>CM050165.1:435708354-436308354 GCA_027410445.1 Discoglossus pictus | reverse complement strand
TTTCTGCTTGGGATTGTCATGGAGGGAGTAGAGAGAGGGGGAGAGGACTGGAGAGGTGGGGAGAGAGAGGAGAGAGAGGTGGCCCCGGGATTGGTGGAGAGGAGGTGAGGAGTGGAGGAGAGGAGGAGGAGGTGAGGAGTGGAGGCAAGTGGAGGGGTGGAGGAGAGCGGATGAGTGGAGGATGAGGCCGGGAAGAGAGGAGGAAGGGAGTGGAGGAGGTGGGTGGTGACCAGGCACCCCTAGTAATAGGCACTCCAAGCTCTGGGTCAGAGGGAGAGGGGCCTGATTCTAGGGGGTAGTAGAGTGAGGGAGGGACACACCTCAGAATCAGACAAGGGAGAGCAGGAACCCATCCACAGTCAGAAGGGCAAGATAATGTGGTCGTCCTTTGTGCCATGCATGAGCGCCCCGCCATTCTTGTTTGCGGGAGGGAAGTTAGGCCCAAAGTCAGGTGAATATCACATAAACCAACATGCCACCACATGTACATTACACACACTACACATGTACATAATGTACAGAAGACCTTCCTAAAAATGGTACCTTTGAAAAACAACATTATCACATAGAAAAGATATATGGATGATATCCTTTTCATTTGGAAAGGTAGTGAACAAGACCTAAACAAATTTATTAAGGACATTAATACCAATAGCAATAACTTAAAATGTGTAGATTAAATAAGTAAAATAAAGGTACATTTTCTAGATTTAAACATTTATATAGAGGATGGCAACATTAAAACAAAAAACATATTTTAAACCCACAGACTGTTCTAACTTCATCTTAAAAGCAGTCAACACCATGAGCAATGGCTTAGGAATATACCAAAAGGGGAGTTCAGAAGAAGTAATAGTGATAACAATTGTTTTATCACACAAGCAGAAAACATTCAGAAGAAACTTGTAGAAAAAAATTACCCAGTACAAGAAATAGATAATGCCTTAGAAGAGATAAAGAAAAGTGATAGAAAAACTATGCTAGAATATAAAAGCAAAAATAAGGAAGAAAATAAAGAATATGAAATTACTATCATCATGGATTATAACAAAAATCATAAACAGATAAAGAATGCAATAAGAAAAAAATGGCATATACCCATGAAGGATAGCTCTCTAAAAGACATTTTGCCTAAAAGCCCAAAAATGATATTCAGTAGATCAGGTAATTGAATAAATAGGCTAGCTAAAAGCATGCTTAATACAGAGCAGAGTATAAATTAAAAAAAAGGGAGATTTTTTTAGATGTGGGCTATGTAATGCTTGCAAAACCTGTAGAAATAAATTTCCTAAAGATAACATAGTGGAAAACACTTGAAATACAAACCAAATTAAAGTTTCAAACAAAATAATATGTAAATCTAGAAATGTGGTCTACATACTAGAATGTAACTGTAAGAAACAATACATAGGCCGCACCTCTAGACCTCTTCACAGAAGAATTGAGGAACTTATCAGAAGTATCAAAAAAGGTTTCCCAAATCATTCAGTTTCAAAGCACTTTAAGGAAGCACACAAACACAAATACATTTGGAGAGGGGAAAACACAGTAAAAACATTTTCTCAAAAAGAAGGAGAGATAATATATTATTTAAACACCATGGCTCCCAAAGGTTTAAATGTAGATTTTGAAGTAAATAGTTTCATCTAATAAAATCAGCCATTAAGTCACTATCAAACTGCAATACCATGAAATACCAGTAGTTGGCAGTACAAAATAGGAAAATTGGTAGCACGACATTTGATCTCACGAGATGTGCGCAAACGTCTTATGCACGCCCACAAAGGCAGTAAAGCACTCTGCACTCACCCTCTCCTCCCCCTCCTTCTCCAGCTCAACCTCTGTCCCTCCGGTACTCACCCTCTCTCTCCAGCTCTCCCTCCTTCCCTCAGCAATCTCCCTCTCTTCCCAGCTCCATCTCTCCCCACTACTCACTCAGTCACTCCCTTTAGCACCCACCCTCTAACCCCAGGTCTCTCTCCCCCAGTACTCACCCTGTTTCCGCGCTGGTGTGGGAGCACGCCTTTGTCGGCGCTCACATGACATAGCGCACGTGGCGTACGTCCAAAAGGCGGTGTGCCAGGAAAACTATACTATATATCAGTTTCAATCAGTAAGCAGATAGAATCACACAAACAATTAAGTTATTAAATAAACTATATCATGAGTGTTAGGAAACTATTGGTACACATATAATGTTTTAAGTGTACACTTTATTTTTATAAAAGTTGTATATTTGTTTTAATTGTACCATGGTGTAAACATTTTTTTTAAATTATTTATGTACTAATTGAGAAGTCAACTGTAAATGCTGAACATTATCAAGTCAATTAAGATAATGACTTAAATAGAAGAACAGACCAACACAACCACCCACTCCAGATGAAGCACATAGAGAAACCGGTTGAGTGATTAAACACTTCCACCTTTGACACCCAAAGCAGGAAACAGAACCACAGCACGTGGAGTGTTACTGCTGCTGACATGTGGAGATACAGACACAGAGGACTGAAGGAAGTTATCTTCCATTTATGGACATTACTAAACCTAAAATAAGCGTTTTGTATTCTTTTTTTACTATGTATTAACATTTTATTGACCATACCTTTCTCTTCCTGATGACTGCATGCATAAAGCTGACTGCACACATAGCCCAGCACAAGGAGAGCAGTGAAAGGATCTGAGGGCCTGAACAACTTAAGATAAATCTGACTGCATACATAACCCTGTATAGGGAGAGCAGTGACAGGATCTGAGGGCCTGAATAACCTGACATAAATCTGACTGCACACATAACCCTGCACAAGGAGAGCAGTGAAAGGATCTGAGGGCCTGAATAACCTGACATAAATCTGACTGCACACATAACCCTGTACAGGGAGAGCAGTGACAGGACCTGAGGGCCTGAATAACCTGACATAAATCTCACTGCACACATAACCCTGTACAGGGAGAGCAGTGACAGGACCTGAGGGCCTGAATAACCTGACATAAATTTCACTTCACACATAACCCTGCACAAGGAGAGCAGTGATAGGTCCTGAGGGTCTGAATAACCTGACATAAATCTGACTGCACACATAACCCTGTACAGGGAGAGCAGTGTCAGGATCTGAGGGCCTGAATAACCTGACATAAATCTGACTGCACACATAACCCTGCACAAGGAGAGTAGTGATAGGACCTGAGGGTCTGAATAACCTGACATAAAACTATATCATGAGTGTTAGGAAACTATTTGTACACATATAATATTTTAAGTGTACACTTTATTTTTATAAAAGTTGTATATTTGTTGTATTGTACTATGGTGTAAACATTTTTTTTTTATTATTTATGTACTAATTGAGAAGTCAACTGTAAATGCTGAGCATTATCAAGTCAATTAAGATAATGACTTAAATAGAAGAACAGACCAACACAACCACCCACTCCAGATGAAGCACATAGAAAAACCGGTTGAGTGATTAAATACTTCCACCTTTGACACCCAAAGCAGGAAACAGAACCACAGCACGTGGAGTGTTACTGCTGCTGACATGTGGAGATACAGACACAGAGGACTGAAGGAAGTTATCTTCCATTTATGGACATTACTAAACCTAAAATAAGCGTTTTGTATTCTTTTTTTACTATGTATTAAATTTTATTGACCATCCCTTTCTCTTCCTGATGACTGCATGCATAAAGCTGACTGCACACATAGCCCAGCACAAGGAGAGCAGTGAAAGGATCTGAGGGCCTGAACAACTTAACATAAATCTGACTGCATACATAACCCTGTATAGGGAGAGCAGTGACAGGATCTGAGGGCCTGCATAACCTGACATAAATCTGACTGCACACATAACCCTGCACAAGGAGAGCAATGAAAGGATCTGAGGGTCTGAATAACCTGACATAAATCTGACTGCACACATAACCCTGCATAAGGAGAGCAATGAAAGGATCTGAGGGTCTGAATAACCTGAAAATAAATCTGACTGCACACATAACCCTGCACAAGGAGAGCAGTGAAAGGATCTGAGGGTCAGGATAACCTGACATAAATGTAAGGAGATCACCTACTTTTAAAAAAAAATGTCCTCATTTGCAAAACCTGCTACATTTTCAATTTATTAGCACTAAGGAAAAAGAAACTGAAGATAAGCGCCAAGGATCTATATTTACATATATGTGTGTGTGTCTATATATATATATATATATATATATATATATGTATGTATATATGTATAAATATATATGTGTACGTATACATATTATAGATATATATGTATATATATATATATATATTTATATATATATAGCTGTCATTTTACATCACGTTGCGATGTTGGTTACGCAGTTGCGTCTGACGCAAAGTGAGGGCGCAACCGCGAGCCTTGCAAAGCGAGGCGAGCCAGCAGGGCCATCACAAATGCGACCCTCCCAAAGCGAGGCAAAGCATGCGACCCTCCCAAAGCAAGGCTGCAAGGAGCGCTGAAGGCTCTCATTACAACCGTCGGCGCCAACACACATGCAAGCCTTGCAAAGCAAAGCAAACAGCCGCATAGCACTTAGGCTGCAATGAGCGCAGAAGGTGCTCATTGCAGCCAGCAGCACCGTCACACATGCCAGCCTCGCTTTACACTTTGCGAGGCGAAGCAGCCGTGCAGCACTTAGGCGATAAGCGACGAAGGTGATCAGTGCAAAGCAGGAAAATTGAAGTAAACAGGGGAGAGGCTCGCAATGAGCACCAAAGGCGCTAATTGCGAGCCACGCAACGAGTTCCGAAGGTGCTCAGAGGAGTAAAAACTTCACATTGTGTGGCAAACAGCATTGCCAGCCTTACTATTTTAAGCCCGTAATTTTTGACGGGCAAGTAGCTAGTATATATATAAATGTGTGTATAAACATATATATATATATTTAACTTCACATCTACTATGTGTAGTAGATGTGTATTTAAATATATACACATATATATATATATATATATATATATATATATATATACACATCTACTCCTTTTTCCCCAAAAGCCTCTTGCCCTTCCAGGATCTTCCCACACCACACCCATGATATTAATGCACAGTCTTGTCCATTCCTGATTGTGCTCTGTGTATGAAATAAAGCGTTGTTATATCGTTCTCACCAGTGTATTTTCAATGGTTGGTGTTTAAGGACATCCACACACATCACATTTGTGCCACATTCCTATATCAGTAAACTAATGAGCACTAGCTACTATGCAATAGGTTAATACATGTGATAACAATAATAATAATAGTAATAATAATAATATAGGGTTACTACACAGGAGATACTGTGATACTGTGGAGTATCAACATTCCCCTGAAGGCCTGATAACAATATGACAGGTGATAATATGAATTTATTGATAGCAAAATGATTTTGATTTGATGGGATCTCACCAAATGATAATGGATATACATCTTTGCACATGGCCACCAGCAATGGCGTGGGACTTTCCAGGATGTGCAGTTTCATGCATCTTGCAGCCCCACTTTTTATATTGGCATGTGCATGACCATTCTAACATATGAGAAAATAACATATTTTTTAAATACCTTTTTGTTCCTTTGGAAGAGTTGTGCAATGAATTTGAATGCCTTCCATTGCTTTCCCCATATGTTAAAGTCCATTGGTGAGTTTTTATTGTCTTTTGCAGTCAAACTAGTCTGTAAACCCTTTGCAGGTCCTATTTGGAACCCGTAATACATTTGGCTACATTTGCCATTTGCAGCTTTGAAGACAATTGTGTCCTTGGGGAATTGTAGCAATTGAATAGCGATTTGAGATTTTAGCGATTGTAACACTTGCAGGCTTGAAAGATCAAAGGCTTAGATGGGTTGGGAGTTACGGTTTTGGCAACCGCAGGGAATTTGAGCCTGTAAGCTCGCAGATCATTTGAGGCTCGCTAAAAGACGCCAATTGAATACCAAATTAGTTTACGGGCTACATTAACCAACAATTGCTCATTTGAATAGGGGCCCTAGTCTCTTTCTGTGCAGGTGACTGCAATAAAGCCATGATGAACCGTCACATAGGAATTATTTTAGCAATTACCCTCCTTGCAGTAATAATTATTGTAAACAAGATTGGACTGGAAATGTATATTTTAAAATTGTTATTTTAAACATCTGTATATTGAAAATAGTTGATAAAGATTTAGTTATAACAAATATCCATGGCAATTAATAGAAATTACCATGTGAGTGCCTAATGTGATTTTTTTTTAGAGCCTTTAAGGCTTCTCATTGGCTGAAAGAGATATCAATCTTTTTTCAGATAATGAGAGCATATCAATAATGTTTCCAATATTTGTCAATCAGAGAAGGTTCCTAACTCCTATCCAGAATAAATGTAATTTCCCTCTCTAGTTACCTGACTAGTATAATTGCCAAGCACATGGTAGAATTCATTTTTGATACAAAGGTGGGGGAACCTTCTCTGATTGCTTAATATTAAATAGTCAGATTGATTTAAAAAAATCCATGTTTTCATTGACTGAAAAAAAACTGACCAATAAGAAGTCCAAATTCCACATATGTTACATTAAATTATTTGTTGATAAAAAATCAAGACACTCTGATAACTGGAACCTTAAAGGGATATGTGATATGTAAGGGGATATTTGCTAATTTATGAATGCATCTAATAGAGGAGAATTAGTAGTGTATGCAAACATGTTTTGCTTGAAGAAATCTCAAAATAAACATTTAAACACTTACATTGAAGTCTCCAAACCCAGGCTAAATTAGCATCAAATTTAAAATGATTTGTTTTGGCCAATCAGGATAGCTGAATCTTTTTAATTAACTCTGGGTTCCTGTTTGTGCTGAAAAGCAGCCTGGGATATGTAGTGTATCACTGATATGTGCTATGTATTGCTGCTGAGAGGAGCTGCAAGGAGATTGGCTGAGCAAGCAACAGCAGGTAAATAGTGGGTTAATATTGTTTCCCTGGTGCTGCATGCTGGTCGGAGGGGGGGTCACATGTCTGTTTAGACAACCCCAGGAGGTGTCAACTTAATCTTTAGAGGGATTTTTACATATTAATAAAAATGTAAATGTTTTATGAGATGTGCTGTATATATATAGGCTGTTTTTTGCCTATAGAGTGCAGAAATGTACTAATCCATGAAACTTTTATATCCATTTAACATCTTTTTGTTCCTACATTATTTTTTACTATAAAATAATGTATCTATTACTAGGACTTAGTGTTATGATGAGATGCATGAGCATACAAATTAGATAAATTAATAAGTATCAAGTTGAACATGGACACTGAGAGAATTGCCAGACAGCATGCAAATCTTAGCCTTGTCTGAATGCAACATTTCCATATTAGTGAACCTGTGTATTTCGTGCAGGTTTATATAAAGGACTGTGTAACCTGTGCTTCCCATTACGGACTCAGACAACAAATTATAACAGAACAAGCATCATGCATTTCTCCCTCGGCATGTTGTTCGCTCTGATTACTTTTCTTGAGATTTTAGCAGGACTATTTCTCAATGCATTTATTGTGGTAACAAATTGCGTTTGGTGGCTGAAATCCAAAAGCCTGCAAACCATTGACATTATTCTGGCAATTTTGGGATTATCCAGGGTTCTTTTTCAAACTAATATTGTGTTGACACTTGTTACCATGCATTTCTATCAATGGATCTATGAATTACATTTTTATATAGAAACAGCTTTGACATACTCAATGTTTATTAATTTCTCCAGCACCTGGCTTGCCACTTTGCTCTGTGTTTTCTATTGTGTCAAGATAACCAGCTATAACTACAGATTATTCATCTATGTGAAACAGAACATCTCCAAGATGCTGCCCTGGTTGATCCTGGCATTGGTGACGGTATCTTTTATTTCCAGTCTGCCCTGTGCATGGTGTTTAAATAAATTACACATCATTAACTCAACAAGTGGCCTGAATGATACAAGCCTGAAAAAGATATCATTGGAAGAATATGCCATTGTTTTATTCATCATAAACATTTCAGGATCCCTCTTACCATTCTCCATATTTTGTGTGGCAATTTCTCTTCTAATCCGGTCACTGTTGAATCACACCAGACGTATGACAAGTGATGGTGCTGGATTCAGGAGTCCTCAGCTGGAGGCTCATTTCAGTGCAGTTAAAAATATGTTGTCCTTCTTCTTCTTCTTTATTGTATTTTTTATCAGCCTGAACATAGCGTGTTTAATATCCACATCAAGAGGTAAAACTTGGGCATCATTTACTTCAATGCTTATTGCCGCTTATCCAAGCCTGCACACCATTATCTTGGTTTTAAGTAACAGAAAACTCAAGCTGTCTCTTTTGAATATGTTTACTGTCCATAAAATTCATATGTAAAGACATTTATTTAAATTGATCTAATTTAATTATTTTCAAACCTGTAAGTGATCACTCTTTTTCTGTGTCTCATAACATTTGGTGATTTAATCAAATTAACCTTTAACAGATAAAACATTTATTAGGAATTGGTAAAATCATATTTTTTCCTCTCATTTAGTAATGTTATCAATATATTTCTTTTTTTATTGTACAAGTGAACATATTACTTTAATTGATGGTGTTCTGCTATGAACACTTCCTATTATTTTCTGTGGCACAGATTTCTCTGTTATTTTCCAGATGAGATTGTGACAATATTGAAGGAGTATCTGTGAGTGTATCCACAACATTTGAAGAAAGTTGAGAATGTTAACCAGTTATTAGAACATTCAATATACAGTTGTGCTCAAAAGCTTCCATACCCTAGAAGAAATTGTGATATGTTGGTATTTATTTTGGAAATATGACTGAACATGAAAAAAAAAATGTCTTTTATTGAAACATACTGATCATATGAAGCCATTTATTATCGCATAGTTATTTTTTTTTTTTTTTTTTTTATCCCAGTGATAAAAGACATCACCCAAATGGCCCTGATCAAAAGTTTACATATCCTTGAATGTTTGGCCTTGTTACAGACACACAAGGTGACACACACAGGTTAAAATGACATTTTAAGCTTAATTTCCCACACATGTGGCTTCTTAAATTGCAATTATTGTCTGTGTATAAATAGTCAAAGAGTTTGTTAGCTCTCACATGAATGCACTTAAGAGGCTAGATACTGAGCCATGGAAAGCAGAAAAGAACTGTTAAAAGAACTGCATAACAAGGTAATGGAACTTTATAGAGATGGAAAAGGATATAAAAAAATATCTAAAGCCTTGAAAATGTCAGTCAGTACTGTTCAATCACTTAATAAGAAGTGGAAAATCCAGGGATCTCTTGATACCAAGCCAAGGTCAGGTAGAACAAGAAAGATTTCAGCCACAGCTGCCAGAAGAATTGTTCAGAATATAAAGAAAAACCCACAGGTAACCTCAGGAGAAATACATGCTGCTCTGGAAAAAGACGGTGTGGTTGTTTCAAGGTGCACAATGCGACAATTTTTGAACAAAATGAGCTGCATGGCTGATATGCCAGAAAGAAGACTTTACTGCACCAATGCCACACAAAAAGCCTTGTTGCAATATGCCAGACAACACCTTGACATGCCTCACAGCTTCTGGCACACTGTAATTTGGAGTGACGAGACAAAAATAGACCTGTATGGTCACAACCATAAGCGCCATATTTGGAGAGGGGTCAACAAGGCCTATAGTGAAAAGAATACCATCCCCACTGTGAAGAATGGTGGTGGCTCACTGATGTTTTGGGGTGGGGGGAGCTCTAAAGGCATGGGGAATCTTGTGAAAATTGATGGCAAGATGAATGCAGTATGTTATCAGAAAATACTGGCAGACAATTTGCATTCATCTGCACGATGGGACGCTCTTGTTCTTTCCAGCATGACAATGACCCTAAGCACAAGGCCAAGTTGACCTTCCAGTGGTTACAGCAAAAAAGGTGAAGGTTCTGGAGTGCCCATCACAGTCTCCTGACCTTAATATCATCGAGCCGCTCTGGGAAGATCTCAAACGTGCGGTTCATGCAAGACGACCAAAGACTTTGCATGACCTGGAGGCATTTTGCCAAGACGAATGGGCAGCTATACCACCTGCAAGAATTAGGGGCCTTATAGACAACTATTACAAAAGACTGCATGCTGCCATTAATGCTAAAGGGGGCATTATACAGTATTAAAACTAGGGGTATGTCAACTTTTGTTCAGGACCATTTGGGTGATTTCTGTTATCATTATTATCTAAAAAGGAGCCAAACAACTATGTGATAGTAAATGGCTTCATATGATCACTATCCTTAAATAAAAGATTTTTTTTGCACAATCAGTCATATTTTCTAAATAAATGCCAAAATGTCTTCCAGGGTATGCAAACTTTTGAGCACAGCTGTATACGGGTTTAAAATGTATACTCCACCCACGCAAACTATTTCCTACAACATACCAGGGAAAAAGAAACCATTAAATCAAACATGTCTTCTCCCTATATACATCAAGCTTTCCCCATAATGAGGATTAGATCATTTAATAAGCATTAAGATGAACATTGCATTTGAATTTTACCCTTGTCATGTTGATATTAGTGAGCCCCTGTATTTAGTGTGTTTAAATACAGGAAAGCATTATCTGTGCTTCCCATTACTGACTCAGACAACAAATTATCACAGGACACACATGATGCATTTTTCACTCAGTACGTTGTTTTTCTTATTAATTCATTTATAAAGTAGCTTCAGATTTTAATAGGATTCATTCTCAATGGATTTGTTGCAACAATAAGTTGTATACATTCTAAAAGCTTGGAAACCATTGATATTTTTTAACTAAATTTGGCATTATCCAGATGTATTGTTTTAATCAATATTACAATAATTCAAGTAGTTCATTTTATTTAATCCAAACACCTGGACCGATGATATATTTGTATATAATATTTCTGTAGATAATATTAATATTTTGCCTTCTATTAGCATTTTGTACTTTGAGTTAAATGTGGATTTTATTAGTTATTATTAAAAGCATTTTTCCTTTTACCTAAGTGTATGTTCAGTATATGTATAAGTGTGCTTTAATATTGTATCAAAAATGTTTTGAGCTTTACGTTAGGTTAGTCTCCAGCTGTAATGAGTGATCTTTATTGATTATCACTTTTAGTAATCAGATTCTATTGCTAATAAAGAATAGGTAACATAAATAGTCTAAGTAATATTTATATAAGACAATATTAGAAAAATCATAGTGGGTTAAATAGGATGTTGTTAATGTATTTTTCATTCAATAATTTCTTTATATTCATTGTTATGTTTTATTTTCGGATATATTTGCTGCAGTGATGTTATTATGGGACAATTTCAGTGATAGGAGTTCCTTAAATCATTGAAGTGATAGATCTTGTTCCAAAATCGACAGTGATTGTCATGAATGATAAAAAGTAATAGACTAAAACTATTAATAGTACAAGCATGTGAGTTACACAAGGATTAAATAAAGGACCAAGTCCATGAAAGAGAATATTAAATGGGGACCTTACAGATCATGCTAAACACAACTGTATGGAGCCTCCACTCTACAAGGTTGTTATGATATCCTTCTGATGAAGCGACTCTGACTTTGTTCCTCCTATGATTATTTGTCCTGCTATAAAATACAATATAGAACTGTAATTATGTTTTTGCTGTTAATTTTTAATGTTTCTTTCAGTATCAATATTATTGCAAGTTACTAAAACATTTTTATAATTTAATACACCAACGTTATGTTTCTCTTTCCTATAATCTAATGTAAGTGTGGCTACAACCTATATTAGAAAGCACTGTTATCTATTTGTGATATCTGTATTTCATGCATAGTTCAAATAATTGATTATAAGCAAAATTAATTATGTTTCTTTTATCTAAAATATATTTAATAATATGTTTTATTATATGTATAATATGTGCTGATTTTTCTTTCTCAATAAACATATACATTGATAAACTCATATGATTTTTAATGTAATTATTACATTTGTGCCATAAATGGAATTTGCTATCTTAGTTTAAAATAAGTAAGCTTTGATCTTGATCGCACCATAAAAATATAATTTTATGCAAAAATGTATTTTTTTATTGGAAACTTTAGCTTAGTATAAATGGTGTTTTTTCTGTCAAGTTTGGCATATTTATTTATTGGGGATTCAAAGTCCACATTAGCCCATTAGTATCTATCAATTTTACATAAATGATAAGTCATTGCAAGCACAGAATATAATTGCTGTGAAATCTATGGTCAGTTCAAGAGGTTTTTTTACAATTTGATAAATACCCAATTCTTACTTTTAATTTATTCCTTGATGATTAATGTTAGAATGACAATATTTTACATGGAAATCTTTTTGTATATAATTTAACATAAATCTAGTCAGAAGGTGGTGAACATAGGTAATTATAAATGTAAAGGGACCATTATGATCATGTTTTTAAAAATGTACTCTTTTGAAGAACTATGCTTAAAATAGTGTAAAAGTGTAGTTAGACTGTAAAAAAATACAACCTCTAATTTATTTTGTATATGCAATTTTGGAAAAATGGAAGGAACATAAAGAAGGGGACATCAGAGGATTGATGCGGTCATTGAAGCAATCAACATGAGCTTGAGAGATCTCAGAGGGACAGTAGCTGACAAAAGTGCTGTGGTCCATAAGGTCACAGAGAGTCGAACATGATGGTAAATAACAACAATAATTACCTCTGTGTAATCTGTTGTTTTGGTTTCATCTGATCTAAGGTGGCAGGAGAATGAAGCTCATTAGTTTTCAACCTCAGGTAAAGCCCCAACAAGAAATTAGAAAGAAAAAGGAAAGTGCATGAAACATTTGTGGTTAAGTTGCATGACTTTAATAGTGAGATGCGCTGTAAAAGTAATACTTACAAAGCATGTTTTTGAACGTAAGATTAAAAATACATGGGAATCTTCAAAAAAAGTATAATATACAGTAAAACCCCTGTTATCCGGCACCTATGGGGACTTCCTATTGCAGGATAACTGTAGTTGCCTGTTAATAGGGAGTCCCCGAATTTAAGGGTCTAAACGACCCTTAAACCCCTCAAAAACCCTCAAAATGCCTTTAAAACGGCATTGGCACCTAAATTGGGCTATTTTGACAAAATAATTAAAAAAAAAGTTACTATTTTTTTGCAGTCTCGAAGTGCCGAATAGTGCCGGATAGTGCCAGATAGTGCTGATTATGCCGGTTTAACGGGAGTTTTTTGAACTTGGGGAATTGATGCTGGTGCTGGTTGCTTGAGACTCCCGGTTAGTTGAGTGCCGGTTTACCAGAAATTCTATTGTATATGCGAGAGGTCCGAAAGACTAAGCAATAAGTATCAGAAATCTTTAAATTACTAATTAACCCAGGCCTGATTGAACGACGTGAGAATTTGCTTCCAATATACGAAGCTACGCTTCTGATCCATAGGTTCCACTCTATAAACTCATTGAATTCTGCTCCTCTTGGCATCCTGTTGGGGGCCTTTCCCACTCAGTACCATAATCTGGCTCTTACCCTCTCTCCCTTTGCATTGCATACTTGTTTGCAACCCTAGCACATTCTATTTTGTATATTAAGCTTTGTTTTGCGTCAGCAGATATTTTGAGATTTTGAACTACTGACAGATGTTTCTTAGTTGAGACCAACAATTCCTTAATTATTTTGCTCTCCAATTGTAACCATGGCTTTGATTGAGCTTTCTAACCTCTGGCTCCCTAAAGCCCTCTTTGGACATTGTATGTCCCTGCTTTCTGTGTTCTCTAACTCTGGCTACTGTTTTCTGGTTGTGTTTCCTCCTCCGGCCTATTCCTATAACTAATACTACAGATTATCCTCTCTGCTACTGACTTCCAGCTGTATATCTCCTTGAATCAGGGTTATTGCAATTATTATGCAGAGTGCTCATCCATTTTGTAGTCTTGCCTGCTGATGTATGTTACTTTCTCAGGAGGGTGTGATCTTCTAAACTATGAACTCCCTTTTACTCCTATTCAATCCACTAGCAGTGATAACTTCTTTTATTTTTATAATATTTTTTATTTTTCAAATGGACAAACATACAAGTGAATTACATTATCTTTACATATAAACTAAAAAAACACACTAAAAAACAATTGTGTTTGATAATATAATACATCAATTTTTTCATTAGTTCATATTGACATACTTTTTAGACAAGAAAATAATTTTGAAGATTTTATCCATAGTAACATTTTTTTAATTCTTCATGTTAAATACTACCAAAACACAAGAGAAGAAAAGAAGATAAAAAAGTGGGAGAAACAAAAAAAGGGCAGACATACCCCCCCCCCCCCCATTCTCTGGACTTTATACTTAAAAAAAAGGTGACGGGAAACCAAAACCAAACCTCAACATTACCCATTTAATATGCTTTAAGATCACATATTTATCCCAAAGCGTCCTATTTGTTTGTATTCTTGCATACCAAGTCTATATTTACAATTCCTTTTTGAATGCCCTATTTCAAATGAAGATTAATTCAATTTCTTTCCAAGAGGGAATTTTCTGTTTTCCAATATGAAGCTATGAGTCATTTAGCTAACAGTATTGTTCGGGTAAAGCCTCAGATTTAATATGCAGTGGAAAAATATGTAGTATAACCCCTTCAAGGGAGGGAATGAAGGTTTTCCCTACTATTTCTGAAATGTGAGTAAAGCATTCTTTCCAAAAATGTAATATCTGCGGGCAGTCCTACCAGATATGTTTCAATAGGCCCTTTTGACCACACTTCCTCCAACACTTTTGATCTTCTATTTTTTCCTGATACTTTACTCATTTTATCTGGGGTCCAATACCAACGATTAATCAATTGGAAATATATTTCTCTGTAGGATACATTTTTGAGAAATGTATTAGTTGTTATAAATGCTTTAGTCCATATTTCAGGTTCATACTTACTTTTAAGATCTTTTTCCCAGCACTTCATATTTATAGTTTTATGTTCCTCACCTTTATTTCTAATAATATTGTGACATTTAGAAATTCATTTTTTTGTTATTATTCAGTTTGATCAATTCTTCACAATCAGTTAAAGTTTCTCCATTATTAGCGATTCTATATATAGTTTTGCCCGATAACGCTAAATTCTTTCCCTTCCAATTTAATATAGAATCTACACATTTTAGGTACATTTTCTTATAATTAATTGAATTAATTTTATTAAGTTCTTTATCATAAGTAATACCGAAATGTGTAAATTTGTTGCCTATCCAATTGAAGGGAAATACTTTTTCCAATTCCTCTTTGTGAATACCTTGCAGATTTATAGCCAGCACTAGAGATGTCGCGGACAGTTCGACCGCAGACTATTCGCGGCGATTTTGGCATGTTCGCGTTCGCAGCGGATGGCGAACACATGCGCTTTTCGGTTCGCCCCCTATACTTTATCATTGAGGAAACTTTGACCCTGCACCTCACAGTCAGCAGACACATTCCAGCCAATCAGCAGCATACACTCCCTTCCAGAGCCTTCCATCTGAAGGACAGCATACATTTTAGAATCATTCTGAAGCTGCATTCGTTGTGAGAGGACAGATAGTGTAGCTGCTGGAGATTTAATAAGGAAATAGATAGCCAGGCTGTGTATTTAGCTTCCATTACAGACCTGAAGGACTCATCTGATATCTGCTGCAAGGACAGCAACCCAAAAAGCCCTTTTTAGGGCTACAACATCATTTATTTTATTTTATAATTTTTTCTGTGTAATCTAATTGCATATGCCTGACTGCCAGCATGTGTGTGTGACAGGCTAACACCTAACAGCTTATATTGTGCTTATATTCACTACTCATACCTGGTGGTGTACCATACATTGAAAACAACCATTTTTTTCCTGTAATCTAATTTCAGTTGCTTGCCTGTGTCAGGCTCACAGCTTATATTGTGCTCAGTGAAATAAAACAACACTTTGTTGACTGTAATAGATTGAATAGCAATTGCCTGCCTACAGGCGTGTGTGTGAAGCCTAATGCATCTACTCTGCCAACTTTTGCCAGTGCACAGTGATACGTCATATCTGGTGCAACCGTAGTGTACAGTAACATAAAACAACACTTTTTTGACCGTAATCGATTGAATATCAGGTGCCTGCCTACAGGCGTGTGTGTGAGGCCTACAGTGCCTACTTTGCCAACTTTTGCCAGTGCACAGTGACACTCATATCTGGTTGCACCTTAGATTGCACGCCCAGTGCCCCAAATTTAAAGTAGGAGGTCTGACCAAGCATCTTTTTCCATCTCCCTGTGCCAAAAATCAATGCCATATACACGTCCCCTAATAGTGGACGTAACAGGGATTAAACCGATAGGAATAGTACTTCTTAACAGTACACACCTTATAATAATGCAGACAGAGGCAGCGCAGAGAGAGGAGTCTGAAGAAGAGGAGTCAGAGGAGGAAGGTGGCTTTGAGGAGGTGGAAGACCAAATACAGCAGGCGTCCCAGGGGGCTTGTTGTCACCTTTCGGGGACCCTTGGTGGCTGGGTGGAGGAAGAGACCTTTAATGACATCAGTGAGGACAAGGCATGGCTAGCTTGGCATCCAACCTTGTGCAAATGGGGAGTTTGCGGTTGTGCAAAGGTCTGTTACTGTGAAGCGGGTGTAACCCTTACACTACCTGATCGATACAACATCATACCTGATGTTTTAAAGCATGTTATTCCAAACAATTTAGGAATATTAGGTGATTTATGCCCTTTATGGCTTAAAACCAGACTCTGCATCAACTATGTAATTTTCCGTGGGAGTTTTGCCATGGATCCCCCTCCGGCATGCCACAGTCCAGGTGTTAGTCCCCTTGAAACAACTTTCCCATCACTATTGTGGCCAGAAAGAGTCCCTGTGGGTTTTGAAATTCGCCTGCCCATTGAAGTCTATAGCGGTTCGCCAGGTTCGCCCGTTCGCGAACATTTGATTGAAGTTCGAGTCCGCTGTTCAGCAAAACCAAAAATTTGATGTTCGCGACATCACTAGCGAGCACTTCTGTTTTATGAAATTTAAGCTTATAGTTAAAGATATTTCCAAGTCTCAGAATCAATTCTTGAAGGTGGAATAGGGATTTGTTAGGGTCTTTAAGACTAATAACAGTATTGTCTGCAAAAAAAACTGTTTTATATATACAATTAGCTTCTAAATTACATAACCTTTGATAATAATCTACAAAGGCTTCAGCCATTTCTGACGGTTTAGTTAGAATTTTATTTTTATGTTTCAACATTTTGATACGTTTCTTTTTAATTCTGATCTTGTTGGCTAGAACCTTGCTTATTTTGTTATGAAAATGTTACAATTTAAGATGGAGTTTCCACATTGATTTGTCTGCAATAATTTAATTAATTTTCTTGATTGAATTTTGATGTTCTTTAATTTGTTTTAGAGTTTCCAATTCTGGTTTCATTTTATTTTTAATTTCTAATTTGTTAAGTTCTATATATAATTGTCTAAGAGAGGTACCTCTTCATTTTTTTCTTTGCTTTTTCCAAGTTATTAGAATTCCTCCAATATACACTTTTTGTGCACACCATAATGTGTATTTAGCTTTAACCGATTTCTTATTATTTTCATGAAATCTCTTTAATTCCTCTAATAATTGTGTTTTTAATGTCTCATCTTCTAAAAAGTTATTATCTAATTTCCACATCGATCTTGTTTTTGTTAAAAAAACACATTTTATCTTAAATAGAACAAAAGCACGGTCAGACATCACTATAGAACCCATCTTTACTAAAATGGTATTATTAATCACCTCCTTATCTATTAAAAAGTTATCAATTCTTGAATATGTTTTGTGCCTATGTGAGAAGTATGAATAATCTCATCATATTTCAATAAACTTTCGTAAATAGCTTGGCTCTGCGGTTCATGTTAGAGTCACCCCTTGGATTCTTAATTGACTTCCTATCTATTAGGAACCATGTTGAAATCACCACATATTATTATTTTGCCCTTAACATATCTCTTCATCATTGCTACGACATTGTTAAGAAAATTATTCTGCTTGACATTCGGAGCGTAGAGATTCAATAATGTAAAATATTAATTCCTAATTTTACCTACCCACAATAGATATCTCCCATTTGTATCATATTTAACAATTTCCTCATTGATGTCTAGATTTTTATTAAACAAAGAGAATCTCCTCTTGACTTTTCTTTTATAAGTTGATATTTACACTTCGTAAAGTACATTTTTCACGAGTAGACAAAATCCAGAGAATGAGGGGGGAGAAAGAGAGAGAGAAAGAAAGAAAAAAAAAAGAAGAAAATACACATATCTTGCCTTCCATTTTTCAATATTTTTCAATATTGAAATGTTCCTAGCTCCATACTTCTCCCTGGTAATGGCCCGCCACATGCAGAGTCTAGAACCTGGAGGGCAGAAATAATCAAACTTATAAAGTTTGGATGTCTAGGCGGAATAAAGCCGCTCAGGCAAATTGATGTTTTCACATCAACACAATTCATTAAACATTAGATAAATTGGCAGTACTTTCTTCCCTTTTATTCTCCTTCTTCCGCCCCCCCTTTCCTCCTCTCTCTTTTTATACCCCTTACCTTTTTAAAATATGTTGGCTCTACAAAATAATCCTTTTCAGCCTTTCATTATATCATTGTGCCCCTAGAAAATTCAACACCTCTTATTAACTCAAAAAAGTCCTTAGATGGTCGTTCATTAATTCTTGAGGTTGGTGTTTCTTTTATACTCTAATCACCAAACTGCAGTAATACGTGCACATTCTGTTTTGTAAGTAACCACTTCCCTATAATTCTCACAATACATGTTTAATGCCTTCTACCATTCCTGATTACATTCTTTATTACATCACTCTTCGTTAACTAAATTTGAGGTGTTTATCTTCAAACCCTTCTATTAATTTTTTAAAATAAAAAGGGTACTAAAATGCATTTCTATCCCACTTATTACTTCCATATCTTTGTACTTTTAAAATGAATTCCAAAATCACCAAAGTGCAATAGTGCATGCAAATTATATTATATATGAAACCGCTTCATTATAGGAACTGCCTTCTGCCTTTCCTAATTATATTATTTTTTTGTATCACTCCTTATTAATTCCTTTAATCTAAAATATTGTAAAAAAAAAAGATTAAAACATTCATTTTAAACCCCCACTAATATTTTTTTATCAATGCCAAAAGTGCTAAAGTGCATTGTTACCCCCTTTATTACTTTTGTTAATGATTTTCCTCCAAATATACTAGAAAAAAATGCATTCTGTGTTTTTTTTTTCTAAATCATTTTTTGACACTACCTTCTTTTATTAGAAAGAAAGGTGTTACCCTTGCTTAACCCCCTTAAAAAGTATTTTTTAAATGTATTATTTTCTTATTATGCGTGCTTGTACAAGTATAATATAACAAATCAATTTTTTTACAAGTGGTTATACGAACCTCCATAAACTTTATCCCCTCAAAATTCTTAAGGATAAGAGGCCTTATGTTAAAACATGTCCGATAGTATTTAGCTTCTAAACATTTTACACTTATTTGGCTGTTTGCCATTTTCCTACATATGCTCTTTCTTTAACAGGGGTACCAATTGTTCTTTCTTTGGGAACCAATTTCCAGTGTGAGAGGAAACGTTCACAGTCTTCGGTTGAGGATATAAAAAACTTTTGGTTGTCATGAGAGATTATGAGTCTGGCGGGAAAACCCCATCTATAAGGGATTGATTTTTCCCGCAAAACCTCAGTAATCTCTCTTAACCCTTTACGTTTATTCAACGTCTCCCTTGAAATATCTGAAAAGAACTGGAGATTATCATATGGGGAGATTATCATATGGGGCTTTAAATGCTAAATGATGCATTTGAACAATAACATCTCTTGGTACATTTACATTCATATTCCTGGGGAGAGGTATACGATAAATTGTGTCAATAATTTCTTCTTTTACTAGATTTTGTTGTGTAATTGCTGTCAAGAAGGTGGAAACGTAACTTGCTAAATCTCTTGGACCAACTGTCTCTACAATTCCTCTAATCCTGATATTATTTTTCCTGCTAAAATTATCATATCTATTACATCTTACTTTTAGCAATGCCATTTGCTCTCTCATTTCATTAATTTCTTTAAGTAACTTATGGTGTTCAAGTGTAATTGTATTTTGGCTACTCTCTAAGGGACTCATTCTAATGATGGCCGTAGAAGCTGCTAGACCGCAAGGGATGGCCGCAAGCTACTTCCCTATTCTAATCCCATGTGGCCGACAGCTGCGACTTGCTTGCATATGGCGCCCTGCTATCCCTTGCGGATACCCCATTGCAGCTTACTGCAGGAAAAGCCTTTGATCCCATGCGGCCGGGAACAGATTCGGTCACATGGAACCACCCATCCCTATTCAACTGCTCCAGCCACCCCTCCATCAACCCTGCAAAACGGCCAAAAATCGCTGCAGCTTACTTCCTCCCTGGAGCCGTTGCAAGGGCTGTGAAGTCCTTGCGGCTGCTCCACTTAAGCCCCCCGCTTGCTGCAGGGGATCCTATCGTGATCCCTGCAGTGTCCCTACAGTGTCCCTACATTACACCTATAATGCAGGGGTCCGAACGGGACCCCTGCAGGGTGCACACATTAACCCCTTGCCATGCTAAAGAGCGTCAGGATCGTCACCGATCGCGACCCCCGCAGCATCTAGGGGATTTCAAGCCGGGGAATTGCAGGGTTTGAACTTACTGTCACGGGTCCTTGAAGGGCCAACTGCACACTAATGGATACTATTAACCCCTAGGTTAACCCTACAAGTGCCAGGACCCTCATGACAAGGTCTAAGCACTACACTACACTATTAACCCTAACTATACTCCATTAACCCCTTGACCCTAACTATACCCCATTCACCCATACTAAACCCTAATTAAACCTAACTGGGCCTATTTAACCCTAACTGTACCTAATTAACCTTAACTAAGCCTATTTAATCCTAACTGGGCCTATCTAACTCTAACTGGGCCTATTTAAGCCTAACTGGGCCTATCTAAACCTAACTCGACCTATTTAAACCTAAATTGGCGTATGTAACCCCTCTAGAAATTGTTAGCCCTAACTGGGCCTATCTAACCATGATTGGGCCGATTTAACCCTAACTGAACCAATTTAAACCTAACTGGACCTATTCAACCCCTCTAGACCCATTTAACCCTAACTGTACCTATATAACCCATACAAGTCCCATTTAACCCTAACTGTACCTATTTAAACCTAACTGGGCCAATTTAACCCATGTAGACCTATTAAACACTAACTGAACCTATCTAACCCTAACTGGACCTATTTAAACCTAACTGTGCCTATTTAACCCCATCACTTATGGGGGTCTATACAGACCCCCATTAGCCTCCATCTAACCCCATCACTTATGGGGGCCATACAGACCCCCATGAGCCTCCACCTAGCCACTTCACTTATGGGGGTCTGTAACTCCTTCTCCTTAACCCAATCAGTCCCTAAGGGTCTATGAAGACCCTCATGTGACAATTAGAACCCTAATATTAACCCCATAAGTGCCATGAGGGTCCTCCAGGACCCTAATGACACTAAATACAAACATTATCCCCCCACAATAAACCACTAAATCTAAACTAACTCTCCTTTACCCCAACTTATTAACACCTACACTACCTACCTACCCCCATTAAACCCCCCACCCCACTAATTACACAAAATAAAAAAGCTGTTACAAAAAATTTAAAAAGAACATAACACCCCCACTACAAAAAATAATAAAAGAACATTACAACCCCCCACTACAAAAAATAAAAAAAGAACATTACAACCCCCCACTACAAAAAATAAAAAAAGAACATTACATCCCCCACTACCAAAAATTAAACAAGAATTACACACCTGCAAAGAAAATACATATACATATAACATTACATAGAAGCAATATATACATTAAAAATATATACTATTAACCCCCTTACTACAATACATTTCCCCCTATCTACATTACATATCCCCTGACTACAAAATATTACCCCTATCTATAAAACATTACCCGTATCTATAAAACATTATCCCTTTCTATAAAATATTACCCCCTATCTATAACACATAGCCCCCTATCTATAAAACATTATCGCTATCTATCTACATAACATAACCCCCTATCTATAATACATTAAACCCTAAATAGAATAAATAAGACCACTTACCTTTGCAGATGTCCCTTTTTTATTTTTTGTAGTGGGGGGTTTGTAATGTTCTTTTTTAAATTTTTTGTAGTGGGAGGGTTGTAATGTTCTTTTTTATTTTTGTAGTGGCGGGTTTGTAATTTTTTTTGTTGTAACTTAGCTTTTTTATTTTAGTGGGGTGGGGGTTAATAGGGGGTAGGTAGGTAGGTTAATATTAGGGTTCTAATTGTCCCATGAGGGTCTTCATAGACCTTTATGGAACTGATTGGGTTAAAGAGAGGCTTATGGGGGTCTGTGTGGATTCCCATAAGTGATGGGCTTAAATAGGCCCAGGTAGGGTTATTAGGTCCAGTTAGGGTTAAATAGGCCCAGTTAGGGTTAGATAGGTACAGGACTTAATATGGGTTTGGGTTTTCTAACACATTATCCCAATTTCATGTGCATTTTTATTATTATACCATAACAGGCTTAGCACTTTTAGTGAGATATTGTCCAATAGGAAAGACATCACTGTGGACTACAGTGCTCTGTTTTTCATGTATATATTGTTGTATATGTGTATATAGTATATGTTTCCTTTACTATGTTGTGTTTATTCGATCTATATTTATTTACCTGATGAGGTCAGATGCTGTCTCCACTCTCTCTGCATCACTGTTTTTATTCAAACTGAGGGTTCCATCTCATGTTAGTATTACTTCAGACTTGATAAAGAGAGGTTGAACCTCTCGAAAGCTCGTCCCTATAAAAAAAAACATTTGTCCAATACAAAAGGTATCATAATATACTGCAATACTCATTATTAATCTATATATATACAGTATATATATATATATTTATACAGTATATATATATATATATATATATATTAATTGAAGATTGAAGCAGCCGTGAATGTCCAGTAATCTAGTAATTTAGTAATTATTAATCTATATATATATCACATATATAGTTGTGAGCATACGGGCCGTTGCTCACGCTTGCGGGCTCGCATAGCGAGTCTGCGGCCCTCAGTTGCTGGGAGATGTGATCTAGACCCGGGGACCCGCGCCAGGCCCACAACCCACCACACAGGAGTCCACCAGCCACCCGGACAGGCCTCCGACACCCACGGAGGAGGCTGGGAACCCCGCCCCCAGGGACAGGGCTGAGCCCGACATCCACGGCCCCCAGGACACGGTGAGCCTGCGGCCCTCGCATAGCGAGGGCAAGGGCCTCAGTTGCTGGGATGGAGCGCCCCATGCCAGCAACTGAGGCACACACTGGCTGATTATCCCACCGTCCGTGTATTTGCAGTGATTCCCCAGTGTGACATATGTGTAAGCCGGGCAGGAGAACATCAGCTCCCTGAGTCTGAAGCTGCGCTGCCCTTGCCTCTGAAATTGCTCGATGCCCTCTGGGGATCCCATGCTGCAAGTATAAGGGGCTGGAGAGAGGCCTGTACTGTTAGAGTGCCTATGAATCATGCACCAGCAGCCGGCTCCAAGCCACGCCCCTCTAGAAAAACCATGCCCACCTTTCCAATTAAGGTGGATTAGCAGAGTTACACTTAGAATTACCATTGATAAACTAATTGTTTTACTTATACACTGATCATTTACACCACTCTTATCCAGTGATATATAAAAACAATATTCAATATTACTTTTATATATATATATATATATATATATATATATATATGTGATATATATATATATATATAAATAATGTGTGTGTGTGTGTGTATATTGTGTGTGTATATATATTATGTGCGTGTATATATATTATGTGCGTGTATATATATTATGTGTGTGTATATTGTGTGTGTATATATAATGTGTGTGTATATTGTGTGTGTGTGTGTGTATATTGTGTGTGTGTGTGTGTATATTGTGTGTGTGTATATATAATGTGTGTGTGTACATAATGTGTGTGTATATTGTGTGTGTATATTGTGTGTGTGTGTGTGTATATTGTGTGTGTATATTGTGTGTGTGTGTATATTGTGTGTGTGTGTGTATATTGTGTGTGTGTATATATAATGTGTGTGTATATTGTGTGTGTGTGTGTGTATATTGTGTGTGTGTGTGTGTATATTGTGTGTGTGTGTATATATAATGTGTGTGTATATTGTGTGTGTGTGTGTGTATATATAATGTGTGTGTGTACATAATGTGTGTGTATATTGTGTGTGTATATTGTGTGTGTGTGTGTGTATATTGTGTGTGTGTGTGTATATTGTGTGTGTGTGTATATATAATGTGTGTGTATATTGTGTGTGTGTATATATAATGTGTGTGTGTGTACATAATGTGTGTGTATATTGTGTGTGTATATTGTGTGTGTGTGTGTGTATATTGTGTGTGTGTGTGTGTGTATATTGTGTGTGTGTGTATATATAATGTGTGTGTATATTGTGTGTGTGTGTGTGTATATATAATGTGTGTGTGTACATAATGTGTGTGTATATTGTGTGTGTATATTGTGTGTGTGTGTGTGTATATTGTGTGTGTGTGTGTATATTGTGTGTGTGTGTATATATAATGTGTGTGTATATTGTGTGTGTGTATATATAATGTGTGTGTGTGTACATAATGTGTGTGTATATTGTGTGTGTATATTGTGTGTGTGTATATATAATGTGTGTGTATATTGTGTGTGTGTATATATAATGTGTGTGTGTACATAATGTGTGTGTATATTGTGTGTGTATATTGTGTTTGTGTGTATATATAATGTGTGTGTGTATATTGTGTGTGTGTATATATAATGTGTGTGTATATTGTGTGTGTGTGTGTATATTGTGTGTGTGTGTATATATATAATGTGTGTGTATATTGTGTGTGTGTATATATAATGTGTGTGTGTACATAATGTGTGTGTATATTGTGTGTGTGTATATTGTGTGTGTGTGTATATATAATGTGTGTGTATATTGTGTGTGTGTATATATAATGTGTGTGTGTACATAATGTGTGTGTATATTGTGTGTGTGTATAATGTGTGTGTGTGTGCATAATGTGTGTGTATATTGTGTGTGTGTATATATAATGTGTGTGTATATTGTGTGTGTGTATATATATAATGTGTGTGTATATTGTGTGTGTGTGTATATATAATGTGTGTGTATATTGTGTGTGTGTGTATATATATAATGTGTGTGTGTGTGTGTGTGTATCACATATATAGTTGTGAGCATGCGAGCCCGCTCGAGTCGTTGCTCATGCTTGCGGGCAAAGCGAGGGCCGCAGTTGCTGGCATGGAGCGGCGAAAGCGCTCCTTGCCAGCAACTGCGGCCCTCGCGAAGCAACTGCAACCCTCGCAAACTTTACATCGCAACGCAAACAACATACGAGACACGTTAACACACATTACGGACTTGCAAAAATCGTCCGCAACACGCGGACATGAAAAAATGAAAAACACAATAAATACACACAGCACTTACATAAAAAGCTTACCTACAGCAAGAGGGAGCATCCAGGACCTCAAAAAAACAACTTACACCTTCATTTAAATCAAAATAAAAGAGTTTAGACACTAAAAAATTCTCTAAGCGAGAGAAAAAATGGCCGCCGAACAAAACGAAAACAAGGCTACAGCACTCTAAACACGGAAAACACCACAAGAAACTCGCAAAACACCACAAAACACCTACGGATATTCCGCTACAGATGCATACCACACATTACCCACCATTTTAGAACAATGCGGAAGTACAAAACTACGCTAACGTTTTGGTCTCGCGCACGCACACTATTACACTGCACACATTCAGCACGCTTACACAGCAGCTCCACACCACTAATGCTGCAGCAACATCAAAACAGATTGCAGCTCTTCAACACAATGCTTCCTGCATATATTACTTCAAAATACGTAAAGTATATTAATTTATTAATCTATCAGTTATTTTATTATTATACACCAAACAGCATTAGCTCACTTACAATTTGATTGCCGTCATTTTTTGACGGGCAATTCGCTAGTAGATTAATAATGAGTATTGCAATATAATTTGATACCTTTTATATTGACAAACGTCTTATTTATAATGACGATTTTTCGAGAGGCTTAACCTCCCTTTATCAAGTCTCAAGCAATACTACATGAGCTGGAACCCTCAGTTTGAATAATAACAGCAGATGCAGATAGAGTGGAAACAGCATCTGACATCATCAGGTAAATACATATATAGGGCCTCATTCTATTATCGGCCGTAAATCGGCCGTAAGGCTGCGATTCCTTGCGGGGGTTCAGTTAACTCGCGATTCTATTATACGGCCCCGCAAGGATCTCCCCTTACGGCCGGCCGCATATCTTGGAACCGGCCGTAAGCTCTGAAATCTAAAAACTCAAAAATAAATTCAAGCCTGCACTGTACAGCTCTGTAAATGCTAGGGATCATATTGGGGGACATGAGGATTAAAAGTAACCCACTCTCAAGCTTGCACATCAGCCCAAACCCGAGTTCAAATTAACTGTTTATTTTCCGGCTGCGGCGTGGGCGTGTCTGAGGTGCTCCAAGCCCTATGGACTTTTTACATGGATATTTTACGTATATTAAAAAAAAATTATTTTACGGCTTTGAGTATAGGGTAATATAGTGCTAGCGGGACCTGTTTGCTGCAAGTAAGCTCCGGCTCATTTTTAGCCTTGCAGACCAGGCTTTTCTTACGGCCGATTTCCTTGCGGCCGTTTTAGATCAAAGGCTTTCCTCCGGCGCGATCGGCCGCAAGAGATAGCAAGGCGCCGGCCGCAAGCCTGCCGGAACCCCCGGCTGGAGGGGAATAGAATAGCCGGAAAGCTTGCGGCCGGTCCTTGCGGCCCCGCAGCGGCTGCGGCCGATAATAGAATAAGGCCCATGGGGAATAAACACCATAGCAAAGGAAACATATACTGCATACACATATTATATACACATATACATTCATATATACATGAAAAAGCAGAGCACTGTAGTCCACAGTGATATCTTTCCTGTTGGACAAACACCTCACTAAGAGTGCTAAGCCTGTTATAGTATGAGAAGAAAAAAAATCACATGATATTCTAATAATGTGTTAGAAAGCCCAAGTCTATATTAAGTCCTGTGTTTTTAGTGTTGAAGAATGTGATCATCTTTATTTCAAATTCTTTTCTCTCTTGGATGCTTTTAAATTTTCCTCTGAGTATTTTGAGATTTTAGGTTTTGGATGGAGTGATCATTCTGGCTAAAATGGTGTCCTACTGGGCTACAATAACTGTCTTCATTATGTTTTCTTATTGAATGCCTGTATAAATTCATCCTTAAATGCATTTTTTGGCTGGTTTCTCCAATGCAACAGCCTCTGTCACATAAAGTACATTGTATCATATAAACCACATGATGTACATGAGTATGATCCTTTGATGTTATAGGTTTTGTTGTTATGTGTGGCTGTATCATCATTACAAATGTGTTGGCATAATTTACATGCACGTTTGTTACAAGGTTTAGTTCCATTTTTTGTATTCAGATGTTCATTGGCCAATTTTCTGCTGACAAGTTTTTGTTTCACGTTTGGTGGTTGTTTAAATGCAAGGATGGGAGGTTTTGGGAATATATATTTTAATTCAGTATCTTCAATTGGTAATAGTTGTAAATCTTTGATTATTTTCCAAATTTTCTCTAAAATTGGATGGTATGTGGTTACTAGAGGTATACGTGAAGTAGTTTGTGTTATAGTTTATTAGGTGTTCTCGGGGGAATTGTGATGGCAGTGGTTATTTTTTGGGTAATAATACAGGGTTTGTAACCCTTTTGTTTGAATGATTGAGACAGTGTTATACATCTATATATACAGTACATATATATAGAGAGAGATTAATAATTACTAGATTACTGGACATTCACGGCTGTTTCACTCTTCAATTGTTATGGAAAATACTGCATTTAGCCGAATCAAGAAGCTACAAATTAAAATAACAACAAAAATAACACAACTTAACGGTGACATTTATTTTTTGTCACAATGCAAGAAAAGGAATATTATACCAATATATACAGTAAGTAGCACTACGTTGCTATTAAATTAGACTCTAAAACTGACCTATTTAACCCCATCTCTTATGGAGGTCTATACAGACCCCATAAGCCACCATTTAACCCCATCTCTTATGGGGGTCTATACAGACCCACATACGTCTCCATGTAACCCCATCTCTTATGGGGGTCTATAAGCCTCTATTTAACCCCCTCCTCCCTATCCTATTAACCCCCTCTACCATAACCTAGAATCCCTCCACTACCTACCTAACACCTACCCTAACCTATTAACACCTTCACTACCTACCTAACCTCCTATTAAACCCCCCACATCCCACTAATTATAAAAAAACAAAACCTAGACTACACAAAATAAAAAAGCACCAATTTCAAAAAAAAAAAAATATAGATCATAGAAAAAAAAAAATACATTACAAAAAATAAAAAAGCACCACTACAGAAAATAAAAAATGACCATTACAAAAAAGAAGAAAACCTAAGTTACAAAACAAATAAATGAGCATACATTACATAAAATCAAACCCCTCAATACATATAATTTAACCCCTATAATACCCCTAATACCCCTATCTACATACATTTAACCCCTAACTGCATACATTAATACCCCTGTCTACATACATTTAACCCCTAACTACATATATTTCACCACTAACTCCATACATGTGTCCTCTATCTACATCTATTTAACCCTTAACTACATACATTAATACCCCTATCTACATAAATTTAACCCCCGACTACATATATTAATACCCCTATCTACATACATTTAACTCCTAACTACATACACCAATACCTCTATCTACATACATTTAAACCCTAACCACATACATTACTACCCTATCTACATAAGATTAAACCCCTAACTACATACAGTAATAAACCCTAAATCTCACCTAAAACCACCCCCTCACTAAACCTACAATAGGGTCCTTTGATTTTAGCCAGTCTAATAGCCCTTTTGCAAGCCTTGTTGATTTCCTTGTACTCACGTAAAGCGGTCTCTGTCCCCTCTAGTTTCTATAATTAAATGCCTGTTTTTAACTCTGTATTTTGATCTTTAAATAATTGTTAAGCCACATTGGATTTGTTTTACTCCTTTTGCTTTTATTCCCACATGGTATATGGTGATAAGTATGTATATTTAGTAAGAATTTAAATGTTGTCCATTTATGTTCAGTATTTTTACCTGCCAGTTCTTTGTCCCAGTCTACACTTTGTATTACTGCCCTTAGACAGTTAAACTCTGTCCTTTTAAAATTAAGAGTTTTTGTTGGCCCTTACAGTTTTGTTTTTTAATTCAATCTCAAGTGAGACTGTGTTGTGATGACTGTTTCCCAAAGGTTGCCCTATTTCAACATTTGATACCATATGCCAGATAATGATCCCTGAGTGTACTCAAGAACCTGCTCCCTTTAGCTGAACTGCTGGTCTAATTTCTCCAGTTTATTTCATGGCACCCTTGGATTGTAAGTTTGCGAGTTTTCAATTGTATGTCCATGTCTTGGAAACAAGCACTATGTGCATTTGATTATATGCTCAAAAACAGGGCCCTCCATTCTTTATAAGGTGTTAAGTTTGTTTTTTGCCATGTACTAAACCCCTGTACAGCGATACGGAATATGTTGGAGCAATATAAATAAAGATAATAATAATAATAATGGTAATTAAAGTCTCCTATTATTAGAACTTGACCATGCTTAGCTGCATTTCCAATCTGTAACAATATTTGTATTTCCTCACTTTTAGTTGTATTTGGGGGTTAATAGCATACTCCAACTAATATTCTTTTGGAATTTGCTGCTCCGCTATTTAACTCTACCAACAAACATTCAACATTACCGCTAGTTCCAGCATAAATATCTTCTCTGACTATAGGTTTAAAATCAAGCTTAACATACAGACAAATCTCTCCTTCCCTTTTACCATTGCCTCTATCTTTCCTAAATAGGTTATAACCATCCCGATTAACACTCCAGTCATTGAATCATCCCACCATGTTTCAGTAATGCCTATTAAATCCCATTTTTCATTAATTGCCAATAATTCTAACTTCTCCTTTTTTCCTGGCAAGCTTCTGGCATTAGTGAGCATACATCTTATGTTATGAGTTTGTAGTTTTGAGGTGCCTGCCAATGTACTTGCGTTGCTTAGTAATACCTCCCTATTGAATATACTACCCCTCCCCCATTTCCACCTCCATGAGTAGTTAATTCCTCCCTTACCCCATCTACACTTTATACCCCATTACATTCATCTAGTCCCCCACCACCTACTTGTTCAAAAACTCCTCCAGCATTTCTACCATCCTATCCCCTTGCACAAAAGCTCCCTCATCATTAAGGTGCAATTCATCCCTGTTACAGAGATTGTACCCAAGTCAGCCCAGTGCTCTAAAAACCCAAACACCTCCTTAGTGCACCACATTTTTAGCCATGCATTAACCTACCTTAGCTCCTTCTGTCTCCCTGGGCTAGCACGTGGCACTGGTAGTATCTCAGAAAATACTACCTTGGAAGTCCTTGCTTTAAGCATATTCCCTAGTTCTGTAAAATATTTTTTTAGGACAATCCTTCTTCCACTAACTTTATCAATATGTACCAAGACCGCCGGTTCATTTCCAGCCCCTCCCAATAATTGATCTACCCGATCCACAACATCCTGAACCCGAGCACCCGGGAGACAGCAAACTGTTTGATTGCTGGGATCTGGGTGACAAATCACCCTGTCTACCTTCCTAATAATAGTGTCCCCTACCACCAAAACATGTCTGTTGCTCTGCCTATGCTGCCCTCCCACCCCCCCAGTAGAACTGTTCTCCCAAGTGTTAGAGGGAACATCTCTATCTGGCATTGACATTCCTGAATGGATATCCCCAACAGTTTCACTCAATCTGGCAAATCTATTTTTGTATGCCAACTCAGAACTGGCCCCCATCCTCCTGATCCCCCTTCTTCCCCTTGTAATTTTAACCCAGCTACCTCCCTGGACATTCTCACTAGCTCCATCTGCACCCTCCATGCTAGGCCCAGCTAAACTGTGCTCATTAATTATTGTCTACCAAATTTTGGTGGGAAAAATAAATAAACAATACTAAAAATTAAAATATTTGTATAAAGCTTTATAAAAAAAAAATATATATGTATATATATATATATATATATATATATATATATATATATATATATTTCCCCCCTTTTATAATATAAGTCTGCATCCCCCTTTTTCTTTGAACTCTCTACTTTTATTTAAACTCCTACACTTTTACTAGAACTGCACAGCTTCCTTTTATTTAAACTCATGTACTAGAAGTGTTCACAAGCTCACAAGTTTTCCCCTACCCCTGTTTATATTAACTTCTGCCTTCTCACCTGGACAAAATTAGTTCACTCAGCAAATAATCACACTTTACTTGCAAAAAGTAAATCCCAGAGATCCTTTGCACGTACTGTTTTTAATTGGGCCAATCACGTAATAGCTACCCTGTTGCCAGGCAGAAAGGGCCAGTTGTATTGGTACCTTTACTTTGCTCACCACAGGGGAAGATCCACACAATTAAATCAATCACATTACAAATCCTCATGTTACAATCGTATTGCAATATATTTACCTAATACCATAGTAATTTAACATCAAATATAAATATATGTAGGGACAAGTACTATTCAATTATTAGAGTTCCAGGCTGCATACTCGAAAAAAGAGAGAGTGTGGATGACTCACAAAATAAAATATATTTGTACTGCTAATAGTCCACCCATATATATTAATAGATGTATTAATCATTATTAAATATTGAATGTTACATATTTTGCCCTCATCCAATAAATAAAGTCTAAATGTGTATAGACTATTTTCCACAAAATGTACCTACTGTATATAGGTGCTTGAATTGTATATAGAAAGCCATGGGGAAAAGGGGGATTGGTGGATTTATGCAAAAGACCATACTCAGGACAAATACAACCATCACCCACAATTCCCAAAAAAGAGTATATTAATTCCATTACTGGAAGTATATATGTATATTTGTATGCACATTAGTCCACCAAACATATCCAAACCACTCATTCCCTTTCTATGATAGTTCCAATCTTAAAGGAATATCAATGAAGAGATATAGAACCCACACACCATTATGGTCTCTACAAATAGACAGATTATTCCCTAATAAATGCAACCAGGTCTATACCAATATTAAGACCATCTGATATGAGTCCCTAATTTATGGATCCATTCTGTCTCCAGTCTCCTCAATTTAAGCAAGTGTTCCCCCCTCTATGATGACTATATGTTCTATCTACAGCATGTTCTTGTTATGTTGCTCTTGTTTTCAAGGCCCTTTTTGATCTTCCCATGTACTGTTTGAAGCACTTACAAGTAATCACATAGATCACAAAGCCTGATCTACAATTTGTGAGGTAACTTATACTAAAGGTTTTTTGTTTACTAATAGAAACAATTTTCTCTTTTCCTGTTTTCTTGAGGAACTTACAGTTCTTTACTATGCACCCTACACACCCTGTGATATTTTTCATCCAATTTTTTGACAGTATGGTATTCTTGGATTTACTCCTCAGATCACTGGGTGCTAGTAGATTTTTTTCATTTGTGTTTCACTTGTATGTGATAATATGATAATTTGGCAAGATGTCCTTTAGAAATGTGTCGCTTCTTAAGATGGGCTAGAGTTTATTAAAACTGTTATGCAAATCCTTTGATGCTGCACTATACTTAGTGAGAAATCTATTTGCATTTTTCTTATTATTATATGTTTCTTTTTTCTTTTTTTTAGTTTCAAGCAGGTCTATTTATTTAATTATCTTTGTTTTCTCTAATGCATCTTTCACCACTTTTCTAGGATATTTCTTTTCTTCAAATTTCTTCTCTAAAATCTTACTTTCTTTATCAAAGTCCTCATTTCTAGTACAATTACGTCTTACACGTTGAAATTGACTGTAGGGTATATTGTGGACCCATTTCTTAAAGTATCCACTCCTGGCGTGTATCAAGCCATTCATATCTGTTGGCTTCGAATACAGCCTAGAATAGATCCCCATCTCACTCCCCACTAAGACAATGTTTAGGAATGGTATTTCACATTTATGAGAGTTCATAGTAAACTTCAGATTGTATGTATTTTTATTTACGTATTTGAGGACATTTTCCAGGTCATCTTATTTTTCTTCATCCCAGAGCATAATTACATAATCTATAAAGCGATGCCAGCATATAATCCTGTTTCTAAAAAGATTGCTATTCCAGATGACATTTACCTCCCATGACCCATGTAAATATTTGCAGAACTCGGGGCACATTTAGTGCCCATCGCTGTGCCTAGTGTTTGCAAATAATATTTATTCTCAAAGACAAAATAATTTTTGCTTAAGATAAATTGAATAACTGTCACTATTACATCTATCTGTATACTCTCCATGTTGTTGAAATCATCCAGTGCTTTTTTGATGATTTCTGTTCCTTCTTTTTGTGGAATTGATGTATACAACGCGGATACGACTAGTGTTATCCACCGAAAATTTGATTTCCACTCCTGTTTCAACAGGGTTTCAACAGGGTGTTTAGTAGATGTGGTCTATCCCCTATGTATGATTGGAGTGAAGTGACCATAGGTTGCAGATAATGGTCTACGTATTCAGAGAGTCGTTCAGTCATACAGCTGATGCCCTATATAATGGGCCTACCTGGCGATTTCATAAGGCTCTTATGCACCTTTGTTAAGTGGTAGATAATTGGAACCCTTGGATGTTCCCTCTGCAGATACTCAAATTCTTTAGGGTTCAGAATACCATTTGTCTTTGCATCTAACAGAAGTGTTGAGTATTCCTTAAGGAACTTCACAGTTGGATTGGCTTTCATATGTATTATTATCTTGTAACAAGTTGAATGCTTCCAAAAGGTAGCTCTCCTTATCTTGCATGACAATTCCTCCCCCTTTGTCTGCCTGACGGATAACGCTGCTGAGATCATCTTGCAGATTCTTTAGAGCTCTTCTTTCACCTTTGTTAAGATTGAAATTCTTTTTAAGATATTTCCTTCAACATATTTGTTCAGCTTCTGTTAATAGCAATCTTTCAAATACTGGGATGTAATTCGCTTTGGAGTATGTAGGGTAACATATGGACTTAGGTCTGTATTTCATATGCCTTCTGATGTTGTTTCTACCCACCTCCAATGGGATTTTCTTTGCCAATCTTGGAGGGTGATCAGTGCCTCTGAATCATCTTCCTCCAGATGCATTTCATCTTTTGTGCACTCTGTTTCTTGGAATTTCTCACATTCTTTCGCTTTTTTGGCGCAATGCCTTTGTAAGGTCAGTTTTCAATATTTCTAAGGCATTTAGCTCCATATCCGGCAAGAACGATAACCCTTTTACCAAAACTCTTTTTTCAAATGAAGTAAGTATTTTTTAGATAGGTTAAAAATCTTAACAGGCGGTTTATTTAATTTTTTTTTCCTTTTTACATTGCATCCTTCTCCCACTTCTACATCCCACTTATTTTTCTGGACTTCTTTTCCTTCTCTGTGGGAGTGATGATTGGACTCTCAAATTTTGAATCTCTGGCGATTCTATAAGTTGTAGCCTTCCCTCCCTGACTAAAAAAGGTCCCGAACTAGTGGATGATTCTTCATTATCCTCTGGACCTCTGTTATTCGAATGGATAGTTTTCCAATAGGTGTATGTTACTTTTTTCTGTAAATATTGGTATTTTAAAGGTTTCCCATTTCGTCTACTCTCCACAGTATCTTTTAAAATGGTCTAGCCTATTCTGTTTCCATGATAACTGAATGTAGTTTCTCCTATTTTAATTCTGTGGTGAATGTATATAGGGAGTGTAATCATTCCTTGGCATTCTTACCCTTTTCCATCCATATTTTCTATTTAATGTATAATGTTGTATTGTAGGGTTTTTCCTTGATACATACAGAGCTGTTGTGCTGACCACCCTACTTTACGGTTCCGAGTCGTGGGTTACCTACCACCACCACCTATGACTTCTTAAGCGTTTTCATCAACCACCAATCATGACCACAACACTGAAGTACCAGAACAGGCAGGAGTCACCGGCATTGAGGCCATACTGTTGAAGAAGCAGTTGTGCTGGGCAGGACACATCTATAGGATGAAGGATGATCGGCTTCCAAAGATTGTGCTATATGGTAAGCTCACCACTGGCAATCGTTACAGAGGAGGACCGATGAACAGGTACAAGGACTCACTAAAACAGTCCCTTGATCATATTGACCATCATCGATGGTCCACTTTTGCTTTAGACTGAAAGCCATGGAGAAGTATCATTCACCAGGCTGTCTCCTCTTTCTAGAACACATGCAGGGCTAGTCTTGAGGACAAAAGGAGACATAGACAAAATTGTGTAACTGCAGCACCCAACCCAGAACAAGCCTTAGCAACCACTGTGGCCTAGTCTGCCTGTCCTGCATTGGCCTCCTCAGCCACCAGAGAGCCTGTAGATGTTGACACCCCTCTTAAATCTTTTTTCACAAAGCTAATCCTATATATATATATATATATATATTATAGTTCATTTATAATGTGCCAACATATTCCGTAGCGCTGTACATAAGTTAAGTTCAGACAAAAATAAATACAAATTAACAAATAACACAGCAAGGAGAGACCTGTCTTTGAGCTAGGAATCCAATGTCCATGATGCATTCCCAAAGTACTTAGGATAGAAACTCACAGACTTACAATCTAAGGTACAGGGAGTGGTAAAGGAGGGTGAGAGAGGTGATAAGCATGTTAGGGTGGAAGGTGATATGCTTCTTTAAAGAGATGCTTTTTAAGTGAGGTTTTAAATATTTTGAGGCAAGAGGATAAGAAGAAGTTGTAGAAAGAAGAACGTCATTAGCAGAACGGAGAGGGCAGGTGGGGGAGAATTTTGGGGATGAGAGCAGAGATGTATGGTGGAGCGTTATTGCTGAGGGCTTTGTAAGTTAGGGTCATAATTTTAAATTGTATTCTTGAGGTTGAGGGAAGCCAGTGGAGTGATTAACAGAGAGGTGATGCTGACACTAAACGTTGTGTACGGAAGATGAGTCTAGCAGAGGCATTCATAATGGATGAAGTAGAAATAGTTGTGTGGTGGGTAGGCCAACAAGAAGCGAGTTGCAGTAGTCTAGTTGAGAGATGATGAGAGAGTGTATTAGAATTTTAGTTGTGTAAGATGGTGATGAATTCTGGAGATGTTTTTTAGATGGAAAAGACAAGATTTAGTTAGTGATTGTATGTGAGGGATGAAAGACAGAGCGGGGTCCAGTAGAACTCAAAGACAATGGACTTGGGAGGTGTGGGGGGGTGATGTTGTTGTTGAAAGTGAGAGAGATGCAAGGAATTTCTGCTGTGGGAGGGAGGGAGGGAGGGAAGATTAGGAGTTCAGTTTTAGACATTTTGAGTTTGAGATGGTGGGTGGACATCCAAGAGGATATACTAGAGAGGCAGCTGGAGCAGTGTGTTAGAAGAGAGGGGGATAGATCTGGTGCAAAGAGGTAGATTTGGGAGTCAACTGCATAGAGATGATAATGAAGCCAAAAGGAGTTTATTAGGGTACCAAGTGAGGATGTGTAGATGGAGAAGAGGAGGGGGCCTAGGACTTATCCTTGGGGTACACCAACAGACAGGGGGTTAGGAGAAGAAGAGGTGTCGGAGAAGGAGATTACATTGTTTAGTGACTTTAATATTACCAGTAATTATCGATATGGCCAAGGGTGCATGACACTGTTGAAATGTAATTATGTGTTGCCTGTACATTGTTATCTTGTATCCTAGTTATAATATGTTATAGAGGAAAAATGTGATATATATGTGGAAATGGTGAAAATGCTCCACACACAAGCTTAGCTGCAGAACATTGCATCTACACACATACAGGCCTTGATTCAAGGCAGATGACTGCTCCTTAGGAAGCATGAGCAAACACTTGAGATTAACATCAAGTTTTTTTGCCCTAGCTAGCTGTAGACACCTGTCATGTAGTTTAGACATCTGAAGAGTTTTATGACAAGTGCTATAGCAACCAAGGTCGCAATGCAGATGTGCTGACATCACAAACATACACAAAGGTACACAAGGGTGTGGTATGGGAGATGTATAAAGATGTTGGTTATATGATTCAATACATGGTCAGTTCTAGCTTCACATATACATAATGTGAGGCTGTTTTGAGTTTCTATCCTGAATTGGGGAGTGGTCTTGCCAGCGGCCAGTAGTAACCTGTATCCAGTGTTCTCTGCCTGTACCATTGAGCATTGTCCTCTTCAGATGCAATCTTTTGTGCCACAGAGAACAAGAACTACACGATTATGCTGGGGTAGGTTTGAACTAGGTTCATATCAAGCCCCTTGAAGAAGCAGATTGTGACATATATATATATATATATATATATATATATATATATATGTCTGTGTGTATTTATAGTAATGTGTGTGCATTGTGGAATTGAAGTAAATATCTGCTCATGGATCGAGAGCTGGCTAAAGGACTGACAACGGTTGTGGTATATGGAACATACTCTGGACTAATGTGTTAAGTGGGGTTCCTCGGGGTTCAGTATTATGTCCTCTCCTTTTTAACATATATCTTAATGACTTAGAGGTGGGACTGGAAAGTAGTGTCTCTATTTTTGCTGATGACATGAAGTTGTGCAAGGTAATTAAATCAGATAATGATGTACTTTTTCTCCAAAGGGATTTACATAAAATAGAGGAATTGGCATCTAAATGGCAGATGAGATTTAATATGAATAAATGTAAAGTTATGCATCTGGTAACAGTAACAGTGCTCAGTGCCAAGCAGCAGCTACAAAGGCAAATAAAATATTATCATGTATTAAGAAGGGTATAGAAGCCAGGGAAGCAAATATAATTCTGCCACTATAAAAAATCCCTAGTACTGCCTCATTTGGAATATGGAGTACAATTTTGGGCACCACTTCATAAAAAGGACATTTTAGAGCTGTAAAAGGTACAGATAAGGGCTACAAAACTAATAAGGGGAATGGAGGGGCTAAGTTATGAAGAAAGACTAACCAAATTAAGCTTTTTTTCTCTAGAAAAAAGGTGTCTAAGAGGGGATATGATTACCCTATATAAATACATCCAGGGTCAGTATAAAGATTTGTCAAGTGAGCTTTTTGTGCCAAGAGGTTTTCAACTAACAAGAGGATATCCTTTGAGGTTAGAAGTAAAAAGAATCCACCTTAAAGAAAGAAAAGGGTTCTTCACAGTAAGGGTGGTTAATCTGTGGAATTCTCTACCAAAGGAGGTGGTGACAGCGGATTCGATAGATAACTTTAAAAGGGGATTGGATTTCTGAGCTGGAAGCAGGGTTTTTCATCTGCTTTAGACATTAAAATGTGAACACAGATGTACTATTTATTTACTGTACTACTGTATGGTGGAGGGCTTCTATTGCCCTTTTGACCAACATATATTAAATGATTTTTTTAGTGAACTACCTAATCATAAGGTCCACAACACAAGCTGAGATCCCACTCCATGCTGATGATAATGAGTGAGATACTGTATATTTGATTGCTATAACAGCTGATATTTGTGAGATTTATCAAATTAATCTGTAAATTGTATGTCGACTTACTATTTACGATATTTTGGTGATATTGTTATTTCAGATAAACATTGATATAGCATACAACTACTGTTGTTTTAATTTTCAATTACGTTCTAAAATAATCATTTCTTTTAATAATTGAATATTATATTTTATAAAACGTATATGTTTAATTATTGGTCTCTTACGATTATGTAAATAGTAGGTATTTAGAACATGCACAATGGTAATATTTCTATAATAATTACTTTTTACGTTTTTGAGACTGACCCATTTCAATGAATATATACTTTGTTTTACTATTCTGATTTTCCCATTTAAGGGTCCTATGCGAATTAACAAAAGGTATAGACCAGTTTATTTGGTAGCTTCTAAGAAGTACCATTGTATGTTAATGTTGTCAACTTAAGTGTTTGGCTGTTTTTGAAACTATTTCTCAACTAATTATTTCCCTTTTTTTTTTTTTGGACAAGGTATTTTTTATATTTGTTAATAATAAGATTCAGCCGCCTAAAAACGTTTTCCCAATAAAATTGGGTTTCTGATTCATATGCAACATTAAACAAATGAATCTCTTTTGTATATATCATCTCTATGGTAATCAAACTCATCTCAAACAGGTTATCTCAAACATGTAATATGTGAGACCATTATCTAAAGGAAATTTCTACATAGAAATTTCAATTAATTTATATTTATTTATTTATTTTATTTATTTACATTGAAACATGTAATATATTGCTTAATGTATATATATTATTTTTACCTTCATTCATTGTTACTCTTTTATTACTATATTATCTACTATTTTCTTTTTAACTTAATTGATTTATTTATTTTTACTTTAATTGTTTAACAATATGGTGAAGACATTACCAGTTAAGCATACACAATTTATTTTCATATTACTAGGAGTAACATTTGTATTCCTTATCACATGTTAAAAGAAAAAAATATTATAGTATTTTAAGATTGCCTTTGTTGTTTCACTAATCTTTTTTTCATTATTATTGTTTTACATTTTTACATATATTTTATAGTTTATATTTTATCAAAGTTTCTTTCTATATTTTCAAAAAAAGATCTCATAGGACAATTTTGGTTTCAGGTAATCTTTTTTTTTTTTTTAACTATAATTTTTTTGTTGTAAATATACAAATTAGTTCCGTAATTGTAACGGAAATAAATATAGAAAAAATATGTTGCCCAAATTCAATGTCTTATCCCTCAATTACTCAATTAATAGGCCCCAGGAAGTTTGAACTTTTTATTTTATTTTTAATCAAAATCATTTCCTGTTCTTGGTGTGTAAATTATTTTGGAAGTAAGCTGTGAAAGCTTTTTTGTAGCCATTGGGGTATACATTTTGAATATCTATGTGTTTTGGGAGTATAACCAATAGTATGTTTTAAGAGTGTGTTTCTAAATATATCTCATAAATGTGTTTCTCTGAGTGCATTCTCTTTCTCTCCTGTCTTCTTGCTCTCCTGTTGTCTTTCTCCTCATGTTGTGTGTTCTGATGTTCTTTCTAATGAGTTTCTAATGTCCTTCCTTTAGCTTGAATAGGGCAGTTTTAAATAGTCCATTCTTATCTTAGTTTTTTTTTCTAATTACATACTGAGATCACTAGCTACCTTGGGAAAGACACTAAATAGTTTTTTATAGGTTCTACCAAATTGTGAATACAATGTCTATGTTTACACAGCTGTACCCAGAAGTATTGTAAGACACCTGTGTGTATTTTTTAGATAAATATCTGATATTTAGTTACAGGAAATAAAATATTTGTCTTCTCAATTTTTTTCAAAGTGAGAACTGATGCAAACTGAGATTGCCAATACTCAAACATATATGTTGACCAACCATTGTTTATACTGATCTACCCACCTGGATAAACAGGACAGTTTCACAAGGACATGTACTGCAAGTCATGATATAATATTAGACAGTATGAAATGCTGCTCTAATTCTAAGAATGTGTATATGTGTATATATGTGGTGAACTACCTACTCATAAAATCCACAACACAAGCTGAGATCCCGCTCCATGCTGATGATAGCCAGTAAGCTTGAAACAGCTGTACATAGATGGGATTTTCGGCTTGTGTAAAATCCAGCCTTGGCCATGTTTGAAAATGGCTATGGATTGAAGAGCGAGACACTTGTGGGCACATTTGCATGTCCCTGCTTAGATTCCCAGAATGCCGTGTAGTAACTGTTTTTCTTGGAATTCCGAGCTGGAAGCAAGTTTTTTTAACTTGCTTAAGACATTCAGATGTGAAGACAGATGTACTATTTATTTACTATATATATATATATATATATATATATATATATATATATATATATATATATATATATTTATTTATATGTGTGTGTATAAATCATGTCATATAAAAAAAAAGGATTATATTAAAATAAATATATCAAATAATTTATGATTACCAAAATTCTTTAAAAACAGTGGTTCTGCGAGCATTTCTGCCCACCAGTGAAGTGCTATTGCAAAAGCCTCTTAATGGATAATGCTCCTAGCCTCCCTACCAATTTGGCTGAGCTGGACTGCTGCATCCCAGTAGAAGTGGTGTTCCTGCCGCCCAACACTACTTCACTGATTCAGCCGATGAACCAGGGGTTGATTGCCACCTACAAGGCCTACTATCTCCGTTGCACATTCCACCAGCTCACTGAACAGACGGACAACTGAAACAAACAATCGATTTTGGATTTCTGGAATAAATACAACATCATGCAGGCAAGTCACCAAAATTGATTTGTCCTGGCAAGAGGTGACACAGCAGTGTCTGAAAGCCATCGGAAAAAGCTCTGGCCAGAGCCATGTGCTGATGTACAACATGAACAGCCGGTCATAGCGGAAATAGTGGACCTTGTGACAACTGCTGCATGTGGATACCCAGTACATAGAAGATTTAGTCCAGGCTTCCAGAGATAGCCTTAACAACGAGGACCTCCAGCAGCTGGCTGAACAGGGCATAGAAGAGCTCCAGGACAGCAGCAGTGACTCAGACGTAGAGCCAGCCATAGAACTGTCCACAAAGTTCCTGACCAACACTCTCTGCATAATGCACCAAACGGTGGATGATCTACTGGCTCATGATCCAGACTCTGTCAGGTTCAGGAACATGAGACGTGCTGTTGTTGTAGCAATATCCTGCTACCAACATATGCTTTATTGGGGCGCAGAAAGCGAATTTACATAGCCACCCTCTCACACTCACCCCCCCTCGCTAGCGCTGCGCATTCATGCACAATGTGAATTAATATAGTTTCAGTAGTGCGCATATGCTAAAACCGCGTTACAGGCTACGGAAACTATATTAGTGATTCTTTACAAATATTGGTATTTACTTCTATCAGACTAAGACTTATGTCAAGTATTACAATCACAAGTTTCATTTATGTATCGAAGAGTCAATAATTTCTGTGATTTGTTAACTCGTTTTCTATTTTATTTGTGCCTCATACTGTAAGACATTGGCAACTTATATAGTATAGACTGTGATTTTGATATCTCATTATATGGAAAGTGAAACTTATGCATATAGATTTAGAAAGAGGTATTATTATATCCACTTTCCTTATTCATCATCAACTTTTATTTGTTTTTTATGAATTCTAACTATTATATGGTTACACGTGTATTTTTATTTACATACATAGCAGGTTTTGCAAAATGGACTCATCTGGATTATCTTCTAATCCATGGCCTTTTAACACCTAGCCTTTTAAGTTACGTTTTGTATCGCTACACTACGTGCTATGTCAATAACATCAGATTTTATTAACATAGCATTTATCTCTAATGACACACATAGCATATATGCAACATTCAGTAGATATATACTTTTAAGTCCACTTGTATCTATTTGCATTATATTTGTATTGTGTCTTTAGTATATACTATATCACACACCATATTTTCATCTTTTTGAACCTCTATTGCACACATACCTTGATGATTATTAGTTTGTCTTTCATTATTTTATTTATTTTTTAATTTCTACTTGCCTATTTTTGTATTATTGTAGTTCAGCTCCTGGCTTTCAAATAATAAGCTATCAGTAAAGCTTTTTTGTATGCACATATACAATACAATACGGTATTGCACATCTATAACACTATTTGTGTTGGGAGCCTTTTGTGTCTCGAACAGTAGCTGATATGTTGGCTTGTGCTACCTGGCCCCTTGTTATCGTGTTTAGAGGGCTAGGGAGATCCAGAAAGGTGAATTAAGTGGATGTTGGGTTGAATGGTTGAACACTGACAGGTAAGTGACGGTTGGAGAGATATTTAACGGCTTGGCTCCTCCCACAAATCCCAGAATCACCTGGATACTTGTGGCCATGGCCTTTTGTGTCTGGACCAGTAGCTAATGTGTTGGCTTGTGCTTCCTGGCCCATTGTGAGCCTTTTTAGAGAGCAAAAATAAAAAAGTGTAGGGCTTGAAATTAATTAGCTAGGTTTTTGATTGCTTGTTTGCTTTCGTGAATGGGATATGGAATATACTTTGTGAAGCAATTGGATTTCCAGCGGCCCATTGATTAAAGTATGTGGGCTGGTGTTTTAGTTCTAGATGCGGAAGTAGCTGTGTCTATGTGGAATGAATGGCCAGAAAATTAGTACTGATTTAGTCCCAGCTTGATTAGGAGGAGTTGGATGTAGTGAACTAAAGGTGTTGTGAAAAGAGGCTGGCTGGAGATGCTGAGGAGGGGGTGCAGTGATAGTTTGGTCTTTATGGGTTCAATTAAGTTTCTGATAGTGGATAGAGGGCACCAGGCATTGTGTGTGACATAATAGTGATTGGTTGTTTTCTGGTTTTGGTGGTATGGATGGTGAGAGCAAAATAGTTGGGTGATGTAACGGGGGTTGTTTTGGGAGGTAGTGAACTCTTCAGGCCTCAGAAAACCGTAGAAGGCTAAAATTATGGCTGCGGAGATGGTTAGAGAAGTGGCATGACTGAATGGGTTTATGACAAAAGATGGAAGAGTTGCTTAAAAATGGGCCCGTCTATTGGCTGACGTTGGGGCGTAGAAGGGGAAGCACAGGAAGCCAGGCCTCTGAAGAAAGATTTCATGGCAGGGTTGGAGAGGAGGGGTCTGTCAATGGAATGATTGTCAGTGAGATAAAATTGGATTCCTGATTCATGTAGTTATTTATGGTGTTGGGATGGAGGTAAGGATATCCATGACAGTGGGCTGCAAATGCAATGATGGCAGAGTGTGGTAAAGGCAATTTTATTTTGTAGTGAGCTACAAAAACACAAAATAATTTCCAGGCCCTGTCGTAGGTACGCTTCGTGTTGGGTGATAGTCCCTTGAACATTGTGTTTTGAGCAGAGAGCAGGAGGTGCCTCAAGTCAGTGCCTGAGGCAGGTGAATCGGGAGAGAATGAACTGTGAGGTCCAGAGATTGGGTCCCAATGCCCTTTGGAGAGAGATGAGATGTTGGTGGAAGATTTTGATGAAGCTAAGGGAACAGCTGATATGGTGCAGGCCAAGGAGATGAGATTATTTGTGCTTCAAAGACTACAGTATAAATATCCATATAAATACAGCTCTCATATTTTTTCGAGAATTTTCTTTAGATACCTTATATCTCTCTTATATTTAGCTATTCAGGGTTGATGGAGTATATTTAGGATTGATGGAGTATCTTTCTTCTATTCAATACACTATCTGAACCTGTGCTAAAGTCTCTCCACTATCTGTGGGCCTCAGTCTCTTCTCTCACTCTCTCTGGATCTGGAACTACAATCAAACACACTATCTGAACCTGTGCTAAAGTCTCTCCACTATCTGTGGGCCTCAGTCTCTTCTCTCACTCTCTCTGGATCTGGAACTACAATCAAACACACTATCTGAACCTGTGCTAAAGTCTCTCCACTATCTGTGGGCCTCAGTCTCTTCTCTCACTCTCTCTGGATCTGGAACTACAATCAAACACACTGTCTGAACCTGTGCTAAAGTCTCTCCACTATCTGTGGGCCTCAGTCTCTTCTCTCACTCTCTCTGGATCTGGAACTACAATCAAACACACTATCTGAACCTGTGCTAAAGTCTCTCCACTATCTTTGGGCCTCAGTCTCTTCTCTCACTCTCTCTGGATCTGGAACTACAATCAAACACACTATCTGAACCTGTGCTAAAGTCTCTCCACTATCTGTGGGCCTCAGTCTCTTCTCTCACTCTCTCTGGATCTGGAACTACAATCAAACACACTATCTGAACCTGTGCTAAAGTCTCTCCACTATCTGTGGGCCTCAGTCTCTTCTCTCACTCTCTCTGGATCTGGAACTACAATCAAACACACTATCTGAACCTGTGCTAAAGTCTCTCCACTATCTGTGGGCCTCAGTCTCTTCTCTCACTCTCTCTGGATCTGGAACTACAATCAAACACACTATCTGAACCTGTGCTAAAGTCTCTCCACTATCTGTGGGCCTCAGTCTCTTCTCTCACTCTCTCTGGATCTGGAACTACAATCAAACACACTATCTGAACCTGTGCTAAAGGTATCTAAAGACACTTTGGATTCATTTCAACTTGTACTATATGTAATATTATCAATATTTGTATGAATGTTTCTGTGATATAATATTTGATGAGATAGAAACTTTTACTAAGCAAATCCATACCTTTGCATTTGTCTGAAACCCCCCTTACCTTGCCTGCTCCCCCACCCCCAAAGCCTGGTTTTATTGCTTCTTATCTCTGAAATAACATTTGTCCATCCTTCTCACATTCTGTTGCAGTCTCTCCACTATCTGTGGGCCTCAGTCTCTTCTCTCACTCTCTCTGGATCTGGAACTACAATCAAACACACTATCTGAACCTGTGCTAAAGGTATCTAAAGACACTTTGGAGCCATTTCAACTTGTACTATATGTAATATTATCAATATTTGTATGAATGTTTCTGTGATATAATATTTGATGAGATAGAAACTTTTACTAAGCAAATCCATACCTTTGCATTTGTCTGAAACCCCCCTTACCTTGCCTGCTCCCCCACCCCCAAAGCCTGGTTTTATTGCTTCTTATCTCTGAAATAACATTTGTCCATCCTTCTCACATTCTGTTGCAGTCTCTCCACTATCTGTGGGCCTCAGTCTCTTCTCTCACTCTCTCTGGATCTGGAACTACAATCAAACACACTATCTGAACCTGTGCTAAAGGTATCTAAAGACACTTTGGAGCCATTTCAACTTGTACTATATGTAATATTATCAATATTTGTATGAATGTTTCTGTGATATAATATTTGATGAGATAGAAACTTTTACTAAGCAAATCCATATCTGTGGGCCTCAGTCTCTTCTCTCACTCTCTCTGGATCTGGAATCACTTCCCTCCCCCCCTGCCCCTCACCCACCCGCCCCTTGTTTCTCTTGATTTATTGAGTCACTCAAATTTCCTACAGCTGATCAATTAGCAACATCTGCTAACTATACCTAATTAATCTTTTACACAATGTTTCCTCCTGCCTTTTCCTTCCTCATTACATCCTGTTTTTTCCTCAAGCTTCTCTTCTCAACTTTGCCACATCATGTCTCCAACGTAACCATCTCACATGCTTTCCTCTCCTCTTTTATGCTCCCATGAGCTACTCTTATTCCTCCATCCACCATCTCCTACCCCTTCTAAAGCTCATAAGCAGAAACACTCCTGCAAGTCCAAATCCCACTTCCTCTCCCTCTCTCTCTTTCTTCTGCTGGCTTCTTAGGACATACCTCCTAACACAGGCCCCTCACCTCCCACTCGCAGATTATACTATCTGACCACTAGGGGCAGATAACATATTACATACTAGGATCACTTACCAAATTACTTTCTCAGTTGCTTTCCTTTTCCTTCTAACTTTGCATACCCTCCTACCTAATGAAACTTCACTTTCTTCCTGACCCTTGCTATTTGTTATCTGCCTCTTCCATCCCCTTTAGATTGTAAGTAGAGAGTTTTCAATCTTGTAGAGTGCTTTGGGAAAAAGCACTTTCTACAAAGATTCTAAGCTCAAAACAGGGCCCTCCACTTTTTGCAGTTTGTTAAAATGTATATTTTTCCTTGTTCATTTCCTCTGTATAGCGCTACGGAATATGTTGGCGCGTTACAAATAAAAGTAATAATAATAATAATATATCTACTATGTTTTATAGGTATTGTCTATTCATGGTATTTTATTGTGCCACTGTCATTAATAAAGTATTAATATTTTTTTTTCCTTCTATCAACTTGGTATATTTAGTATATTTGAAACAGTATTATGCATTTTGTCCAATAGCATTTTTCTGACTGGTCTATTATGATGCAAAAATTAGTCATGAATGAACAAAATTATAAACTGTACAAATTTTACAAATTTAAGTTGTTATTAAAAGAGAAAAAAATACTATTTTTTAACTCTACATTGTATGTATTTTTTGTTTTCTTTTATCTTTTTATTGTTCTTTTACATATTTGCCTGATTTAAATTATTTATTGATGCAAATATTGAATCTTTTTTGTAAAGAAACTTTAAAAGCAAATTATAAATGTTATCGTACCTTTTATAGACATCTAATATTAGGTGTGTGTGTTTTGGTAGATTGAAGTATTAATAATTTCCTATCTAATGTGACATTATCTTTGGTAATAGAAATTATCCAAGAACATATTTTTCTCCAACATTTTTTTTTATTTTTTCCATAATTATTTATATTTTAAACAAGTAGAATTTAAGTTAGGATCATATTTTTCTTTTTTTCTTGCAAAATATTTTGTTTAAGAAGATTTATCTCTCTATAATAGATGTACTAATGCCAAATCAACTTTTAAGATGAAAATGTTAAAGAAAGGAATAACATCCAAGATACTGAAACATAGCAACAAAGCAATAGAATAAACAACATCCTCATAGTATTGTAGCAATTAACACACTAAGCCCAGGAATGTGCAGACATACACTTTTTAAAGAGAGCTTCTAATTAAAATAATTGAATACTATTACTTACCAAAGCCAGTTAATGAATATTCAGTAGTAATAAATTACATGCAATAACTTTACCCATTAGAATATTGGAAAAATAAAAATGTGAAAGCCTTCTGATCTACTTGGAGTTAATCTCTTCTTGTATTGTACTTCAAAAGTGTTTTAATGTTAAAATGTTTAATTAATAATGATGAGCAATTTACCAGTAGTTTTTTCTAAAGAATCCCTAAATTATAGACTTTTTTGCGTCTATTTCCGTATTTATTTTCTGTACATCCCATATCTGATAAAAATATCTGATAAAATGTACACAAAGCTTACAGTTGTGCTCAAAAGTTTGCATACCCTCGGGGGATTGGTAATATATGTACCATTTTTAAAGAAAACATGAGTGAGTGAGGGATTCATATTGCCCTGCAGGTTATAACAGAATGGCACAACCATTAAACAAAACATGGCAACAAAGAAAAACATGAAATGTCAATGTTCAAAAGTTTGCATACCCTTAGTTCTTGACTGACAGTGTGCAGTCTTTTGTAATAGTTGTCTATGAGGCCCCTAATTCTTGCAGGTGGTATAGCTGCCCATTCGTCTTGGCAAAATGCCTCCAGGTCATGCAAAGTCTTTGGTCGTCTTGCATGAACCACACGTTTGAGATCTCCCCAGAGTGGCTCGATGATATTAAGGTCAGGAGACTGTGATGGCCACTCTACAACCTTTTTCTGCTGTAACCACTGGAAGGTCAACTTGGCCTTGTGCTTAGTGTCATTGTTATGCTGGAAAGTCAAAGAGCGTCCCATGCGCAACCTTTGTGCAGAAGAATGCAAATTGTCTGCCAGTATTTTCTAATATTATGTTGCATTCATCTTGCCATCACTTTTCATAAGATTCCCTGTGCCTTTAGAGCTCACCCCCCCCCAAAGAATCAGTGAGCCACCACCATGCTTCACAGTGGGGATGGTATTCTTTTCACTATAGGCCTTGTTGACCCCTCTCTAAACATAGCGGTTATGGTTGTGACCATAAAGCTCTATTTTAGTCTTGTCACTCCAAATTACAGTGTGCCAGAAGCTGTGAGGCATCTCAAAGTCTTGTCGGGCATATTGTAACCAGGATTTTTTGTAGCATTGGTGCAGTAAAGTCTTCATTCTAACAAGTCGAAGATGCAGCTATTTTTTTTTCAAGTATCGTCGTATTGTGCTCCTTGAAACAACCATACCGTCTTTTTCCAGAGTATTCTGTATTTTTCCTCAGGTTACTTGTGGGTTTTTCTTTATATTCCAAACAATTATTTTGGCCGTTGTGGCTGAAATCTTTCTTGGTCTACCTGACCTTGGCTTGGTATCAAGAGATCCCCAAAATTTCCACTTCTTAATAAGTGATTGAACAGTACTGATTGACATTTTCAAAGCTTTGGATATCTTTTTATATCCTTTTCCATCTTTATGAAGTTCCATTACCTTGTTACACAGTTCTTTTGGCTCAGTATCTAGCCTGCTCAGCACATCCATGTGAGAGCTAACAAACTCATTGACTGTTTATACACAGACACCAATTGCAGTTAAAAAAGTCACAAGTGTGGGAAATTAACCTTTAATTGCCGTTTTGACCTATGTGTGTCACCTTGTGTGTCTGTAACAAGGCCAAACATTCAAGGGTATGTAAACTTTTGATCATGGCCATATGATTTAAAAAGGAGCCAAACAACTGTGTGATAATAAATGGCTTCATATGATCACTATTCTTCAATAAAAGATATGTTTTTTGCATAATCAGTCATATTTTCAAAAAATGCCAAAATTTAAAAATTTCTGCCAGGGTATGCAAACCTTTGGGCACAACTGTATAATAAAAGTACTTTTGTGAACAACTTAAAGCTAAAACTGTGACTGTGAAGCTAAATTGTAAAACTGTGATTATAAAATAGTTACAGTGGATAGTTTGACCTGGAAATATACAGTCAAATATAAAATACTTAATCAATAATACATTTTCTGTCAAGTGGATAGTTTGACCTGGAAATATACAGTCAAATATAAAATACTTATTAAATAATACATTTTCTGTCAAGGATTTTCCATTCAAATAGTATAACAGATATATTGCTTAAAGTTCTAACCAGTAGTGATCATTAGAGCTGATAACATTACTCTGTATCCTATATCCATATATTCAACGCATTATTGTTACAAAATTAAAGAATATTTGTATATATTGAATATATAACTCCTAGAAAATATTATTGAAGGAGAAAATTGAAGGTGTATATTCCATGTATTAATAAATAAATACCATAGTTTGATTAAATATCACAATACAAATGACAAAATGTAAAATCAATATTATCTACAGGAACATCACAGAAGAACTATAAAATATTAGTTTAAATCTCTACTTTTGATGTCAGTTTCATGAACAGTGAAACATATTGAAAAGAGCCAGTTTCAGTTTTCTGTTGCTGAAGATTAAGATGATGGTGTGCAGGCTTGGATAAGAAAAAATAAGCATTGAACAGAATAATATCCAAGTGTCAAGCTGTGTTTTTAATATGAAAGGCATCAAGTTCCCATTTATAAAAAACATGATGTAGAAGAACATGAAGGACAACATATTTTTAACTGCACTGAAATGAGCTTCAATTTGAGGATTCCTGAATCCAGCACCATCACTGGTCATATGTCTGGTGTGATTCCACAGTGATCTGATGAGAAGAGAAACGGCCACACAAAATATGGAGAATGGTAAGAAAGATCCTGCAATGAATATGATGAACATATTGACGTGATTTTGTTCCACTGTAATATTTTTCTCATTTGTATCATTGGTTCCACTTGAGGAATTTATAGCGTGTAATTTAAAGACAAAATATGCACAGGGAAGACTGGAAATAAAAGATACCATCACCAACGCCAGGATCAACCAGGGCAGCATCTTGGAGATGTTGAGTTTCACGTAGATGAATAATCTATAGTTATAGGTTGTGATCTTCACACAGTAGAAGACACAGAGCAAAGTGGCAAACCAGGTACTGCAGAAGATTACATATCTTGAAAATGTCATAAAGATTTGCAGATAATACTTTATTTCACAAATCCATGGATAGAAATGCAGTACAACATGATTCAGTGTGATAGTGATTAGAAAAAAAAACCTGGACAATCCCAAATTAACCAGAATAATGTCAATGGTTTGCAGGTTTTTAGATTGCAACCACCAAATCCAATGTGTTATCACAATAAATGCATTGAGAGCGAGTCCTGTTACAATCTCAATCAAAGTAATCAAATACAACAAAATTCTGAGTGAGAAATACATGATGTTTCTTCCAAGACAATTTGTTGCCTGTAAAGAGATACACAGATGATTCCTTCATATAAACTTGCACTAAATATACAGGCTAAGTAATATGAAAATATAGTATTCAGATACGGCAGTGGTTGGCTCCAGATTTGCATGTGGTCTGGTTATTCTCTGCATCAATATTCAATTTGCTTATGAAATGATCTGATTGTATGCTCTTCCGTTCCATCCTTGCATTGAGTAATGTTCTTTTATATACTTCTTGTATATAACATAGGTAATGTATCAACACAGCAAGAAACAGATGCAAAAATGCCACATTATCTATAACAAAATAGACTGATTGAAAAATTAAAAAAGGATATAAATCAATTCCAGCATCAGTGGCAGAGCTAGTGCATGGGGGGCCCCGGTGCAAAAAGATAATTTGCCCTGACCCCCCCCCCCTTCCCAGGACTTATATAAAATATATACAAAATATCTAAAAATATACATGTATATATATATATATATATATATATATATATATATAACATATATAGTTGTGAGCATACGAGCCGTTGCTCACGCTTGCGGGCTTGCGTAGCGAGGGCCTCAGGCGCTCCTTGCCAGCAACTGAGGTCCTTGCGAAGCCAGCAACTGCGACCCTCACAAACTTTACGTTGTAACGCAAACAACATACGAGACACGTTAACACCCATTACGACCTCGCAAAAATCGTCCACAACCCGCGAAACATGAAAAAATTAAAAACACAATAAATACATAAAAAGCTTACCTACAGCAAGAGGGAGTATCCAGCACCTCAAAAAATGAAGTTACACCTTAATTTAACTGAAAATAAAAGAGTTTAGACACTAAAAAATTCTCTAAGCGAGAGAAAAAATGGCCGCCGAACAAAACGAAAACGAGGCTACAGCACTCTAAACACGCAAAACACCACAAGAAACACGCAAAACACCACAAAACACCTATGGATATTCCGCTACAGATGCATACCACACATTAGCCAACATTTTAGAACAATGCGGAAGTACAAAGCTACGCTAACGGTTTGGTCTCGCGCACGCACACTATTACACTGCACACATTCCTCACGCTTACACAGCAGCTCCACACCACTAATGCTCCAGCAACATCAAAACAGGTTGTCAGCTCTTCAACAGAATGCTTCCTCCATATATTACTTGAAAATAGGTAAAGTATATTAATTTATTAATGTATTATTTATTTGATTATTATACACCAAACAGCATTAGCTCAATTACAATTTCATTGCCGTCATTTTTTGCCGGGCAATTCGCTAGTATATGTATATAAACAAATAAAACAGTTATTGTACTACATTCTGAGCCACAGGGCTGGGACATACAAATGAACAGACAATGCATTCTTGCTCTTAAATCCAAAATTCTAATGTAATCATAGCTCCTTTAAATGCATATGCCCGCTGTACCACAGCTTTAAAGCAAAGCAAAGTATTGGATTTTGCACAAATCAGAAACCCACTCACATAAAGCTGTTTTTTTTTTATACCATTCATTGATTACCTTAATTTGTTGCAATATTGACAGGTCAAGGTTTTATCATTTATACATCGTAGTATGTTAAAACAAAAAAAAGGAAATTTACTAGGTCAAAGTAGATCAAATTTTACAAAAAAACTATCTTTCCCTATAAAACCCTAGTAAAATCTCTATTTTCCCTTTCTTTTCCCATCTTTCTTTCTATCCCTTTCTTGATGTTAAAACCCTATCCTATCCCTTCTCTAAAAAAAAAAAAGGATAAAAACAATAAAAAATCTGGTAAAAAGGTAAAAAAAACAAATTTTGAAGGAACAATTTAAATTATAATAACCTGTTACGAGTATGCAACTTACATTTCTGTTCTGCTTTGTCTTTTCCTATTTGTTTTTTATCCCTTCAATAATAAATAAATAATAAACTAAAATCATATTTAATACAGTCCTGGGGTAAAATTACATTTAGTTAAGTAAGTAATTCAGTAAGTAATTAGATACATTATACCAAATTTGTTTTGAGACATCATTTTAAAAATTTGCTACCAATAAAACCGTTTCATTTCATCTAAAATTTGTAAAAATATTCTTATGATTTTTTTAAATTTACACACAAAAATTTTGTAAATTATATTCTCTTACTACTTTTCTAAAATAACTTAATGTTTTGGAGGGCTAAAAGCATAAGGTTTATTTAAAGACAAGCCCATCCACCCATATTTACAAAATAAAAAAAAAAGAATATTTTTGTAAAATAACTAGCTATACAATCATCAATACTGAGAGCCATTTTGATATTAAAAGCAATACATTTTAAACTCAAAATAATTTTTAAATCAATAAAAAAATTTCCTCCATTTGCATGTAATTTACACAATTTTACCCTTTTAAATCACTCCATTTTGGAACCCCATAAAAAAAATAAAACACTCTCTAATAATACATTTTAGCCACAAAATAGGAGGAAATAAAACCATGGAAGTGTATAAAATTATAGCTAAAGTAATTTGTTTTATAATTAAAACTTTTCCTTTAAATGTTAACTTTCTAAAGCCCCATAAATTTATTTTTTTATTTATCTTTTTCAACATACTATCCCAATTTATGTCATCTTTCATGTCTTTTGTGAAATAAATACCTAAAAGTGTTATTTTATCTCTTTGTATTGGGATAGTGATATCTAAAATACTTTTCCACTTTCTATACAACATGCAATCACTTTTTTCAATATTCAACTTCAATCTAGATGTTCCACAAAACCAATCAGCCACTCTCACTGCTCTTTTTATGGAATCCCTACACACTATTGTTGTATCATCCATATATGAGAAAACTTTGGCTTGTTTACTACCAGCACCTGGCACTGGAATACTTCTTATTTCATTTAAAAAAGGTTCTATACAACATATAAATAAAAGTAGAGAGAGGGGACAACCTTGTTTCACACCAGCATTTATACTGATCCAATCAGTCATAAACCCATTCCCACTAACACAACTCATACATCCATCATACACACTTTTAATTTGCTTCAACATTCTCTCTTGCACACCCATTCTTTTTAAAACCTGAAATACAAATCAATGGGATATAATATCAAAGGCTTTTTCAAAGTCAAAATTAATTAATGCCAAATCTTGTCTTCTTTCTAAATTATAATAAAAAATGTATTTAATAGCACTCAAATTTTGGGTAATATTTCTAATGGGAAGGGTCTATGATTTTAGAAATTACAGATTTTAAACGAGATGCTAATCATTTTTTAAGAAATGTTATATTCAGAATTTAAAAGAGTAATAGGTCTCCAATTTTAAATGTTTTCTTTCTCCCCTTTTTTATAAATTAAAACCACCACCCCCTGCTTCCATGAAGCTGGTAAAATATTGGTTATGGAGACTTTCTCAATTAAATTAAAAAAATCTTTTTCTAAAGATCCCAAAAAGTAATAAAAAATTCAATAGGTATCCCATCATTTCTTGGCACTTTCCCTTTGAAAAACATTTTAATAGCATTTAAAATCTCAGTGCTATTAAAATTGTTTTCTAAATTGTTTTTATCATCAGTGTTAAAAGAAGATTCTATTTTATCTAAAAAGTATTTCTCTAAAAATATATCTGTTTGTTTTAAAGAAAATATGTCAGAATAAAAATTGAAATTTCATGCTCTTAAATCCAAAATGCACCAACCTCGCACTGATGATAGCCATTAAGATTGAAACACCTGTATGTGAGTGGGTTTCTGATGTGTGCAAAATCAAATCCTTTGCGTTGCTTTAAAGCTGTGGTACAGCGGGCATATGCATTTGAAGGAGCTACGTTTAAATTAACATTTTGGATTTAAGAGCAAGAATGCATTGTCTGCTCATTTGCATGTCCTACAATAACTGTATTTCTAGGAATCCAGAGCGGTTAATACGTTGTTAAACTTATTTTTAGACTTGCAGATGGTCTTACAAATGTATTATTTGTTTCTGTACTCTGTATGGTAGAGGGCTTTTCTTGCTCTTTTGCGCATACGCATACGCATATATACAGTTTCTCACAAACGTGAGTACACTCTTCACATTTTTTTACATATTTTATTATATCTTTTCATGTGTCAACACTGAAGAAATTACACTCTGCTACAATGTAAAGTAGTAAGTGCAAATTTGCTGTCCCCTCAAAATAACTCAACACACAGCCATTAATGTCTAAACCATTGGCAACAAAAGTGAGTATACCTCTAAGTGGAAATGTCTAAAATGGGCAGGAGACTTGTGGGTGACACAGGAGGGCCACAGGGGCCAAAGTAGTTACAGACAACATGAGGGGGCAGCGGGATTCACAAGATCTGCACGGGCCACAAGGAAACATCAGGGGTCCCTAAGGGCCTGTGAGGCCCACTAAGGACACGCATGAGCCACAAGGGAACCTTGGGGGCCACAGTGAGCCATGACGGGTCGCAGGGGCCACAGGGACCACAAAGGATCTGCCCCAGCCTTGTGGGGGGCACAGAAGGGCCTCATGGGGCCACAGTAGACACCGGCAAGATGTGGGGGCAGTCTCAAGGGGCCTGTGGAGGCCAAAGAGAATCCACTGGGGCGACATGGAAAACATGGAGCGACTAAGGACCTGTGAGGGCCACATGGGAACTGTGGGGGCTACTAAGGACCTGGGGGGCCACGGGAGACTCATGGGGACCACATGGGGCCTGCATGTGCCACTAAGGACTCGCAGATACACAGGGAAACCATGGTGGCCACTAAGGACCTATGGGGGGCTGCAGTGGCCACTTAGGCCCACCAAGGGCCACAGGGGAACCTTGAAGGCTCGTAAGGGCCTCGTAGGGGCCACTAAGGACCCACAGGATCCATGGGTGATCTGCAGGGGCCACAGGGGAACATTAGGGCCCCTTAAAGCCCACAGTGGCCACTATGGACCCATAGGGGGCCAAAGGAGAACCGCAGGGGGCTTCGCAGCGCAAGTCCTGAAAGGGTCCACTCCACTATTGAATCCCTTTTTAATTAACAATTGACCCACGGCATCTAAATGGTTATCCCTCCTGGCACCAAAAATCAAGGCCTCCATGCTAAATGGAAAAAATCCCTAGGTCATGATGTCTGGGTACTCTATTGGCTCCTAGAGCCATTTCTCATCCGTAAAGCTTGAATTGGGTGCCTCCCACACTGAAATCTCTTACTGAGCAGGTAGGGTTTTACGGATGAGAGCTGAGTGCCCTAATGTAGAGGAGCTAATTTTAAGCATAGGGTTGGACCTTAGGGAAAAAAAGCTACTGTAGACTTTTTACTGCATTCACTTTTTACTTTTTAAGAATATGATTCCATTTTGCCCTAAAAAATCTTTAATTGATTTCACTCCCATATTTTACATCTTTGGAAAAATGGCTGCTTGTGCAAAAAAGGGTTATTTATATCCCTTGATTTTAAATAACAGAGAGTATGCAGCACTATATTTTCTTTTGAATAAAAGATTAAGTTAATTTAGTGGCACACATAAACTAAGAAACATTGGAGACACTCATCAAGCTTGACAGATGTCCAGTTAGTTCAAAATGTTGACATTTTTGACGATCAATTAAATAACATTAATATTTTAGTTTAAAGATACCAAAATGTTGCTACTTTTCTGTTGTTGGAATTGTTGTAATTTATATGTTAACAATTAGTAAAACATTTATTTTAAATGCTCATTCAAATGTATAATAATTAAGTCTATATTAATTAAGTGAAAGATGTGATAAATTGTACAATGAGATATAAGTACCTTGAATGTATTTTTGCTGGAAATTATTTGGAGTGAAGCTTTCATCCTTTTGCGAATGCTGAAAGCAAGGGACAACATGATAACATGATAATATAATACATTTGATTTATGGTATGTAATAGTGGAGATAGGAAAAGATTTGTACTACTGAATGCAGATTTCCAGAGGATAGCAAGAAGAGACAAGGAGACATTCTACAATGAGCGATGTAAAGAGATTGAAGAAGATAACCTAATGGGTAAATCAAGAGATATCTTCAAGAAAATTGGAAACCTTAAAGGCACCTTTCATACAAAAGTGGGTGTGATAAAAGACAAAAATGTCAGGGACTTAACAGAAGAAGAGCAGATAAGTGGCAGGAATACATTGAAGATCTATACAGAAAAGATCTTCAACATTTGATACTATATCAATATTATTAAATATCTTCTCTGACTTTAGGCTTAAATTCAGACTTAACATACAGACAAATCCCTCCTCCTCTTTTACCACTGCCCCTATCTTTCCTAAATAGGTTATAACCATCCAGACTAAGTCAATTCATGAGATTCATCCCACCATGTTTCGGTAATGCATATTAAATCCCATTTTTCATTTATTGCTAATAATTCTAACTCTCACATTTCTTCTGGCAAGCTTATGGCATTAGCAAGCATACATCCTTTGTTTTGAGTTTGTAGTTTGGCAGTGCCTGCCACTATACTTGAGTTACTTAGTAATTCCTCCCTATTGACTATACTACCCTTCCCCATCTCATCTCCTATGAGTTATTAAATGAATCCCTTATACCCTCTACACGTTCTACCCTATTCATTATATATAGTCCCCCCCCCCCCACCTACTAGTTTAAAAACTCCTCCAGCCTTTCTACCATCCTATCCCCTAGCACAAAAGCTCCCTTACCATTAAAGTGCAATCCATCCCTGCGGGAGAGATTTATCAAAGTGAGAAGTGAACCCTGTGCTCTAAAAACCCAAACCCCTCCATAGTGCACCACATCTTTAGCCATGCATTAACCTCCCTAAGCTCCTTCTGCCTCCCTTGTCTAGCACGTGGCACTGGTAGTTTCTCAGAAAATACTACCTTGGAGGTCCTTGCCTTCAACTTATTACCTAGTACTCTAAAATTATTCTTTAGGATTCTCCATCTTCCACTAACTTTGTCATTGGTACCAATATGTACCAAGACCGCTGGTTCATTTCCAGCCCCTCCCAATAATTTGTCTACCCGATCCACAACATGCCTAACCTGATTACCCAGGAGACAGCAAACTGTTCGATTGCTAGGATCTGGGCGACAAATAACCCTGTCTACCTTCCTAATAATAGAGTCCCCTACCACCAAAACCTGTCTCTTGCTCTGCCTTTGCTGCCCTCCCACTTCTCCGGTAGAACTGTTCTACCGGCTGTTAGAGGGAACAGCTCTATCTGGCATTACCATTCCTGATGGACATCCCCAGTCAATCTGGCAAATCTGATCCTCCTGTTCCCCCTGATTCGCCTTGTAACTGTAACCCAGCTACCTCCCTGGATCCTCAGTAGCCCCAGCTCCACCCTCCATGCTAGGCCCAGCTAAAGTGTGCTAAGTGAGCACCAACTCACTTTCCAGTGGAGCAATATCACTAAGTGCTGCAATTCTCCTCTCAAGTACTCCAATTTGAGCTTCCAGAGAGGCAACATGCTCACACCTCTCACAGAGGAATGGACCCTGGATCAACTGTTCCAGGATTGCATTCATATGACAGGATGTACACTGAGTGAGGTTGCCACTGGACTGACTCATAATTATTATTATTGTCTACAAAAATTATGTGGGAAAACTAAACAATATAAAAAATATATATAATATATATATTAAACTATTAACAAATATCTGCATAGTTCGAACTATGGTATTCCCAGTAGTAACATAGTTCCATAGAAGTGAGAGCTGGACCATAAAGAAATATGAGTGAAGAATTGACGAAGAAGAAGTCTGAGCAAATAATTGACACCTTTGAATTGTGGTGTTGGAGAAGACTGCAAGAAGATCCAATAAATCAGTACTTCAGGAAATCAAGATGAACTGTTAACTAGAAGGTATGATCAAGAGGCTGAAGCTAAAATATTTTGACCATATCATGAGACAGCAGGATTTTCTAGAAAGAAGGGGAGACAGAGGTGGAGATAGATAGAGGAAGTCACTGAATCAATGAACATGAACTTAATACAGCAACAACAACAAATCATTAATTCTTTTAAAAATATCCATAAATTTGCATGCTACTGGTGTAAACGTAATGGACATGTAGTTAATTTCCTACTACCCTTTTTAGTGAAGTGGTGACACAAGCCTTCATTCCTTCGCTCCTGTAGGAAAACACAGGAGACTGGAGTTTGGAAAAGCAAATTTGAGAAGCTAATAATATGACTTCTGCGAAAAAAAATCTTGTAAAACATACTGACTTACACACAAGGGGGTTTCCTCTGAGCTCTCAAGCTCTAACTTGTGCTGGCAGCCTGCTGCCCAGGAGGCCCCAAGTCTGAATCTTAATAGTCTCCACAGCAAATCTACTTAATTGTAACCACTAACGTGAACACACTATACTAGATCTAACATCCTCCAATATATATCTTTCTAAATAAACCTTCAGAGTCCCTAACACTAAATACATAAATAAAACACTACATTTAACTATACTTTTGAAGACCTTCAGCAAGGAACATTAATGTCCTTGTCCTCATTCTTCAGCCCTCGATATGTGGGCACTACCATGTAAATTAATTGAAGCTCTTGTTCCTTAAGTTCGCCGCTTAGAAATGGGTCTCTGTTTAAAAAAATGCTGCTCTATAAAAAGAAAACGGCACCTAACAGAGTTCCTCCTCCAAGGAGCTCCCATGCTGACTAACATTTTTGACTTTACCTTCACCTTATAAACTAATTTTGCAGGTTTGGATTGGCTCAAAAATGTGTCAGTCATATTTCAGCCAATCCGCATTGAGTATTTCAAGTACTCGCACCAAATACCTAAGCCTAAATTTAAAGTTAAGTTATCTTATGAATTGCAATTGAGAAGACAGATCACTTTAACAGGGCACATCTATTTCCCAGTCTCCCATGAGAGAGTAATAGTATTAAAACATAACATTTATTTACAATTCCTTAAAACCTATTTTTGTTAAAACACTCAAAAAAAATCACCTTTTGGTTATTGTATTCACTCGAATATACAGAGTTCATTTGAAATAATAATTTCTTATTATATTTAATGGATATTGATCTTGCCTTATGAACAGATATAATATACTCTTAAATGACTACAAACTACAACTTATCTTCACAATTCAGTGTTATTGAAATAAAACTTTAAGACCAATAAATATAGCCAGTACAAAAAACAATACATATTATGTTTCATATAAGAAATACTTAAAACATACTAATAATTGCAAGAAAATTATAATTTTTCTTTTTTAAACCTCACTATTGGGGAGAATACCTGTATAGAACTCATGTGTGCCTTTTTTTTTTTTTTTTTTAAATAGCACTAATTAATCATCATGAGTTTTAAAGGATAAAAATAAAGTTTTTGAAATCTGCATTTAGTAGCCTTGTTCAAGAGTGTACCAAAAATTACATTTTTCCTTTCTCTTTCTTTTTCAATAATATAGTACTGCTTAAAAGTCAAACCAATTAGAAAGGACAGATTGAAACATCTGTGGGAGGTTATGGTCCAATAGACCTGCATGGTATAGTGGTTAATATTATCTGACTAGCGACTTGCCTGTCAAAAATGACGGGGCAATACAATTGTAAGGCAAGAAATGCTGTTTGCCACAGACATTAATTTTTTTGGTGGTCTGAGATCCTTCAGAGCTCATTGCCAGCCTCCGGCGCTCATCGCGTGGCTCGCAATGAGCGCCTTTGTATCTTGTACCTCATAAGGCTTTTTGGAAAAGCTGTATGTGCTCGTCGTGTTTTGCGGCTTTAGGGTCCAGTAGCCTAGTTTTAGTTTTTTCGGCTGCCATTTTTTCTCTCGCTTAGGGGATTTTCATGTGTCTAAACTTGGTAATTTGGACTTAAATTGAGGTGTAACTTCACTTGCAGAGGTCCTGGGTGCCTCCCTTGCTGTGGGCATTCATTTATTTTCTTAATGTTTTCCGCTGTGTGCAGAAGGTCGTATTTTTGCGAGTTCGTAATGTATTTTTTTTTCTAAGTCCTGCGGCTCCTATTTTTTTAGTCTAAGTCCGTAATTTTTTCTTTCTTAGTCCCGCGGCTCGTATTTTTTGGTGTAAGTCCGTATTTAGTAATTGCGTGTTAGATCTATTTTTTCAAAGTCCAGCTTCTGTGGGTGTTTGTGAGGTGCCGTAGAGCCTCCACCTCTGCAAATGTGGCACCTCGCTTCGCGAGGGTCCGCATTTCAGGCCCGAACTGCATCCCTTGCTTTGCGAGGGTCGCAGTTCTTGCGAGCTCGCTCCGTGAGCTCGCAAAGCGTGACGATGTTTCGTAGTTTGACAACTATTATAGGTGATGATAAGTGGACTGCCATGGAATAGGGGATTCATTTTGTGGTCATAGCTTTAGTTTACCATGGGGGTCAGTTGAGAACCCTATGTATAGAGGTGAATCTTAGGTACCATGTAATTAAATGAAGAATGTGATAAAGTGTACACTGAGAGATAAGTACGTTACACATATTTTTGCCAGAAAGCATTTCCTTAATAAAATATATTGGAGAATCATTTCTCTAACGCTGAAAGGAAAGGACAACATGATTTTACTGAAATATAAGTTGAATAATATTTATTTAGAGTTAGTTATGGTATTCACTTGGAAGTAACTTATGAAAATTGCTGTTTGAAGTTGGAATTAGTTCAGACATAACTTTCAACTGTCTGCTAACTGAGTGTACATTTGGAAAATAATCAAACTATGTCAGCGATTCTGGAACCTGCAAGAGTTACGGCTATTAAATTGGTCTCATTCAGCTACCCGGAAACAATCTGAAGGTTAGAGGTTACGGGCCGTCAAAATCTGAACTATGTCCCAGCTAAGCCTCTGATCTGTCAAGCCCGTAATCGCTATTAAATTGCTATGAAACCCCAAGGACGCACTGCATTCAAACCCGTAAATGGCAAATGGAGCCAAAAAGCCTACGGTTACTAGAACTGTAAATGCTAATATAAACACAATACTGTATTTTAAATTAATGGGAAAGTGATCTAAGGTATTAATATTAATGGCACAGCATTCTCAAGCCCGCAAATTTGCAATAAAAAAATAATTTATTTTATGTTTAATTTCCATGTTATATAGATCCCAGCCATCAATGTGTTAATACATATAATAGAACTCGCATGGACTAGAATATAACTAGACTAGAATATAATATTTATTGATTATTTCATATTGCATTATTTCTGGATTGCGGGTCCGATCGCAACTCAGACTTCAAAACCATAAGTGATTGAAATCTAACCTCCATTATTTTAGTGATGTAATGATGACGATCTCTTTTACTATTGTCTCCGTCTAAACCTGTAACCACAGGTTTGACTAATTGATTATGTTCACGGCCGCAAATGCAGCGTGGATGTTGGCCACGTATATTGCAGGCTTGTCTAATTTAATCGATCTGTAACTCTGCCAAATTTTAAGCCTGCGGGCTTTGTGGCTGTACGACGGCCGCTACAGACTTCTAATTGAGTCTCTCTCTTTGCCTAGAGCAATCTCTTGCTCTATCCTCTCTCTGTGCCCTCTGTCTCTCTCTGTGCCCTCTTACTGTGCCCTTTCTGTATACTCTATGTGCCCTCTATCTGTTTTTCTATCTGACCTCTCTATGTGATTTTCCCTGTGCCCTCTCTGTGCCCACTCTGTGCCCTCTCTCCATCTGTCTGTGCCCTCTGTATCTTCCCTCTCTCTATATATCCTCTCTATCTGCCCTCTGTCTCTCGATGTGCCCTCTGTCTTTCTCTGTGCTATTTCTGTGCACTCTCTGTGTCCTCTCTCTGTCTTTCACTTTGCCCTCATCTCTTCCCCCCTCTATGCCCTCTCTCTGTGCCCTCTGTCTCTCTCTGTGGCCTCTGTCTCTCTCCCTGTGTGTCCTCTATCTCTCTGTGCCATGTGTCTCTGTCTCTGCACTCTTTCTGCCTTATCTCTATGCCCTCTGTCTATTCCCTCTCACTGTGCCATCTGTCTCTGTCTGTGGCCTATGTCTGTCTCTCTCTGGGCCCTCTGTCTCTCTCTGTGCACTCTTTCTGCCTTATGTCTATGCCCTCTGTCTATGCCCTCTCTCTGTGCCCTCTGTCTCTCTCTGTGCCCCCTGTCTCTCTCTGTGCCTTCTGACCCATAGATACTCTATTCATATTGACTATTCAGTTGACTTGGCATAAACAGTCACCTGAGAACGTTTGTACTCATTACTGATACACTAAAGACATTTCATATTACTTCTATATTGTTTAACTCAATCATTTCCCTTTATTCCAATCCCAAAAGTATTCTAAAGGCACTTTTAAAATTTGCAATGGAACCAAATAAGTCTGTCCACATCAATGATGCTTCTCCTTTGAACTACTTACTATGCCACATCAGTCATAAGCCATCAATAACAGTTTATACTCTGGAAACACTCTTTGGAAGCTAAAATATTTGAACTCACGCCCCAATACTTATAATTCCACAGACAATACAAATCAATAGAATCAGTGCCTCACATTCAGGTCATCCTGTTCTGTTACTTGATCAAAATCATGAAAAAAAAAAACTGTTAAAGATGCTGTCATCTAGCCTCTCCATATTTGATGGATTTCATGCCCTCTCACCACCACCCAAATGGAAATGTTGAGTATCTCCAAGTGAATGTACTTTAAACATTATATATAAAACAATAACATGGCTTAATGAATACAGAGATTGTTGTTCCTTTTAGTCACTTGAAAAATGATTCTCTCTAACAGAGTTTCAACTATAATTTAGCCCATTTTGTATCTTCTACATAGTGGTGTACATGGGTATCTGGTATATGATGAATAATAATTAAAGATTATAACAGACTAAGTTATTTGAAAATAAAATTACGGTATGAATCAATGGTTTAGCATTACGAGTTATTGAAATATAGTCTTAATTATATAAGATGCAAACCCAAAGTTCCAAAAAGAGATGGCAGTTGCACCACTAATGAACATCATGTCTTCAAGATGGTCCTTGTGTCTACATATCCCTATCTAATTTTGAACTATTTTGTCTTATACATTTGCTATTGACAAGGGCACACACAGCAAGGCATTGTATGTTCTCTGTTGTCAAGTCATGTTATACAGTTCCTACAAACTAGTAAAATATCTAGAACATAACAAAACTTAGACTGAAGTAAACAAGTTTAAGCCACACAACGTGAGCTCTTAAAATGCAATTTGTGCATCCTAGTTCAAGACTCTGTAGATATTTTAGATACAAGAATACATATAACAAAATAGAGATAATATAAGTAAGCATAACAGCTTAATATAAAAATTATACCAACCTCTTCTGATTGAAATCAGTTGCTAGCAGTTGTATAAGCATTTATAAACACATAACGTGATGCAGTATTTCCAAATATCATTGAAGCAATATGTCTTCCATGTTATTTGAATTACATTCCTGCTATCTACCTTCTGGTAATAGTAAAATATAAAATATTAAAATGCAACTATTTGCATTAGTGCCTAAACAAAAATAAACTGTTAGCTGGAGTCAAACAGATTTGCATTAGTCAAACAGAAATTACTATTAGTTTGAGCCAAACAATTTGCATCTACATGAATTAATAAATATTAATATCCACTGCTGTGTGTACTCTCTGACCATATTTAAAATAGCAAAGCATATTGGTTGGTTGTTTTTTTTTTTTTAGAATGACCAGACAAAAAGTTTTTTTGTAGGTAAAGTACAGAACTTTTATATCACAAAATGGTCTTGATAAGAGAGTTTTCTTAAGATGTATTACTTTGTGTTAGAATGAATTGACAAAGGTAATCTGTTATATTTATGTCTGAGTATATCCGAAGAAACATATGTAGAAACAATACAGAAACTCTTAAAGATGAAAAGACTGTATAACTGGATTTCCATTTTTGGAAGGTTGTTAATGCTGTATTTTTCCTTGTTTTTTTTATCCCCTGTATTGCGATACAGAATATTTTGGCGCGTTACAAATAAAAGTTAATAATAAAAAATAATAATTTCATGCTCAACTGGAGATGGCTAACATTATTCAACGTCAAAAAATGTATACAGAATCATACCATTTCTTAAAGATTCCACCATTTCCTTTTGGTTGTTGGTTTTCACAGTACAATGAGATGTTTTCTTTTTTTTAATGATCAGATGTGATGAACAGTATGAACAGCATGAATAATAATAAATTGCCCAATGTCTATGGTAATATTTTTTTTTTTAAATGAAAACAGATTTGAGCACATCTATAATGTCTAGGATGACAAAATATATTTTTATCTATTTTGATATTAACATATCACATAGTTCATTCCAAGTGCCCAATAAAAAACATGTGGAGCATTTAAAAAAATAAAATATATATAAGTAATAATATATATTGTGAATATATGGGGATCACAAACATATAAATCCTGGATTGAATTTATAAATGCATAACGGTGAGTTGTTGAATAATGTTGTGTCACCAGAAGTTTTATTTTATTTTATTGAATAAAAATATACTCTACAGAAAAGCCTTAAAACAGGAGAAAGGTAATAACATTGCATGGAAGGGTTCTATGATATCTAATTAAAAAAAACTCTCATGTTCTCTACAATGTTCTTTTCATACAGAAACCACATATTTTTTTCTCCTCATCACTTACAGATAACAGTTCACCACATACACAATTTTAAAAACATGGATAGGACTCACAATTAAAATCATAGATCAAACTAATATGAATAATATGTGAATATTATATGAATAATGTCACCTTTGTGGTTATAAAAATATAGGGGTCCATTGGTACTCAACCTCTTCTGTTGGGCTCGATAAGAGCCAATTTCAAACCTGCCCGTAAGGATGACTGGCTCTTTGTAAATCCTTGATAGAAGAAACAGAACTAACCCAGCTTATAGCCACCAAAGTGCCAAGCAAACCTTAGGAACCAGTAGCCAGCCACCCAGCAACATGTTACCAACTGTAACAGAGTCCAATGCAGGTTCTGCAGCATTCATAGCAGCCTAAGTCCCATGGGCCTCGCTAATTGCAGCCCTGCAACTGCGTCCCTCACTTCGCGAGGCCCGCAAGTGCGTGACCAACATCGTAAACGTCACCAACATTCGTAAGATCCACAACTATATATATGATACCATTGCCAAGCTACTTGAATATATCCTGACCCACAACTACTTCAACTTCATAAACATGATTGCCTACATATAATAGGGACCCCATGATTACCACAATACACCAATCTATTTATGGCCGACCTAGAACAGAGATTCTCTACACATATATTTATAAAACTTACAGATACTACCATCACATAGATGATCTGTTTATCATATGGACAGAAGGATAAACAAACCTCAGAGCGTTCTACAATTTTTTCAATACCTTCCATCAATCTATTCAACCTAAAATGGATTACTCTGCAGAATGGGTGAACTTTCTAGACACTATCATATCCATCACAAAGAGGTCTAGGTCCAACAATCAATAGATACATCCAATACAAATATATACAGGACAATTTAAACAGAATGCAAATATATACAATGAATTCTCTGTGTCTCATTGCAGAGACCTCCTATCTGATTGGCTATGGTGTGCCCCACAAGCTGGCTAATCCCCATATAATCAGATAAGAAAGACAAATGACAAAGATCACACTTCCAACCAGAACGTACAATTAAAAATCAACCATTCATACTGCTAAAAACAACTTCTTTAGCCTCAATTAACCCACATTGGGAGCAATAATGCAAATATTTTCAGTGCAAACAAGGTGTTGCTAAACAACAACACCTTCTCTTAAGTCCCTATCACATATATAGTTGTGAGCAAAATGGGTTGTTGCTAAGCGAGGGCCGCAGTTTCTGGCAAGAAACGCCAAAGGCGCTCCTTGCGCTGGTGGAGATAAGCGCCATAGGCACTCATCCCTATGACCCCGTATGACTTAGGCAGGGAGTGCCAAAGGCACTCACTGTGCTGGTGGAGATGAGCGCAGTAGGCGCTCGTCCCTACGACCCGAGGAACTACACATCAACACAAAACTCAATTACACAAATCAGAATGCGACACTCGTAGCAGTTTGAAAAAAACGCATTAAAAAAATTACGGCCCGTAACACTTGCAACAAATAAAGCGAGACTTACACAAAAAATGTACGACCCGCGGCACTTAGAAAAAATACAAATACAAGGTCCAAAAAATACGAACTTAACGGCCAAACCGCGCACATACAAAAACAACAATAACACCACCAAAATAAACAACAGCACAGGGGGACAGCCACAATGTCTGGAAGTCAGGTTGCACAACAATTGAACCACAATTTGCCAAGTTTCCATACACGAAAATAGCCTAAAATGAAAAAACAAAACCAAATGAGGCTACGCGACCATTAAACACGCAAAAACCCGGCACACACATGACACTTCTACACAAGATCGTACGGGGTAAAAAATATACTATTAGGGAGGACGCTAAATGCTCCACAACCGCCTAACACATAGACAATCGCAGCCATTTTACAACACTAACTTGCAACTAATAACATTACCAATCCAAAATGCAGAACTACACACCTACACAAACGCTTTGCGCTCGCGCACGCTGCCTAATTATCCTACACAGGCTACACGACAATAGACACGCAAAAAAATGCCAGACACATAAGACTTTTACACAAGCCCGAACAAGGTATAAAATAAACTAGTAGGGAGGACGCAAAATGATCCACACCTGCGTAACACATACACAATCGCCACCATTTTACAACACTAACTTGCAAATAATAATACTACCATTACAAAAATGCAGAATTACACACCTAAACAAACGCTTTGCGCTCCCGCATGCAGCCTACTTATACTACACACTTCACACATTGCTGACACTTACACCTCAGCTAAGCAAGAGTGCAACTGTATATTGTATGCTGCAGGAACATCAAAAACATTGTTAGGTCTTCCGGATATTGCCTGCTGCATATATTAATTACAACTAGGTAAAGTATATTAATGTATGATTTTATTAATTCATTAAATAGCATAAAAAAATACATATAGAGAAAAAAAAAAGGACCAGACGACAGGATCGCAATAAACGCTGAAGGCGTTAAGTGCGTGGCTCAAAATGAGTCCCAAAGGTGCTCAGAGGAGCAAAAGTACACCAGGGCGAGGCTTGCAATGAGCGCCGAAGGTACTCAGACGACTAAAAGACTTACTTTGTGTGACAAACAGCATTACCTGCCTTAGAATTGTATTGCAGTCATTTTTTGACTGGCAATTCGCTAGTTAGGCATATAATGAGCTGTACAATCTGTCACTGATAATAATAAACGCTGCCTAATCTCATTTCGCCATAATAGCTTTATCAAAGGCTGAAGGAACAGACTCTGCCACATTACCACAAATGATTTATTATTGCTTTTCTAACCCTCAATATTTGGGAATATTTAAGGCTCTAACTTACTATTTTTGTTTCCTTATATCAAACCTGGTCTATAGACTTGCATACGTATCAGGACATCATTTATGATCCCTGTCTGTGCCCAACTCTGAATCTCTTCTCTATTACTATGTTTTTTCTCAATTGTTTTATTCAGTTTGCTTCTGACTGAGAAAGAGAGGTGCAACTCTTATTTCAACAAATATGTTTGTCCAATAAAAAAGGTGTCACTATGTACTGCAATACTCTAATTATTCATATATGCATTTCTGAAAGTTTAGTGTAGGCCCCACCCTGGTCCTGTGCACCTACCCCTTCACCCCACAGAGGATATAGCGGGAAAGTGGATCGCTTTGGAGCTTTGTTAAAGCAGGAGCTATGAATAGACAAGCAACTATGGAAAGAGGTTTTGGCGGGTGCAGCTATTGCAAATGGTACAGGGGAGAGCCAGTATAAAAAAAAAGACAAATCATTTGGGGGAGGTGGGTTCCCTTTTTTTCCCATCAGGGCCTTCCATTGTCTGGCTCCACCACTGCTGATCAACTATGATTTGTCATGCCCGGATGAACCATACAAGCTATGACAGAGAATTTAAAATAGCTATACTTGTGAACTTGACCTTGTTACCTTTTACTAGACAGTCAAGGCTTTATTGCATTTCATTGCCTATATGAATAACCAACTTATATATAAGTAACATTGGCAGATGATTCAGTTATTATGTCTAAAGGCATAGATGGATCCATTTGGACAAATAACAAAAGCTATGATTTGATATCCAACATATTATTATTACTCTTTTTTTTATAAAATGACTATATTTTCTGTAGCACGATTTACAAATTAGAATAGAGAAGAGTGGTTACAAGTAGCAAATTAGTGACATAATTACATAGGGCCTCATTCTATTATCGGCCGTAAGAGATGCGGGGCTGCAAGGACCGGCCGCAAGCTATTCGACTATTCTATTCCCCTCCGGCCGGGGACTCCGGCAGGCTTGCGGCAGGCGCCTTGCTATCCCTTGCGGCCGCACTCGCCGGAGGAAAGCCCTTGATCTAAAACGGCCGCAGCTTACTTGCAGAAAAAAGGTCCCGCTAGCACCAATTAAGCATGAAATATAGCCCAAATAAAGCCATCCTGCACTCTGAGGAGACTATAAAGTGATTGTAGGTGTTAGCAAAAATAGCACAACATTCCCCTATACTCAAATCCGTAAAAAAAAAATTTTTTTATATATGTCAAATATCCATGTAAAAAGTCCAGAGTGCTTGGAGCACCTCAGACCCGGCCACGCTGCGGCCGGAAAATAAACAGTTAATGTAAACTCGGATTTGGGCTGATGTGCAAGCTTGAGAGTGGGTTACTATTAATCCTCATGTCCCCCAATATGATCCCTAGCATTTACAGAGCTTTACAGTGCTGTCTTGAATTTATTTTTGACTTTAAAGATTTCTGAGCTTACGGCCGGTTGTAAGATATACGGACGGCCGTAAGAGGAGATCCTTGCGGGGACATATAATAGAATTGCAAGGTAACGGAACCCCCGCAAGGAACCCCCGCAAGGCCGATAATAGAATGAGGCCCATAGTAATTAAGGTTGAAAAAAGACTTTCAGTCCATTAGGTTCAACCTGTTAAGAGCTCCTCTGATCTGCAATATGCGGATTAGTTATTAATTAAATTATTGATTAAATAATTATTAATAGTATAGTATTGGAGGATAAATAAAGAGTTAGTCCATCAAGTTCAACCTTTTTAGATCACTATTGATCTTTTTAATGTGGACTATTTATTATTATTTGTTAAATGTTATTTGATCCAGAGGAAGGCAAACAGAAAAAAAAAAAACTTTGAAACTTTGCCTTTGCCTTCCTGACCCAAAAAAACTGGCGATCAAATTTCTCCCTGGATCAATATTCCTTTGCTAGTTATCTAGGATAGCCTTGAATGCCCTCTTTATTCAAAAAAATATCTAACCCCTTTTTGAAGTTGTCTATCGAATTCGCTGTCACCACCTCCTTTGGTAGAGAATTCCACAGTTTAACCACCCTAACTGTGAAGAACCCTTTTCTTTGTTTAAGGTGAAATCTTTTTTCCTCTAACCTCAAACGGTGTCCTCTTGTCAGTTGAAAATCTCTTGCTACAAAAAGTTCACTTGACAAAGCCCTATATTGACCCTGGATGTATTTATATAACGTAATCATATCTCCTCGTAAATGCCTTTTTTCTAGCGAAAATAAGTTTAATTTTGTTAGTCTTTCTTCATAACTTAGCCCCTCCATTCCCCTTATTAGTTTTGTAGCCCTTCTCTGTACTTTTTCCAGCTCTAAAATGTCTTTTTTATGAGGTGGTGCCCAAAATTGTACTCCATATTCCAAATGAGGGCGTACAAGGGCTTTGTATAGTGGCAGAATTATATTTGCTTCCCTTCTTCTATACCCTTCCTAATACATGTTAATATTTTATTTGCCTTTGCAGCTGCTGCTTGGCTTTGAGCGCTGTTACCTAGGTGGTTGTCCACTAGTACTCCCAAATCCCTTTCAATATCTGATACCCCTAGATTTGCTCCATTAAGATTACAGATTGCATGGCTATTGTTCCTTCCCAAATGCATAACCTTACATTTATTTGTATTAAATCTCATCTGCCATTTAGCCGCCCATTTCTCAAATTTATGCAAATCCTTTCGTAGGGAAAGTACATCATTATCTGATTTTATTACCTTTCACAACTTAGTGTCATCAGCAAAAATGGAGACACTACTTTTCGAGTCCTACTTCAATGTCATTAATAAATATGTTAAAAAGGAGAGGACCTAATTCTGAACCTTGAGGAACCCCACTTATCACATTAGACCAATCGGAGTATGTTCCATTCACAACAACCCTTTGCTTCCTGTCTTTTAGCCAGCTATCGATCCATGAGCAGATATTTACTGCAATTCCTGTATCCCTTAGTTTGCTCACTAGTCTTCCATGTGGCACTGTATCAAATGCCTTTGAAAAATCGAAAAAGACTACATCCACTGAGTTGCCCTGATCCAAGTTCCTACTAACCTCCTCATAAAAACTAATTAGATTGATCTGACACGACCTATTCTTCATAAATCTGTGTTGAAATTACAAAGGTATATACAAAATCTAAGGTTAGTAGAATTACCTTTACAGTGCAATACACATATGAAATAAATGGGTCCACAGACAGTTTGGTTCAACAGGAGTGAGGCGCTCTATGTGGATTTCTGTGTATCAGTGCTAGGTAATCCCCTAAAATATTGCAGTAAATAATGCAATAATGCAGGTCTGAAATGTAGATACAAGATTCCTTGGTATATTGTATCTCTTTCCCACTTCTCACAAAAAAAAAAATGACATGCTTGTATACTTTCAAACGAGGTGACAAACTTTATTGAAACACACAGATACATACATGGGAGTACAAAAGGGTCCAACTAATTCAATTAGCCTGGGTGAAGAGTAACAAAAGGAACATCATTAAGCTAGAAAGGCAATTGAATATAATCCCTTAACAAAAGGTTGTCAATGATGAACACCCCCATTGTGTTAGTTTCTCAATTGGCATATTAGACCCATCCTTGCAAACAATAATTGAATTATATGAATTATAAAACTACATATAAAAATATATACCTATATCAGAAATGTTCAACATGGACACAATCAATATAACAAATGATTAGACAAACATTGTCCAAAGCACACAGACACAGGGTGTTCAATGTAAATGAAGGTCTTCTAATCCTGGATAGACCAAACAGGGGAAACCATGGTCATCACAGGTGTAGTCCCAGGCTTGAAACAACAAAGCTCAGGGGTGTCATGCCTATCTTGTACTGGTTCAGGGAATTTATTCCCTTGAGAAAGACTGGACAAGGCTCCTTTATGGAAGAAAGAGAAGTAGGTACTAGTGATGTCGCGAACATCAAATTTTCGGTTCGCGAACCGCCATAGACTTCAATGGGCAGGCGAATTTCAAAATCCACAGGGACTCTTTCTGGACACAATAGTGATGGGAAAGTTGTGTCAAGGGGACTAACACCTGGACTGTGGCATGCCGGAGGGGGATCCATGGCAAAACTCCCACGGAAAATTACATAGTTGATGCAGAGTCTGGTTTTAAGCCGTAAAGGGCATAAATCACCTAACATTCCTAAATTGTTTGAAATAACATGCTTTAAAACATCAGGTATGATGTTGTATCGATCACAGTAACAGACCAATCTCCCCGTTTAATGCACCGCAAACAACCGCAAACAGTCCCTTTGCACAACCGCAAACTCCCCATTTGCACAAGGTTGGATACCAAGCTAGCCATGTCCCGTTCCTTGTCCTCACTGATGTCATTGAAGGTCTCTTCCTCCACCCAGCTACCAAGCGTCCCCGAAAGGTGACAACAAGCCCCCTGGGACTCCTGCTGTGTTTGGTCTTCCACCTCCTCAAAGCCACCTTCCTCCTCTGACTCCTCTTCTTCAGACTCCTCTCTCTGCATTGCCTCTGTCTGCGTTATTATAAGGTGTGTACTGTTAAGTAGTACTATTCCTATCGGTTTAATCCCTGTTACGTCCACTATTAGGGGACGTGTATATGGCATTGATTTTTGGAAGCGGGAGATAGAAAAAGATGCTTGGTCGGTCCTCCCACTTCTAATTTGGGGCACTGCGCGTGCAATCTAAGGTGCCACCAGATAGGAGTGGTGTGTTCAGTTGTACTATTTATTCTTATCAGTTTAATACCTGTTACGTCACCTATCAGGGGACGTGTATATGGCATGGATTTTTGGAAGCGGGAGATGGAAAAAGATGCTTGGTTGGTCCTCCCAGTTCAAATTTGGGGCACTGCACGTGCAATGTAATGTGCCACCAGATAGGAGTGGTGTATTTAGTTGTACTATTTATTCCTATCAGTTTAATCCCTGTTACGTCCACTATTAGGGAACGTGTATATGGCATTGATTTTTGGAAGCGGGAGATGGAAAAAGATGCTTGGTCGGTCCTCCCACTTCAAATTTAGGGCAGTGCGCGTGCAATCTAAGGTGCCATCAGATATGAGTGTCACTGTGCTCTGGCAGAAGTTGGCAGAGTAGGCGCTGTAGGCCTCACACACACGCCTGTAGGCAGGCAACTGATATTCAATCGATTACAGTCAAAAAAGTGTTGTTTTATGTCACTGTACACTATGATTGCACCAGATATGACGTATCACTGTGCACTGGCAAAAATTGGCAGAGTAGATGCAATAGGCTTCACACACACGCCTGTAGGCAGGCTATTGCTATTGAATCTATTACAGTCAAAAAAGTGTTGTTTTATTTCACTAAGCACAATATAAGCTGTTGCAGGCAGGCATATGCAATTAGATAACACAGAAAAAAATTATAAAATAAAATAAATGTTGTTCTAGCCCTAAAAAGGGCTTTTTGGGTTGCTGTCCTTGCAGCAGATATCAGATGAGTCCTTCAGGTCTGTAGTGGAAGCTAAATATACAGCCTGGCTATCTATTTCCCTATTAAATCTCCAGCAGCTACACTATCTGTCTTCTCACAACGAATGCAGCTTCAGAATGATTCTAAAATGTATGCTGTCCTTTAGATGGAAGGCCTGGAAGGGAGTGTATGCTGCTGATTGGCTGGAATGTGTCTGCTGACTGTGAGGTGCAGGGTCAAAGTTTCCTCAATGATATAGTATAGGGGGCGAACCGAAAAGCTCATGTGTTCGCCGTCCGCTGCGAACGCGAACATGCCAAAATCGCTGCGAATAGTCCGTGGGCGAATTGTTCGCGACATCTCTAGTAGGTACCACAGCACTAATTTAAGGATGTATTCCCTATACAGATATTCATCACTGTTTAATAAGTGCTCAATTAGATATTGCTGCTAACAGAAATGTCAGGTAGGCTGCACATTTTGCAAAAAGCAAGTTTGCATATTATTGAAATCATTGTACATGATTAACGCATACGCTATAACTACCCAACATGTGTTACAGAAACAATGTATCATTTTGAGTTTGAATACAAGTAATCTTTGAAAAAAGGATCATGCTTTTCTCAATCTATTTTATCTTTCTGATTCCAGGGCAGTTTCTCTTCTAATCACATCACTGTAGAACCACACCAGACGTATGACCAGTGATGATGCCAGATTCCTCTGCTCGAGGCCCATTTCAGAACAATTAAAAATATGTTGTGTTTTTTATTATTTAATATCATTTATTTTATGTGTGAATCTACTGCCTTTTGTTTACATGTTAAAAATAAAACTTTGATGTTATTGTGCTACATGATTTTTTTTGGCTTCTCCAAATCTGCACTACTATATATTGATTTATAGCAACAAAAATTATTTATTGTCAATAAAACTGAAATCCAAATGAATTTAGTCTACAAGAAAATCTCATTCACCGAGGTAGATAGATTGATTTAATTATATACAATGTTTTCTTATATACCATGGGCCTCATTCTATTATCGGCCGTAAAATGGCCGCAAGGCTGCGATTCCTTGCGGGGGTTCCGTTACCTTGCAATTCAATTAACGGCAAGGATCTCCTCTTACGGCCGTCCGTATATCTTACAACCGGCCGTAAGCTCAGAAATCTTTAAAGTCAAAAATAAATTCAAGACAGCACTGTAAAGCTCTGTAAATGCTAGGGATCATATTGGGGGACATGAGGATTAATAGTAACCCACTCTCAAGCTTGCACATCAGCCCAAATCCGAGTTTACATTAACTGTTTATTTTCCGGCCGCAGCGTGGCCGGGTCTGAGGTGCTCCAAGCACTCTGGACTTTTTACATGGATATTTGAAATATATAAAAAAAAATGTTTTTTACGGATTTGAGTGTAGGGGAATGTTGTGCTATTTTTGCTAACACCTACAATCACTTTATAGTCTCCTCAGAGTGCAGGATGGCTTTATTTGGGCTATATTTCATGCTTAATTGGTGCTAGCGGGACCTTTTTTCTGCAAGTAAGCTGCGGCTCGGTTTTAACCTTGCAGAGAGGTTTCCCGGAGCAATTGAATAGCAAACAGGATTTTCTTGCGGCCAAAACTCTGGCGGCCGTTTTAGATCAAAGGCTTTCCTCCGGCGCGTGCGGCCGCAAGGGATAGCAAGGCGCCGGCCGCAAGCCTGCCGGAGTCCCCGGCCGGAGGGGAATAGAATAGCCGAATAGCTTGCGGCCGGTCCTTGCGGCCCCGCATCTCTTACGGCCGATAATAGAATGAGGCCCCATGTACATATATTTTTCTTATCAATATTATTTATCCAAAAGTTATATGCTCAGTCATTTTAGTTTGACAATGAAAGTGTAGTAAGTTCATTAATTACCCTAGGATTTGAGAGTAATAATACTTTCCAGCCATGTATTAAAAGATTGGTTATAAAAGGGGATGTGTTTTTCTTGCATCACAGAATCATGCTTGAAACAAATGGCCTCCATTCATTTGCAAGCCCGCAACTCAATCGCAGTAGGCCATATGTCTGAGGGTGTGTTGCACCACTTGTCTCAGAATATGATGCCATTCAATTGAGCAAGGGTGTGAGTTACGGGCCTACTCTCAAGCCTGTAAATCCCTCCAGTGGCCGCAAACTGTTAAGGGGCTGATTGAGATGCTATCGCCGTTACGATCCAATAGCGGTATAACGTAGTGTGACACAGCATCTCAGCCGATAGAAAGCGGTGTAGCCGCAGATGGATGGCAGAGGGAGATTATAAATTTGCATTCCACCCGCCCATGTGTTGACTGTGTTGTATTTTCTGACGAAGTAGCACGCAGGGCTTGGAGTTGGTGGTTGGTTCGAGTTAGAGAGAGAGTAGGAGAGTTTGGAGAGAAGTAATTTGCGTTTTTTTCATTATACAATTTACTGTTTTACACTTAATCCTTGATTACACATAATTACAGATTACACATAATTACAATACACATAATTTAAACAACACACATAGAAACACATAGACTGCCCCACCCCATTCCCCAGCAGTTAGTAATTACACATAACACATATACAGTCAAACGTTTATTGCTTTATCCTTAATTTATTTTTGGGATTAGTATGGAGGGAGGAGAGAGGAGGGTAGAGGAGTTGTGAGGTGGGAAGGAGGAGAGTAGAGGTGAGGAGGAGAGAGAGGAGAGAGGGTTGGCCCTGGGGAGTAGTGGTGGGCAAGCACAGGGGCCAGAATTACTTGCACCGGGAGAAGGTTGTCCTCATCTGTGATATCCGTGGATTCTTGCAGGGGGAGGGGAGTTAGGCCAGACCCCACTATCCTCCTCCTCCAAAGACTGAGCATATCGTCAGGGTCCTCCCACTGAAGTGATGACCCCAGCCACCACATCTTCCCCCCACAGCAGTGCAATGGACTGGTAGCCACCACCACCACCACCAGGCCCAACTCACCACCTCCATATCTGCAACACCCTCCAGCCCGGCCCCAGACCCTCTCCACTTACATGGTCCATTACCCTCTTCTCTGTGGACATGTTGGGTTATGTTTAACATTTCACCAATTGATGGTCACTGAGAAATGCTGTTGAGAAGAGATGCTGCAGTCCCTATATTTTTTATGGCCGTATTTTCTAGGTTTTGTCTTTTTTGTCTTTTTTTGTTTTAGGTACAATTCAGGTACACAGTGCCTCTCAAGTAGACATTCCTTCATTGACCGCACCCCTTAACATGTATCTCCCACAATCTTAAAGCTATTATATAGCCAGATATCTAAGACATATCGCTATGGCGGTGGACATGCAGAGTCTCACAATGGCATGTAAATGAAAGCCACTAGTGAAGCATGTGATCCTGACCTCGATATCAGTCTGAGAACAGATCCTTGGGTCTGATGTAAGTAATCTCTCTGTATTATTGGGTATTTGGCCATATAGATCTAGTTAATCGTTAGTAATGCTTGCAGTTGGAATCAGGTGAGTTAGTATATTGTTACAGTTACAGTATTTAGCACTATACTGTACATGCATGTAGATTATTTTTATTTATCCTCCTCCGCCTTATTTAGCTGACCATTTTTTTCAGATTTTTGTTTTGTCACCACACTGTATATGTGAAATTGTGTTGGATTACACAGTACAGAGCTTTAATCATATGTTAATCATCTTTTTTTCACCAGATTACAGTTGCAGTGGTGTAGACATGTGCCCCTGGTAGGTGCTATGCATCATGCTTATTCCAGACTATCACATTACCCCCTGTAGGTATTCCCTTTTTACAACAAGCCTCTTGCTCTCCCAGGATCCACCCACACCACACCCATGATATTAATGCACAGTCTTGACCATTTCTGATTGTGCTCTGTGTATGAAATAAAGCTTCGTTATAACGTTCTAACCATGTTGGTGTGTTTTCAATGGTTGGGGTTATGGGACATCCACATACATTCAATAAAGGACTAGAGAAATACAAAACAATAAATCTTTATTTATACTATTGGAGACAACGTCGATTAAAAACTTCTTAAAAATCAATGGATTGGGAAATAATTCCTTAAAAACATTTAATATTGACTCCCTTATTTTTGCACACTAGACCACTCTATGAGAGATAAATACAGTGTTATAGTCTCTCCCTTTTTGTGTCTAGATAAGTGCTTATACAAATATTAAGCTTGGCTTCCTTTCCTTTTATATATATATATATATATATATATATCTCAAAGAGATTTCATGTGTATATCCAGAATTGTGAGTCCTATAGGTTACCAGTCCATACATCAATATTGTATTGTATATATATATCTGTAGTATGCTGCAATATTTATATCTGATCTCTTATACAGCTTGGTATATAGGGAATACCCCCTCTTGATGTTTGTATGAGATATACTGATCATTAATCAAAAATGTATATATATCTCCTTTTTGTGGTATTTTTAATCTCTTATATTTGCCACTTGGATTGAATATACCACTTAAGATGTTATATTTACTCAGTAAATTATAAAAGCTCTCCTGTGTATCTGAGATACAATTGCAGCATATATATTAGGTGTATTGATGTTCCTTGCACTATACTGGGGAGATCAATGCATATATATATCTCTTATGATGTCCACATTGGGACTATCTCCGTTGGGACTATCTCCGTGTATAGACTTCTCTATATTGGCTCAGTCCTAATATTCAGAATAGCATTAGTAATTGTATCCACATTTATATATGCATGATCTCATTTGCAGCGTTATATGATTTAAATTAATCTTTTGCTGCTAGTTAGGACTTGGCACCGGGCTCTCCCGTGTGCTGGAGCTAAAGCACCAAGTGTGTAACTGATAGGGACTCAGTGGTCACGGAGCTGCGTTCAGCTGCATAGGAAGCGCTGGCTTATTTACAAAAGTTGGCGTCTGACGCTACCCTGACGCACGTTTCGTCACATGGGTGTGACTTTCTCAAAGGGGGAAGGCGATACTCTCCACGGTGCCTCCTATTTATAGTCGGATCGGTAGTCATGGTTACCCTTTATCTTATTTGCAAGTGAAGGGGTAACATATATAAGTTGGTCTGACAAGTCTAACTCATTATATCAAAAAGTCGCATTCTGATTCCTTTTGTCATATTTTATGTGGAGTGTCCCTGACAGGGGCACACCATATAAATATCTGGATCTCATATATTTAGTATATGTATACTGGTGTTTCAATCTGATCTGAGACAATAATATATCTTGCATATAATTCACGATATGGTCATGGCTCCATATATCTCCAAATTAGGTATACATTAATGTAAAGTAGATCATATCTAACTCGTTATATCAAAAAGTCGCATTCTGATTCCTTTTGTCATATTTTATGTGGAGTGTCCCTGACAGGGGCACACCATATAAATATCTGGATCTCATATATTTAGTATATGTATACTGGGGTTTCAATCTGATCTGAGACAATAATACATCTTGCAAATAATTCACGATATGGTCATGGCTCCATATGTCTCCACATTACATATACATTAATGTAAAGTAGATCATGTCTTCTTTAATATGGGGGATCAATCTCATATTCCCCATTACATTACTTCAAAGGGATGTCTTAAGTTATTATAACAGGATCATGACAGGAATATTTCTTGGATCCTATTTCCATCTATAATTCCTATCATGTTATAATGGAATTAACACATGTATCCTGTACTAAGTTTTTAAGAACAATTTACGATACTTATTTCCTTCATTGTCTTTTTATACAGAGATATACCTCCCATGTGATTCCACATTCATTCTTATCCATTCCATTAATTTAGTTTAAAATATATATTTGGCATACTATAAAGTGAAATTATATAACTACTATGTGCTGTATTTATATAACCATTGGCTATATGGGTTATATCCAAACCACTTGTATCATACCTGTGCTATCTTAAAGAGACTTAATACTATTGTTTATAGTGAATCAGTTACTGTGTGAACTATATTCTAGTAGTTTTCCGTATAATTGTGCGAATTGAGATTATTCTCATATAATGTAAAAATGCCCAAATTCAAAAATTATATACTTACAGTGTATAATTGTGCAATTAGTGAAATTATTATTGTGAATATTGTGATGAATGATCTTATATATAATTCCTATTCAAATTATATAGGTGAAAATTATGGTGTATCTATATGTAGACATGATCCAAGAATATCCAAATAGCTCTTCTATCATGATCCTGAGTATCATCATTTTCTCAGAGTATGTTCTATTTTCTAGAATGTTCCACCCATTTACTTTATAAGGACTTATAAAAATGCCTTGAAGGAGAACCCTTCATTCAGACCTTTAGGTGTTTGGGCCTGTAGTTCGTAAATCCACTTGGATTCCCTAGTGAGTAGTATATCATCTAGATTCCCTTTTCTTGGGCCCAATTTGGCTCCGTCTATTATCAAAAATTTTAAGACAGATGTATCTTTCTGATGTTTTAATTTTACATGACGTGCAATTGGTGTGTTATGATCGTTTGTAATTGAGCAGATGTGTTCTCCCATTCTACGTCTGAATTCTCTGCTCGTTTTTCCGACGTAGATTTTCATACAAATACATTGTACCACCTAGATAACTCCTTTGGTTTTACAATTATAAAACTCTTTTAAAGGGTATTTTTTACCTGATGTTGGATGGACAAATTCCTTACTAGGTTTTATAAATTTACAGTATTTACAACGTCCACATCTATAACAGCCCGCCAAGGGTTTCAGCCATGTTTTTTCCTTCTGTTTATGTTGTGAGAAATGACTGTGTACAAGGAGGTCTCTTAAATTCGGTCTCCGTCTATATGTTATTGAACTTTGTGTAGAGACCTTAGTTTTTAGGTCTTCATCCGCCGTTAGTAAATACCAAAATTTTGAGAAGATGTCTTTAATTTATCTTGAATTATATCCATAAGTGAGTATACATCTTATAACATCATCCTCTTCACTAGAGGCCTTCTCTTTCTGTGTTAATGGTTGTTCCAGTTGTGTCTTTTGTATATATTTCTCTTGTGTATTTAGGAGATCTGTTCTTTTTGCATTCAGGGCATGTTGATATGCTTTTTTGAGGCATTTATTTGTGTATCCCCTATTTTTAAAACGTTTCCTAAGTTTGTCAGCCTCTAACTTGAAGGAAATGTCATCGCTACAATTCCTTCGGGTACGTAGATATTGGCCCTTTGGTATCCCTCTTTTTTGGGGTTCATAATGTTGACTTGACCACTCTAATAAACTATTAGATGCTGTATCTTTTCTGTATGTGGTTGTACTGATGTTTCCCAAATGATCCTTCATTATTTTTAGGTCCAAAAAGGCCCAGGGTGTTGTTATTAAGGGTATCTATGAAGAGAGACAGTTCTTCTTTTGTTCCAGTCCAGAAAATTATGATATCGTCTATGTATCTTCTCCACATTTGTATGTTATCTGTCATATTCTTTCTGGTTTCCTCAAAAATCCATATTTCTTCCCACCACCCTAGGAATAAGTTTGCATAATTAGGGGCACATGATGTCCCCATTGCTGTGCCCCTAATTTGATGTATCCATTTGTCAGCAAAGATAAAATAATTTCTAGTTAGTATGTACTCTAAAAGAATTAATAGGAAATTGTTGAATTGTTCCATTTTAGTTCCTTTAGTTCTTAGGAAGAAACCCACAGCCTCAATACCCTGAACATGTGGTATAGAGCTATATAAGGCTTCTACATCTATGCTCACAAGCCATGTTTTAGTTGGTACTATTATGTCTTCTAATTGTTTCAGTATGTCTGTTGTATCCTTGATATATGAGGGAAGGCCTGTGACTAAATCTTTGAGATGGTAATCCAAGAATCTACTAATATTTTCAGATATATTATTGTTCCCTGATACAATCGGTCTACCAGGTATTGGTGACATCTTCTTATGCACTTTTGGAAGTGCATAGAAAGTAGGGATTGTTGGACTACTTGGTAGTAAGTAATTATATGTATTTTTATTGATTATTCCTTCTAACAGTGCTTTATCAAGCACTGATCTAAGTTCTTCTATATACATATTTCTAGGATCTGCATTCATGGACTGGTAACCTATAGGACTCACAATTCCGGATATACACATGAAATCTCTTTGAGATATATATATATATACATATATCACATATATAGTTGTGAGCAGGCGAGCTTGCTTAAGCCGTTGCTCACGCTAGCGGGCTCGCATAGCGAGCCCGCGGCCCTCGCGAAGCGAGGGTCGCAGTTGCTGGCAAGGAGCGCCGCAGGCGCTCCTTGCCAGCAACTGCAGCCCTCGCGAAGAGGGCTGCAGCCCTCGCAGCAACTGCAGCCCTCGCGCTCCTTGACAGCATTTGCGGCCTTTGCGAAGAGAGGGAGCTGTGCGTGCACGCCCCTGGAGAGAGGGAACTGTGCGTGCACGCCCCTGGAGAGAGGGAACTGTGCGTGCACGCCCCTGGAGAGAGGGAACTGTGCGTGCACGCCCCTGGAGAGAGGGAACTGTGCGTGCACGCCCCTGGAGAGAGGGAGCTGTGCATGCACGCTGCTGGAGAGAGGGAGCAGAACTCCATGCCCCATTAGACCCATCAGACTACTTACATTCATTGGAGCACTTCAATTCACCTCCGCCATGTCTCCCCTGCCTGCACATTTTCTGCAGAGGCAGGGAGTTTCAGAATTACGTCACATGCATGCAAAGTCATTCAGGAAGTCCCTGCCTCTGCAGAAAAACGCACAGGCAGGAGATGCATAGTGGTGGATAATTGAACAGCTTCGATGAATGTAAGTAGTCTGATGGGTCTGACTGATAGTGACAGATCTGACTGATCGGGACCATGAAGGCCTGGCCTGGGGGGACATGAAGGCTTAGCCTGGGGGGACATGAAGGCTTAGCCTGGGGGGACATGGCATCATGGGCTGGAGGCCATAAACTAATAAAAAAAAATACATATATACAACAAAATGTGCACTGGGACATTATTTATATATATATTATATATATATATATATATATAGATATAGATAGATAGATATATTTATATATATATATATACTGTATATATTATAAATATATTAGAGATTTTATACACACTTATATTATACAGATTATAAGTATATAATATATTATATGTATTGTGTGTGTGTGTGTGAGGTGTGTGTGTAATGTGCAGTGTGTATATATATATATAATGATGTATTGTGTGTGTGTGAGGTGTGTGTGTAATGTGCAGTGTGTATACATATATATATATATAATGATGTATTGTGTGTGTGTGTGAGGTGTGTGTGTGTAATGTGCAGTGTGTATACATATATATATATATAATGATGTATTGTGTGTGTGTGTGTGAGGTGTGTGTGTAATGTGCAGTGTGTATACATATATATATATAATGATGTATTGTGTGTGTGTGTGAGGTGTGTGTGTAATGTGCAGTGTGTATACATATATATATATATAATGATGTATTGTGTGTGTGTGTGTGAGGTGTGTGTGTAATGTGCAGTGTGTATACATATATATATATATAATGATGTATTGTGTGTGTGTGTGAGGTGTGTGTGTAATGTGCAGTGTGTATACATATATATATATATATATAATGATGTATTGTGTGTGTGTGTGTGTGAGGTGTGTGTGTAATGTGCAGTGTGTATACATATATATATATATAATGATGTATTGTGTGTGTGTGTGTGAGGTGTGTGTGTAATGTGCAGTGTGTATACATATATATATATATAATGATGTATTGTGTGTGTGTGTGAGGTGTGTGTGTAATGTGCAGTGTGTATACATATATATATAATGATGTATTGTGTGTGTGTGTGTGAGGTGTGTGTGTAATGTGCAGTGTGTATACATATATATATATAATGATGTATTGTGTGTGTGTGTGAGGTGTGTGTGTAATGTGCAGTGTGTATACATATATATATATATAATGATGTATTGTGTGTGTGTGTGTGAGGTGTGTGTGTAATGTGCAGTGTGTATACATATATATATATAATGATGTATTGTGTGTGTGTGTGAGGTGTGTGTGTAATGTGCAGTGTGTATACATATATATATATATAATGATGTATTGTGTGTGTGTGTGTGAGGTGTGTGTGTAATGTGCAGTGTGTATATATATATATAATGATGTATTGTGTGTGTGTGAGGTGTGTGTGTAATGTGCAGTGTGTATACATATATATATATATAATGATGTATTGTGTGTGTGTGTGTGAGGTGTGTGTGTAATGTGCAGTGTGTATACATATATATATATATATATATAATGATGTATTGTGTGTGAGGTGTGTGTGTAATGTGCAGTGTGTATACATATATATATATATAATGATGTATTGTGTGTGTGTGTGAGGTGTGTGTGTAATGTGCAGTGTGTATACATATATATATATATAATGATGTATTGTGTGTGTGTGTGTGTGTGAGGTGTGTGTGTAATGTGCAGTGTGTATACATATATATATAATGATGTATTGTGTGTGTGTGTGAGGTGTGTGTGTAATGTGCAGTGTGTATACATATATATATATATATATATAATGATGTATTGTGTATGTCTGTGAGGTGTGTGTGTAATGTGCAGTGTGTATACATATATATATATATAATGATGTATTGTGTGTGTGTGTGAGGTGTGTGTGTAATGTGCAGTGTGTATACATATATATATATATAATGATGTATTGTGTGTGTGTGTGTGAGGTGTGTGTGTAATGTGCAGTGTGTATACATATATATATATATATATATAATGATGTATTGTGTGTGTGTGTGAGGTGTGTGTGTAATGTGCAGTGTGTATACATATATATATATATATATATATATATAATGATGTATTGTGTGTGTGTGTGTGAGGTGTGTGTGTAATGTGCAGTGTGTATACATATATATATATATATATAATGATGTATTGTGTGTGTGTAATGTGCAGTGTGTATACACATATATATATATATATATATATATATATATATATATATATATATATATATATAATGATGTGTTGTGTGTGTGTGTGTGAGGTGTGTGTGTAATGTGCAGTGTGTATACATATATATATATATATATATATAATGATGTATTGTGTGTGTGTAATGTGCAGTGTGTATACATATATATATATATATATATATATATATATATATATATATATAATGATGTGTTGTGTGTGTGTGAGGTGTGTGTGTAATGTGCAGTGTGTATACATATATATATATATATATATATATATAATGATGTATTGTGTGTGTGTGTGAGGTGTGTGTGTAATGTGCAGTGTGTATACATATATATATATATATAATGATGTATTGTGTGTGTGTGTGAGGTGTGTGTGTAATGTGCAGTGTGTATACATATATATATAATGATGTGTTGTGTGTGTGTGAGGTGTGTGTGTAATGTGCAGTGTGTATACATATATATATATATATATATATAATGATGTGTTGTGTGTGTGTGAGGTGTGTGTGTGTAATGTGCAGTGTGTATACATATATATATATATAATGATGTATTGTGTGTGTGTGTAATGTGCAGAGTGTATACATATATATATATAATGATGTATTGTGTGTGTGTGTGAGGTGTGTGTGTAATGTGCAGTGTGTATACATATATATATATAATGATGTGTTGTGTGTGTGTGAGGTGTGTGTGTGTAATGTGCAGTGTGTATACATATATATATATATAATGATGTATTGTGTGTGTGTGTAATGTGCAGAGTGTATACATATATATATATAATGATGTATTGTGTGTGTGTGTGAGGTGTGTGTGTAATGTGCAGTGTGTATACATATATATATATATATATCACATATATAGTTGTGAGCGTACGAGTTGTTGCTAACGCTGCGGGCTCGCGTAGCGAGCCCGCGGCCCTCGCGAAGCGAGGGCACTGCCCGAGGGTCTCAGTTGCTGCAAGGAGCGCCGAATTCGCGAGGGCACTGCCCGAGGGTCTCAGTTGCTGGCATGGAGCGCCGAAGGCGCTCCATGCCAGCAACTGAGGACCCTCGCGAAGCGAGGGCCTCAGTTGCTGGCATGGAGCGCCGTAGGCGCTCCATGCCAGCACCTGAGGACCTCGCAAAGCGAGGGCCGCAGTTGCTGGCATGGAGCGCCGAAGGCGCTCCTTGCCAGCAACTGCGACCCTCGCAAACTTCACGTCGCAACCCAAACAGTACGACACACACATTACGACACTCGCAAACAACATACGACACACGTTCACACACATTACGGACTCGCAACACTCGGACATTACAAAATGTAAAACACAATACATACACACACCACATACATAAAAAACTTACCTACACCAAGAGGGAGCACCCAGCACCTCAAAAATACAACTTACACCTCGATTTTACTTCAAATAAAACAGTTTAGAGACTAAAAAAAAACGAAGCGAGAGAAAAAATGGCCGCCGAACAAAACGAAAACGAGGCTACAGCACTCTAAACTCGCAAAACACCACAAGAAACTCGCAAAACACCACAAAACACCTACGGATATTCCGATACAAACGTATAACACACATTACTCGCCATTTGACGCCAATGCGGAAGTACACGACAACGGTTTGGGCTCGCGCACGCACAGTGTTACACTGCACACATTCAGCACGCTTACACAGCAGATCCACACCACTAATGCTGCAGCAACATCAAAACACATTCACAGCTCTTCCACACAATGCTTTAAAATAGGTAAAGTATATTCATTTATTAATGTATTATATATTTCATTATTACACACTAAACAGCATTAGCTACCTTACAATTTCATTGCCGTCATTTTTGACGGGCAATTCGCTAGTCACATATATAGTTGTGAGCAGCAGAAAATGTTGCTAACGCTGACATCATAAAGGGGCGTGGCTATGATGTAAGTGGGGGTGGGCCTAACACCTGATCTTAACAGAAGCGTGGCGGCCATTTGCATTTCAGAGAAAGACAGCAAAGTGAGAGAGGGAGACAGGTACAGAGAGAGAGGGAGACAGCTACAGAGAGAGAAGAAGACAGGTACAGAGAGAGAAGAAGACAGGTTCAGAGAGAGAGGGAGACAGGTACAGAGAGAGAGGGAGACAGGTACAGAGAGAGAGGGAGGGAGACAGGTACAGAGAGAGAGGGAGACAGCTACAGAGAGAGAAGGAGACAGGTACAGAGATGGAGACAGGTACAGAGAGGGAGAGAGACAGATACAGAGAGAGAGGGAGACAGGTACAGAGATGGAGACAGGTACAGAGAGAGGGAGACAGGTACAGAGAGAGAGGGAGACAGGTACAGAGAGAGAGGGAGACAGGTACAGAGAGAGAGGGAGACAGCTACAGAGAGAGAAGGAGACAGGTACAGAGAGAGAGGGAGACAGGTACAGAGAGAGAGGGAGACAGGTACAGAGAGAGAGGGAGTCAGGTACAGAGAGAGAGGGAGACATAAAGAGAATTACAGAGCAAGAGCACACACAGACAGTGAGGGAGCACAAAGACAGCGCAGAGAGAGTTCACAGAGAGAGTTCACAGATAGAGCGCACAGAGAGATTGACAAAGAGAGCGAGGGGTACAGAGACAGAGATTGCACACAGACAGCAGTGCACATAGGGTGCAGATAGAGAAAGCGCACACACAGAGAGCGTACGAGTTGTTGCTAACGATGCGGGCTCGCTATGCGAGTCGCGGCTCGCGCAGCGAGCCAAGGCCCTCGCAGCGAGCCAAGGCCCTCGCAAAGCGAGGGCACTGGGCGAGGGTCTCAGTTGCTGGCATGGAGCGCCAAAGGCGCTCCTTGCCAGCAACTGAGGACCCTCGCGAAGCGAGGGCCTCAGTTGCTGGCATGGAGTGCCGTAGGCGCTCCATGCCAGCATCTGAGGACCTCGCAAAGCGTCGCAACCCAAAGAGCACGACACACACATTACGACACTCGCAAACAACATACGACACACGTTCACACACATTACGGCCTCGCAACACTCGGACGCAACTCGCGAACATTACAAAATGTAAAACACAATACATACACACAGCACATACATAAAAACCTTACCTACACCAAGAGGGAGCACCCAGGACCTCAAAAATGCCACTTAGACCTTCATTTTACTCGAAATAAAAGAGTTTAGAGACTAAAAAAAAACTGTAAGCGAGAGAAAAAATGGCCGCCGAACAAAACGAAAACGAGGCTACAGCACTCTAAACTCGCAAAACACCACAAGAAACTCGCAAAACGCCACAAACGACCTACAGATATTCATACCACACAGTGCACACATTCAGCATGCTTACACAGCAGCTCCACACCACTAATGCTCCAGCAACATCAAAACAGATTGCCAGCTCTTCAACACAATGCTTCAAAATAGGTAAAGTATATTCATTTAGTAATCTATTACATATTTCAGTATTATACACCAAACAGCATTAGCTACCTTACAATTTCATTGCCGTCATTTTTTGACGGGCAATATTCTAGTATATATATAAAAGGAAAGGAAGCCAAGCTTAATATTTGTATAAGCACTTATCTAGACACAAAAAAGGAGAGACTATAACACTGTATTTATCTCTCATAGAGTGGTCTAGTGTGCAAAAATAAGGGAGTCAATATTAAATGTTTATTAGGAATTATTTCCCAATCCCTTGATTTAAAAAAAGAAGTTTTTAATCGACGTTGTCTCCAATAGTATAAATAAAGATTTATTGTTTTGTATTTCTCTAGTCCTTTATTGAATATATTTCAATAGGTGTTATGCACCGTGAAAAATAAATATTATTATTTCACAACATTACTACATCGACATCCACATACAACACATTTTTGTCACATTCCTATATATGTAAACTAATGAGCCCTAATTACTATGCAATAGATCAATACATATAACAATAATAATAGTCATAATAGCTTTAGATATAGTATAAAAATATACCTATAATATATAATCTAAATAAAGGGTTAATACACATGCAAAGTCCAATTAGTGATATTGTAGAGTATCAAAATTCCCCTGGGGCCCTGCTAACAATAAGACAGGTGATACTGGAGTGGGTTGCCAGTTCCTTCTCTAGCGGACTGTGATTCGTCTGACCTCTCTGCTATGATGTGCCCACCTACAGTGGATTCATATGGTATAGCTCACAGCTTCATTCAGGTAACCAAGCCCTTTTTACCACCACCACTTAGCAATCCAGTAGGGGACCAGGGGAACATACACCACACTAATGTAAATTGACAAATAGCAAACCATAATGGGAGGCCAGAGGGTGGGTTAGATTAGATTAGTGAGGTGTATGTTCACCTGGTCCCCTTGTGGATTGCTAAGTGGTGGTGGTGAAGGAGCTTGTGCTGTGAGCTTTACCATGTAGGGCCACTGTAGGTGGGCAGATCATAGCAGTCCACTAGAGAAGGAACTGGCAATCCACTCCAGTATCTTTGGCATGCGAACTTTGTGGATATGCACAGACAGAAACATTAGTAGGTGTGCTGCAGTCCATTGGGTCCCATCGAGCCAAACACAACTGAAGGACTAAACAACCATATGTGAAATGTTTCCCTAGTACTTGATATATGCTATGTGGCGGCGAAATTTGGCCACTATTTGTTGATGCAATGTAGATGTTAAATGTATAAAAGATGATCTTTGTATTGTTAGGGTCTACATTAGAGCCTTTGTGAGTGAGAAAGGGTTAATATGTCAGCCAATTGCATTTATTTGCGATGCAATTTAATTAGGTAGTGTGTCTTTAATAGTTTTTAGCATGTTGCAGCAGGGCTTTCCATATTGGCATATGCATGACCATTGTAAGCTACGAGGAAAATACTATTTTATTTTTTGCTAGATTTTATATTTGGGAGTTATTGTGTATGTAATTGTAATGCCTTCCATTGCTTTCCCCATATTTTAAAGTGCATTGGTGCTTTTATATTGTCATTTGCAGTGATACAAACTAGCCTGTAAACCCTCTACTGGTCCTATTTTGAGCCTGTATGCTTTGGGCTGCAATTTGGCGTTTATGGGCTTGATTGCGGCTGCGGTGTTGAGCGATTTTTGCAAGTGATTAGCTATGTGCGATTTTAGCGATCAGAAGTATTGCGGCCTTGGAAGATCAAAGGCTTCAGGAAGCTGTAAGTTACGAGTTTAACCATCGCCATTTTTTCAAGGCCTTAACTCGTAAGCCGTTTGGAGCCCACAAAAAGACGAAAATTGAATAGCAAAATAACTTGAAACCTCACTTACAGGCTACCGGATCGGCGGAAAGCTCAATTGAATGAGGCTCAAAGTCTTCTTCTCTACAACATATATTTTATATATTAGACAGCAATTATTCACTCTGCTTTATCTGCCTTTACTTTATTCACAAAGTTGCAGATGGCCCCTTCACAGGATTCTAGTGTTCATAAGTGTATTTTCTCTGCTGGGCCTAAAATGGAGGGTGGATCTGGGGCTAGTGAGGATGTCCAGGGAGGTAGCTGGGTTACAGTTACAAGGGGAAGCAGGGGGAACAGGAGCAGGAGGGAGGATGGTTCTGAGTTGGCAAACACCAACAGATTTGCCAGATTGAGGGAAACTGTTGGGGATGTCCATTCTGGAATATCAATGCCAGATAGAGCTGTTCCCTCTAACAGCCAATAGAACAGTTCTACTGGAGGAGTGGGAGGGCAGAAAAGGCAGATCAACAGTCAGGTTTTGGTGGTAGGGGACTCCATTATTAGGAAGGTAGACAGGGTGATTTGTCACCCAGATCCCAGCACTCGAACAGTTTGCTGTCTTGCGGGTGCTCGGGTTCGTCATGTTGTGAATCGGGTAGACACATTATTGGGAGGGGCTGGAAATGAACCAGCAGTCTTGGTACATATTGGTACCAATGACAAAGTTAGCGGAAGATTGAGTGTGCTAAAGAATGATTTTAGAGAACTAGGTAATAAGGCAAGATCCGCCAAGGTAGTATTTTCTGATATACTACCAGTGCCACGTGCTAGCCCAGGGAAGCAGAAGGGGCTCAGGGAGGTTAATGCATGGCTAAAGATGTGGTGCACTAAGGAGGGATTTGGGTTTTTAGAGCACTGGGCTGTCTTCTGGTTTTTAGAGCACTGGGCTCACTTCGGTACAATCTCTACAGCACGAATGGATTGCACCTTAATGATGAGGGAGCTTTTGTGCTAGGGGTTAGGATGGTAGAAAGGCTGGAGGAGTATTTAAAATAGTAGGTGGGGGGGGGGGACTAGATATAAGTAATGGGGTAGAAAGTGTAGAGGGTGTACGGGATGAATTAACAACTCATAGGGTAGGAAATGGGGGAGGGGTAGTATAGTCAATAGGGAAGTAGTACTAAGTAACTCAAGTACAGTGGCAGGCAATTCAGAACTTCAGAACTACAGACTCATAACATAAGGCGTATGCTTGCTAATGCCAGAGGCTGGCCAGGAAAAATTGGGTAGTTAGAATTATTAGCAATTAATGAAAAATGGGATTTAATAGGCATTACCGAAACGTGGTGGGATGAATCTCATGACTGGACTGTTATTCTGGATGGTTATAACCTATTTAGGAAAGATAGAGGCAATGGTAAAAGAGGAGGAGGGATTTGTCTGTATGTTAAGCCTGAACTTAGATATTTATGGTGGACCTAGTGATAATGTTAAATGTTTGTGGGTAGAGTTAAATAGCAGAGCAGAAAATTCCAAAAGAATGTTAGTAGGAGTATGCTATAAACCCCCAAATATAGCTGAAAGAGAGGAAACACAATTATTGTTACAGATTCGAAATGCAGCTAAGCATGGGCAAGTTCTAATAATGGGAGATTTTAATTACCATGAAATAAACTGGATAAAATGAGACCAGCAGTTCAGCTAAGGGGAGCAGGTTCTTGAGTACACTCAGGGATCATTATCTGGACCCGGTTATACAAGAGCCTACTAGAAATGAAGCTATCTTAGATTTACTCATCACAAATAATATTGATATAGTAACAAATATTGAAATAGCGCAACCGTTGGGAAACAGTGATCACAACACAGTCTCATTTGAGATTGAATTAAAAAAAACAATATTTTAAGGGGCAACACAAACTCTTAATATCAAAAGGGCAGATTTTAACGGTCTAAGAGCAACAATACAAAGTATAGTCTGGGACAGAGAACTGATAGCTAAAAACCCTGAACATAAATGGACAACATTTAAATCCTTACTAAATATAAATACACATTGGAATATACCATGTGGGAATAAAAGGGGTAAATCACATCCAATGTGGCTTAATAATGACTTAAAGATGAAGCTGAGGAGTAAAAAACAGGCATTTAAATTATAAAAACAAGAGGGGACAGAGAGACTGCTTTATGGGAGTACATGGAAATCAATAAGGCTTGCAAAAGCACTATAAGACTGGTTAAAATAGAAAATCAAAAATTAATTGCAAAAGAGAGTAAAACTAACCCTAAAATATTTTTTAAGTATATTAATAGGAAGAAGGTGAGGAAGGATGCTATAGGAACATTACAACGTGACACAGGCCATCTGAAAATTAGCAACCAGGAAAAGGTAGATGAGCCAAATAGGTTTTTTTCTTCAGTATACACAAGTGAGGTACCAGTGGTTGGGACACTGCAACATAATAGGGCTAAACTATCTTTGCCAAATAATTGGTTAACACAGGAAGTAATCCAAAATAGGTTGGAAAAAATAAATGTTAATAAAGCCCCGGGTCCTGATGGAATACATCCAAAGGGTACTGAGGGAACTGGGTTCTGTAATAGCCAAACCAGTATATTATAGACCAGTGAGCCTCACTTCTGTATCGGGGAAGCTTTTAGAAGGGTTAATAAGAGATAGTATACAAGAACACGTGTATTTGAACAGGATTATAAGTAGGAGTCAACATGGATTTATGAGGAATAGGTCATGTCAAACAAATCTAATTAGTTTCTATGAGGAGGTTAGTAGGAACCTGGATCAAGGAAACTCAGTGGATGTAGTCTTTTTGGATTTTGCAAAGGCTTTTGATACAGTACCACATGGGAGACTATTATGCAAACTAAGAGATACAGGAATTGCAGTAAATATCTGCTTATGGATTGAGAGCTGGATAAAAGAAAGGAAGCAAAGGCTTGCTGTAAATGGAACATACTCCGATTGGACTAAGGTGGTAAGTGGGGTTCCTCAGGGTTCAGTATTAGGTCCTCTCTTTTTTAACATATTTATTAATCACTTAGTGGTGGAATTGGAGTGTGGTGTCTCCATTTTCGCTGATGACACAAAGTTGTGCAAGGTAATTAAATCAGATAATGATGTGCTTTCCCTCCAAAGGGATTTACATAAAATTGAGGAATGGGCATCTAAATGGCAGATGAGATTTCATATGAATAAATGTAAATTAGTGCATCTGGGAAGGAAATATAGCCATTCAATTTATAATCTTAATGGGGCAAATCTAGGTGCTCAAAGCCAAGCAGCAGCTGCAAATAAAATATTAGCATATATTAAGAAGGGTATAGAAGCCAGGGAATCAAATATAATTCTGCCACTATACAAATCTCGAGTACGCCCTCATTTGGAATATAGAGTACAATTTTGTGCACCACTTCATAAAAAGGACATTTTAGAGCTGGAAAAGGTACAGAGGAGGGCAAGAAAACTAATAAGGGGAATGGAGGGGCTAAGTTATGAAGAAAGACTAACCAAATTAAACGTATTTTCTCTAGAAAAAGGCATCTAAGAGGAGATATGATTACCCTATATAAATACATCCAGGGTCAGTATAAAGATTTGTCAAGGGAGCTTTTTGTGCCAAGAGGTCTTCAACTGACAAGAGGAAATCCCTTGTGGTTAGAAGTAAAAAGATTCCACCTTAAAGAAAGAAAAGGTTTCTTCACAGTAAGGGTGGTTAATCTGTGGAATTCTCTACCAGAGGAGGTGGTGACAGCGGATTCGATAGATGACTTTAAAAGGGGACTGGATTTATTTCTTAATAAAAAGGTGAATTGAGGTTTATCATGGATAATTAGAGAGACAGTATTGATCCAGGGAGAAATCCGATCACCAGTATCTGGGGTCTCGCTTGGGTATTTTTTTCTGTTTTCCTTCCTCTGGATTAATTAAGAATTAAAAATAAAATAAAAAATAAACAATGAAATTATTGATTAATAATTAATTAAGAACTAATTAATTCATATGTAATCTGCATATTGCAGATCAGAGGAGATCTTAAAAGGTTGAACTTGATGGACTGAAAGTCTTTTTTCAACCTTAATTACTATGGGCCTCATTCTATTACCGGCCGTAAATCGTCCGTAAGGCTGCGATTCCTTGCGGGGGTTCAGTTAACTTGCGATTCTATTATACGGCCCCGCAAGGATCTCCCCTTACGGCCGGCCGCATATCTTGGAACCGGCCGTAAGCTGTGAAATATAAAAACTGAAAAATAAATTCAAGCCTGCACTGTACAGCTCTGTAAATGCTAGGGATCATATTGGGGGACATGAGGATTAAAAGGAAGCCACTCTCAAGCTTGCACATCAGCCTAAACCCGAGTTCAAATTAACTGTTTATTTTCCGGCTGCGGCGTGGGCATGTCTGAGGTGCTCCAAGCACTCTGGACTTTTTACATGGATATTTTACGGATATTAAAAATAAAATATTTTACGGATTTGAGTATAGGATAATTATGTGCTATTTTTTCTAACACCTAAAATCCCTTTATAGTCTTCTCAAAGTGCAGGATGGCTTTATTTGAGCTATTTTATGTGCTTAATTGGTGCTAGCGGGACCTCTTTCCTGCAAGTAAGCAGCGGCTCGTTTTTAGCCTTGCAGAGAGGTTTCCCGGAGCAATTGAATTGCAAAACTCTTGCGGCCGTTTTAGATCAAAGGCTTTCCTCTGGCGCGAGCGGCCGCAAGAGATAGCAAGGCACCGGCCGCAAGCCTGCCGGAGCCTCCGGCCGTAAGGGAATAGAATAGCAGAATAGCTTGCGGCCGGTCATTGCGGCCCCGCAACGGCTGCGGCCGCTAATAGAATGAGGCCCTATGTAACTATGTAACTATGTAACTACAGTATATTTAATGGATATGGTAACTAAAGATTTTGTCTGAATAATCTAGTGAGAGTTACATAGGTTTTGAAGGACAGATTATTTAGGTACTCCCTGTAACCAATGTATGCTCAAAATACAGGAAAATGGGAGGCGACTGTAAAGCTTTGAAGCATCCAAGATGTCTTAAAGGGACTCTGTAGGCAATTTTGTTTTTTTGTAAATGTTTTCCCCAGGTGAATTAATAAATTCACTCAACACTCAAGGTCTGCAGAAGCTCTCTGTTAGTCATTCCGCTAGCTTCCCATATCCTATAGATTAAGATTTACAGTCATGACCTTAACATATAAATCCCTTAACAATAGTGCACCCTGTATTGCTCCCCCTTATATCTTTGCTCTCATCTCTAACTACTTCCCCAACCAAACTTTTCCCTTTGCTAACAACCTTCTTCTTTCCTTCTATCTTATCACCTATTCTCACTCCCACCTTCAGGGCTTTTATTGTGCTGCCCTTATTCTTTAGGACTCCTTGCCCCACTCCACTAGATTATCCTTCTGCCACAAAATTTTGAAAACCTCAGTAAAAGCACATCGGTTTATAGAAGCTTATCACATTCAGCCGTAACCCTTTTAGAGGTAATCCAGAGCGTGGCTCACGGTTAATAGTTTTTAGTACCTAAAGCGTTAACCCAGAGCCACACTCAGGATTACAGCAAGGAGTGCAGGGGCGGATCTGGAGGGGGCCCAGTGGTGCCTAATTCGCCTTGGCCCCCTCCGCGCACCATTCCTCCTCTCCCTTCCTCTCCTTCTCCTCCCTCCTTCCCCCTTATCCTCCTCCTCCTCACTTTCCCCCTCTCCATTCACCTCCCTTTCCCCTTTCCCCTCTCTCCTCACTATGATTCGATGAGCTGATGATGATCCTTCCCCTGCCGCACCTCATCTGGCTGTGACCAGGACCGGCAAATGTGAATGATGTGACGTGCATATGACGCGCATGTACCTTTCCTTTCCATGTTTTTAAAGTTTTAATCGCCAATGTTAACTTAAAAAATAAAGTTGTTGTCATTTTTTCCACATTATTCCCATTTGTTTCCTAAGTGTATGATTTTGGGTGGCAAACACTCACAGGGAAATTGAGCATTCTCCATTGTTTCCATTGTGTTTATATTGTTTTGACTTGAACTTACCCTGTAACGTGATAAGGAATATGTTGCAGCGTTTAAAATAAAGGAATAAAAATAATAATAATATAAAATGTACACATCACATATTATTATTACTAGTACTAGTTGTAGTTATAGTAACAATTAATTATAAAGCATCACATTTTCTGCAGCACTATACACTATGGGAAAATACATGAAATACATTGGTGGTGGGTAACCTGTGCCGGATGGCTCTCTCATTTAGGGAAAGTGCCTGCACAATATATTCGGCAATATAACTGGATGGGCAGGCTGGGCTCGTTAGCTTTGGTTGGCAGCCAGCCTAGGAGAAGGAAAACTCTGATTTCAAACCCGGTCAGATGCAAATTGTTATCACTGTCAGGTGATCGATCTAGGAAAAGGACACTCCCAAATACCACTAGCTTTCTAGGCCATGACAGATGAACCCTGATTGTGAAGGGTGGGACCAGTACTGTGTATACTGCATCTCACCTAAAAACCCCATTGTGCAGGCCCAAGGGGTATGTCTACATCTATGCAAACAACATTGTCAAGCCCTGCAGCAATGGGAAAAGGGGCAAAATGTCAGATGGAAGATGTCACCGGAAGCAGTAGTCTCAATGCTGCATGTAGGAAGTTCCAGTGAATTGGTCATCTGATGCTGACCCAGGAGTTGATGGCATCATTCGGCCACACCCTGAACGACCAATCAGCCTTCTCTAGGGACAGTACTGCTTGTGCCACATGGAAAGGGGCCTACAAAAGGTGGCCTAAAGAAAGCTTGTCTTTACTTCACCCAGTTGTGGTGAAAGCAGCAAAGATGAAAAGGTTCACACCTGCCTCACAAGGTCTACTTGGACTGAAATTTGCATGTTGCAACATCAGAACTATGCTTGACACAGCAGAAAGTGGTCACCCAGATTGGTGCTCGTCTCTAGTGTCAGCTTCATGGTCAAGAACGATATCGCCTCCAAACTTGATAACCTGCCAAAGAATCCTTCTGACAGCATCATTTTCATGCATCTCCCACTTCAGAACAAGCAGCATGCTACAATTTTCAATGTCTATGACCCAACTAGTCAATCGGATACTGCGAAAAAGGACAAGTTTTATACTGACCTGCAGACGACAAGGTCATTATCCTCGTCAACGTCAGAGCCAGAGTAGGCAAAGAACTGGGGCTTGGAAAGGGGTACTTAGCAAACACAGTGTTGGAAGCTACAATGACAATGGGTGCCTGTTAGAATTTTGCACAGAGCAGAAACTCATTATCACCAACATCATTTTCCAGCTGAAAGACAAGCTGAAGACAATCTGGATGCATCCTCAGTCTAAGCACTGGCATCCTATAGACTATATTCTGGTGTGCCAGCGAGACCTTTGAGACATCCTACTGATATGAGTGATGACCAGCGCAGAATGTAATACAGACCACTGCCTGGTGTGCTGCAAACTTCGTCTCCGCTTAAATCCTAAGCAAAAGGAAAGGAGCACCAAGGAAGAAGTTAGAGATCAGTAATCTCCAGTAAGCTGAAGGGAGGGCCGACTTCCAGGACAATATCCAGTCAAGACTAAAGAATCGTAGATGCTTCAAGGATCCTTCTTCAGATGCTCTATGGAAACAACTCAAAACCAGCATCTTGCAAAGCTCTGAAGAGGTCCTAAGGTTCTCCAAAGACTGGTTTTACGAAAACAATCAGGAGATCCATGAATTACTAAAAAAGAGATGCGCTCATCATGCGCATCTTACTCAGCCGTCCTGCCCTAACAAGAAAGCAGCTTTACATCTTTTCGTCTTGTGAGTAGCCACTTCCAACGAAAGCTTGTAGAAATTCAGAGTGGTGGACCAACCTTGCAGAAAGAACTCAGCATTGCACAGATGCCGGCATCTGTGGCTTTTATTAAGCAATTTTATTAACCACTGAAGCTAGCGTACTGCCCTTTGCACCTGGTCTAAAGCCCATTGCTTAGTACAGGTGGTCAAATACTCCATACAGACATGGCATTGGATCTGAACTGGTGATCTGACCATGGACATTGTTTTTATTCTAAGGCAGCTCCACCAGTTCACCTACCTGGGTTGCATTATCTCCTCAGACACCAAGGTTGACAAGGAAATTGACAACAGACTGGCAAAGGCAAATAGTGCATTTGGCAGGTGATATAAAATGGTCTGGAACAACAAGCATCTGAGTAAATGTTCCAGGGTCAGTATGAACAGAGCTGTTGCGTTGATTACCCTACTATACAGCTCCAAGTCGTGGGTTACCTACCGCCATCACCTACAACTTCTGGAGCACTTTCATCAATGCTGCCTCTGCACCATCTTCAAAATCCACTTGAATGACTACATCACAAACACTGAAGCCCTAGAAAAGGCAGGAGTCAACTGCATTGAGGGCATGCTGTTGAAGACCCAGTTGCGTTGGGTAGAACACATTTCTAGGATGGAGGATAATCAAATTCCAAAGATAGTGCCATATGGGGAGCTCACCACTGGTAATTGTGACAGAGGAGGTCCAAAGAAAAGGTACAAGGACTCGCTGAAACAGTCCCTTAATGCCTGTCTTATTAACCATCATTGATTTAGCTTCAGATCGCAATTCCTAGAGAAGTACCCTTCAACAGGCTGCCTCCTCTTTTGAGAGCACATGCAGGGCTGGTTTTAAGTAAAATTAAAAATTGTGTCACCTCAGCACCTAACCCAGAGCAAGCTTTCCCTTGCAACTACTGCTTGTTTCGTATTGGCCTCCTCAGCCACCAGAGAGCCAGCAAATGTGGACAAACATCCCTTGTAAATGTTTGTTTGCAAAGCCAATTATTACATAAAAGACAGAGGTTTAGTCACACTTAACAGTGCAAAAACATAGAAATATAGATTTGTTGGCAGACCAGAACCAAAATGGCACATCTAGTCTGCTAATTCTTTCTATCTAAAAATGGCTTAATGTAGCCACACGATAGCTTTGTGCTTATCACAGAAATGCATAATCCCTTAATTGTGTTTGACTACTTGCTACTTCAATTGGATGGCTGTTACACATATCTACTGCCCTTAGTGTACAGTAATACTTTTGTATAATTAACACAAATATTCCACTTTTCAACTTTAAATCATGACCGCTTGTTCTTGGATTCCTATTAACAGCACTTAATTAAATAATTGTATATATTTGGAGATTCTTATAAATATTAGGCGTCTCTCTTCTGTTATCTAAATAATTCTATGCTATAACAAATATTGATACAAAATGTGTAGAGGTCCCTGCTCCAGAGAGTTTACATTCTAATAGAAATGGTTTGGCAAATTATACAAAAGGAGTAGGAGCCAAAAGTAGGGGAAAGAAGGTGGCTGTGTTTCATGGTTAAGACTGACCCAGTCGATCAGTTGGTATCAGTAAACAGGTTATGTAAAGGCGAAGAGCTATAAATGATATTCCTCCTTGTAAAGCGGGATTTAAAAAACCTCTGACAGAGCAATATATGGAATTTTGAAGGGCAGTGAGGTATAAGAGAAGTCCTATACTGGGATTGGAAGAAGGTAATTAGAGAGGAGGAAAGGAGCGTGTACTGAGCAGACCGAAAGGGAGTTCTGAAAATAAGCAGATGTACAATATCAGATTGACAATGTACTTTGCAGCCAAAAATGGAGGAGCTCTATTCAATCAGCAAAACCAAGACCTGGAGCTAGCTGCGGCTCAGACCATGAGCTTGTTATTGCAAAGTTCAGAATTAAATTGAAGAAAAGAGGGAACATTATCAGACCAAGCAGATATAAAACTAATATATATATTTCCCTTGTGAATATGCCATGGAAGTAAAGAATAGATTTAAGGGACTAGACATTGAAGATAGAATCCCTGAATAACTTTGAACGCATCCAACATTATCTAGAAAACAGCAACAATATACCCAAAAAAAAAAGAAAATTAAAAAGGCAAACTGGCTATCTGATGAGGCATTAAAAGTAGCCCAGGAAAGAAGGAAAGCAAAAGGAAGTGGAAATAGGAAAAGATTTGTCCAATTGAATGCAAAATTCCAGAGGATAGCAAGAGGAGGCAAGAGACATTCTACAATGAGATATGTAAAGAGATAGAAGAAGATAACATAATGGGAAAGTCTAGTGATCTCTTCCGTTTTATTCCAACGTGGGCACTATAAAAGACAAAAATGGTAGGGACTTAGCAGAAGAGGATCAGATAAAGAAAAGGAGGCATGAATACACTGAAGATCCATACAGGAAGCATCTTAACAGTAGTGATGACCAAGTTAGTTTGTCAAGTGAGCTGGAGCAAGACATTATGGAGAGCTGCAGGAGTTGATGGAATCCCAATTTACCGTATATACTCGAGTATAAGCCGATTTTTTTCAGCCCTTTTTTTAAGGCTGCAAAGGGCCCACTCGGCTTATACTCGAGTCACCCCCCTGTCTCTCCACCCCTGTGTCTTTTCCCCCCTCTCCCTGTCCTGTGTCTCTTCCCCCTCTCCCTTGTGCTTCTTTCCCTCTCCCACCCTTATCATCCTCCTCATCCTCCCTCCTCAACCCCCTCCTCAACCCCCCTCCTCATCCTCAATCCCCCTCCTCAACCCCCCTCCTCATCCTCCCTCCTCAATGTACCCCTTTCTAGGAGGGGGTTGAGGATGAGGAGGGGGGTTGAGGAAGGGGGTTGAGGAGGGGGGTTGACGAGGGTCGTTGAGGAGGGAGGTTGAGGAGGGAGGTCGAGGATGGGTGTTGAGGATGAGGAGGTGAGGAGGGGGATTGATGATGGTGGTTGAGGAGGGAGGATAAGGAGGGGGGTTGAGGATGGTGGCTGAGGAGGGAGGATGAGGAGATGGGTTGAGGAGGGGGGTTGAGGAGGGAGGTTGAGGAGGGGGGTTGAGGAGGGAGATTGAGGAGGGCGGTTGAGGAGGGAGGTTGAGGAGGGGGGTTGAGGAGAGAGATAAGGGAGGGAAAGAGACACAGGGAAGGGAGAGGAGGGAAGAGACACAGGAGAAGGAGGGAGGGGGAAGAGACAAAGGGGAGGGAGAGGCGGGATAGAGACACAGGGGAGGGAGAGGAGGGGGAGAGATACAGGGGAGGGAGAGGGGGGAAGAGACACGGGGGAGAGAGAGGGGGACACAAGAAAGGGGCACAGAGGGCACACAAGAGGGGGCACAGAGGGCACAAGAGGGACACAGGGGGAAGTACATTTCCCAGCCTCGGCTTATACTCGAGTCACTAAGTTTTCACAGTATTTTGTGGTAAAATAGGTGCCTCGGCTTATACTGGGTCGGCTTATACTCGAGTATATACAGTAACTATTCAAAATTCTACAAGATGATGCTGTAAAAGTGTTGCTTGTCTTACACCAACAATTTTGGAAAGCTCAACAATGGCCAATCTACACCTCAATCCAAGAAAAAGGCAGTGCCAAAGAGTGCACTAATTATCAAAAAATTTTTACTCATTGTTCATGCCAGCAAGGTAATGCTTAAGATCCTACAAGCTTGACTCCAACAATATATAAACGGGGAACTACCAGATGTGCAAACCGGGTTCAGCAGAGGAAGAGGCAAACAAGATCAAATTGCAAATGTCCGATGGATAATGAAGAAAGCAAGAGAATTTTAGAAAAGCATTTACATCTGCTTCATAGACTATTCTAAAGCCTTTGACTGTGTGGATTACAACAAAGTCTGGCAAGACTTAATAGATGGGAGTACCAGATCATCTTATCCACCTGCTGAGGAATTTGTATGTGGATCAAGAAGCCACGATCAGAACCGAACATGGGACAAAAGAAGGGTTCAAGATCATAAAAGGTGTGCAACAAGGTTCTATATTATCATCTTATTTATTCAACTTGTATGCAGAGTACATAATGCATAAGGCCGGGCTGGAGGAATCCAAAACTTGAATTATTATTGCTGGAAGAAATATCAACAACCTCACATACTTGGATGATACTACTCTGATGGCTGAAAGTGAAGAGGAACTAATGGACCTAAAAGAAGAGAGTGCAAACGCTAGCCTGCTGAACAATTTTTCTTGGCAAATAGATAGGGAAGAAATGGAGTCAGTGACAGATTTTATTTTCCTGGGATCCAAGATCTCTTCATTTGGTGACTGTAGCCATGAAATTACAAGAGGTTTGCTTCTGGGGAGGAAAGTTATGGCAATCTTGGACAAGCTAGTAAAAAGATATTAAACTATCAACCAAGATCTGCATAGTTAGAACAATGGTGTGACTGAACGACTAAAGAAAAACAACAAGAGCCTCATTGGCTGCAGGTCATGTGTCTATGTGACTGACAGTGATGGAGGAGCCACGGATGTCAACCTGGAAGAAACAGCAGCAAAAAAGATAGGAGGCAATCTGGTTTAAGATGGTGTCTTGGAGAGGGGATCTGCATTGGGGGGATCTGCATTGGGAAGGGTTCTGGGGCAGGGGACTTGCTTGAGATGGGATTTGAAGCAGGGAATCTGCTTGGAAAGGGGTTTGAGATATGCAATACGCTTTGGGAAGGCATATGGGGCAAGGAAACTGTTTTGGGAAGGGGACATGGGCACATAATATGCTTTGGAAATGGTCTGGAACAGTAAATCTGCTTAGGAAGGGGTGTTAGACAGATAATCTACTTTATGAAAGTGTCTGTGGCAGGAGATTTGCTTTCGGAAGTGGGCTGAGGCAGCGAATGGGTCTGGGCTTTGATCTACTTCGGAAAGGGGTCTGATGCAGGGAATCTGCTTAGGAAGGTGTCTGGGGCAGGACATCTGCTTTGAAAAGGGGTTTGCAGGAGGGGATCTGCTTTGGAAGGGGTCTGGCGCAGGACATCTGTTTTGGGAAGGGTCTGGGGGGAGGATCTGCTTTTAGGAGAGGTCTGAAGAAGGAAATCTACTTTTGGAAGGAGTCTTGGGCAGGGATTTATTTTTTTTCAGGGGTTTTGGGAGGGAATGTGCTTTAGGAAGGAGTCTGAGGAGGGGATCTGCTTTTAGGGATGGCCTGGGGAGGGGGTCTTTAGGCAAAGAGAGAAGTTTTAGGAACAGGCATTGGAGAGGTAAGAAAATTAAGTGGGGTCACTGGCTGGAGGATAGGGGTCTTTGGGGGAAGTGAGCTGGACAGGGCAGTGTTCTTTTGCAAGAGGAGCTTAGGGTGAGGAAGAAGGTGGCGCTGAGTGAGTTGGCACCATTTTTTATTTGCATTGGGTCCTCCATTCATTAGCTTTGCCATTTATTTAAATCTCCTTGTCCTGTTATTGGTTACACTGAAACATTATACAGTCATAACTACTATGTAACATAATATAATGTACAATAAATGATTGCAGCATCTTGTGATAATTTATCATACTGTCAGACTGTGCTGATAACCAGGTAATATCAGTAAAATGTCAGGCAATTCTTCCCTGAACAGAAGTACCCCTCGACATATGTGTTGGCCTCCCTTAGGCCTCATCAGTGAAGTGCAGATGCACTCCCTAAGACATAAGAGAGGACAAAAATGTACAACCCGGATTTGCTGTTTCTCCTATTCATGGGAGAACTGCCTGGCATTTCAGGGCTCGATCATTCTTTTGTGTTAGACCAGACTGATATACTACACCATATTTTGAAGGCCTCTGAGTAAATTACCAACAGTTTTATTAAATTCCCCCTACATGTTAAACCGTAGCTCGTAATGTAGACAGTAAGACTTACGGCTATTAAATTAGCCCAGTACAGCAGGCCGCTGCCGATCTGCGGGTTTGGAGCAAAAAAAGCCTACGGGGTGTGGAACACTGAACTCTCAAGCCCGTAACAGGTACAATTTAAATCAAGCTATTAAATTGCAACAATTTCACTGGCGTTCAACCTTGTACTATGCAAGTCCGTATGTTTTGTCTTTTGTTTGTCTCAAAAAAAAAAAAAAAATAAACAAAGCAGTAAAAGGGTGTTCTACTCGGACAAAAACACCTAAAGCTGGTTGTATATGGGATCTATGATGCTGCCTGTGTTAGTACAGAAGGATCCAGACAGGCAGGTTATGCCTTGCAGAGCTATTGTAGTTTCCTGGGATCTGGTATTTGGTATTTTATAGAGGGTTAGGAATTAGGATTTTAGTAAATACATTGAAGTCACTAAGGAAAATAATGTGAGATGTGATATCAATTATAGTTAAATTATGTTACTCTGATTTACAATTCCCTGGTGTTTCTTCTCCACACACTTTGCACCCACAACCATAGTGGATGGGCTGTATACCTCCTAAGGCCTCCTGGGGTTGGTAGGAGGGCCACGTGACCTGGCAGGCCCGGGAGTATGGGAGAGAGGGGATGGCTAGCTGGGGGCTGAGCCACTAATAGGAGTTGGTGCCATTTGGCCATTATGCCCCCAGCTAGCCAAGTAATTAGATCACACCCACCTATCCCTAATATTTGGAACATAGGTGTTCATTTATTGTAAATGTGGAAATTATGTGTTTATGTATTGAAAATTGGAAAATATGTGTTCATGGTTGTAAATAATAAAAAAAAAAACAAGCAAAAAAAAAAAAACATAAATGGAAAATAAAGTCAAGTTTTGAGTTAAAAAAAAAAAAAAAAAAAAAAAAAAAAAAAAAACCTTGTAAAACGCAAATGTAGTCCAAAGTCCAATAAGTGATATAGAGGACTCGCAAGGGGGTAAAGTCTAATTGATAGCACTGTAAATGCACATATACACACACTACTGTACTTTTATTAAAAGGGAAAGTGATGTTAGGTCTCGTGTTATATCGATCAATCAATATGTTAAAACATATAATGGAACTTGCATGTGATAGAATATCATATTTACGGCTTTATTAATATTGCATTATATCTGGAATGCAGGTCTGATCGCAACTCGTAATTGAACCCCGTAAGACTTTGAAATCTAACCTCCATTTTTCTGTGACGCAATAATGACGATCTCTGGTTTCACTAATTGATCACTCGTATCCAAAGTTCAACAAATGATTTACGGGTTTGCATCTCAAGCTCGTAACTCGCAGCCCGTTCTAATTTAATAGCACAGTAACTTGGCCAAATTTCAAGCCTGGGGGCATTGTGGGTCCCACGTTGCACCCACTGGCTTCTAATTTAATGTGTTGCTCCTTCTCAGATTGAGCCTTGTATGCAAATTACCTTCCGTTATTGTCATAGGGGGCTCCAGATGTGGATTACTTGCTCATTGAGTCTTAGGGAGCTCAGCTACACCTCACTTATTAGGACTAAAAGAGGCCGAAACATAGGTTTGAGGTTTGCTGTGTCTCCTTTTTAAGATAGAATTGCCTAGTGATCATGCATTTGAGTAAGACCAGACTGATTTGTTATCTATCTATCTATCTATCTATCTATCTATCTATCTATCTATCTATCTATCTATCTATCCATATATATATATATGTATATATATATATATATATATATATATATATATATCACAAATATAGTTATCAGTACCGCGGCCTTGCCAAACGTTGTCGGTAACGCAATTTTAAAACTGTGGGCCTCGCGCCAGGCAATGAGTGCCAAAGGCGCTCATTATGCTGGTGGAGATGAATGCCGTAGGCACGCATCCCTACATACCCCGTACAACTTAGGCAGTGAGCGCCAAAGTCTGGTAGAGATGAGCAATGTAGACGCTCATCCCTACAACCCGCACGACTTACGCATCATCCCTACGACACGCGGGACTACAGATGAACAGAAAGGTCTATTATCCACTTTACAGTGTGAGACCCGTAGCAGTTTGAAAAAATTGGGTAAAAAAAAATCGGCCCATAACACTTGGCAAAACTCCGGACCCTGCACAAAATTTCGCCTTTTTTCAAAAAACAAAAATTTCCTAAGCGTGAAAAAAAATGGCGGGCGAAAGAAACAAAATCGAGGCTACACAACCCCTAACCAAGAAAAACACAGCCAGGCGCATAAGACTTTTACCCAGGAATGTACGAGGTACAAAATACACTATAAGGAAGTACGGAAAATGCTCAAGAGCCACGTAACACATACACAATTGCCCTTCATTTTACAACACTAACTTGCAACTAATAACATAGAATATCATTCTAAAATGCCGCTTTACACAACTAAACAAACAGTTTGGCCTCGTGCACGCAGCCTATTTACACTGCACACTTGCCACATTGCTGACACTTACACCTCAGGTCAGCAACAGTGCAAATGTACATTGTATGCTGCAGGAAAATCAAAAGAGATTGTTAGCTGGATCTATTGCTAAGAAATAGGTAAAGTATATAAATGTATTATTTTATTAATTAATTAATTCATTCATTATTATTAAAAAAATAATATACTGTATATACTCGAGTATAAGCCGACCCGAGTATAAGCCGAGGCACCTATTTTACCACAAAATACTGGGAAAACTTAGGGACTCGAGTATAAGCCGAGGGTAGGAAATGTGCTGCCCCCTGTGTCCCTCTTGTGCCCTCTGTGTCCCCCACTTGTGTGCCCTCTGTGTCTCTTTCTTGTGTCCCCCCCCTCTCTCCCCCGTGTCTCTTCCCCCCTCTTCCTCCCCTGTGTCTCTTCCCCCTCTCCCTTCCCTGTGACTCTTCCCCCTCTCCCTTCCCTGTGTCTCTTTCCCTCCCCCTCCCTTCTCTGTGTCTCTTTCCCTCCCCCTCCCTTATCACCTTCCTCAACCCCCCTCCTCAACCCCCCCTCCTCATCCTCAACCCCCTTCTCATCCTCAACCTCCCTCCTCAACTCCCCTCCTAAACCCCCCTCCTCAACCTCCCTCCTCAACCTCTCTCCTCAACCCCCTCTTCATTGTCTCTCCTCAACCCCCCTCCTCATCCTCAACCTCCCTCCTCAACACCTCCTCATCATCAACCCCCCTCCTCATCCTCAACCCCCCTCCCAACCCACCTTCTCAACCTCTCTCCTCAAGCCCCTCCTCAACCTCTCTCCTCAACCCCCCATCAACCTCTCTCCTCAAACCCCCCCATCTTCACCGTCAACCCCCCATCCTCAACCCCCCATCCTCATCCTAAACCTCCCTCCTCACTTTACCCCTCTAACTACCTCCCCCTCTCCCTTTCCCCTCACTTACCTACCATCTGCAGCAGCTGCTCCTCCGCTCCTCCACGCTCCTTCCGGCTGCGTCTTGACCCAGCCAATGACGTGTCACACATGTGACGTTGCGTCATTAGCATATGCCGGGAGGTAATTAGAGGGCTAAAGTGAGGAGGGGGTTTAGGATGAGGATGGGGGGGTTGAGGATGGCGGGGTTGAGGATGAGGATGGATGGGTTGAGGATGAGGATGGGGGGTTGAGGATGAGGATGGGGGGGTTGAGGATGATAAGGGAGGGGGGAGGGAAAGAGAGACATGGGGGAAAGAGAGACACGAGGGGGGGAAGAGAGACACAGGGGGGAGTGACACAGGGGGGAAAGAGAGACACAGGGGAAAGAGAGACATGGGGTGTTGACTAGAGTATTTATTATTATTATTATTATCCTTTATTTATAACGCGCCAACATATTCCGCAGCGCAATACAGGGGTTAGGTACAAGTATAAACAATACCCCACAATGAAAGTAATGGAAGACCCTGTTATTGAGCTTTCAATCTGATATACACTGTGCTTTCCCTAAAGCACCTCACAAGATTAAAACTCGCAAACTTACATTCTAAAGGGTATGGGTGAGGTACAGGAGAGTGAGAGATGCATAGTGAATGAAGAGGCTAAAGATGATAGGCTTTTTTGAATAGATGTGTTTTTAAAGAGATTTTGAAGGATCTGAGGCAGGAATATAGTCTGGTGGTGCGAGGTAAAGAGTTCCAAAGAATAGGGGCAGCACGTGAAAAGTCTTGAAGACGGGAGTGAGAGGAGGTGATGAGAGAGGAGAAGAGAAGAAGGTCATTAGCAGAGCGAAGAGGGCGGGTGGGAGTGTATTTTGGGATGAGAGCAGAGATGTAGGAGGGTGCACTATTGTGGAGGGCTTTATATGTTAGGGTCATGATTTTGAATTGTATTCTAGACGCTATGAGAAGCCAGTGGAGTGCCTGACAGAGAGGTGCTGCAGACACTGATCGTTTAGTATGGTAGATGAGTCTAGCGGATGCATTCAAAATGGATTGGAGTGGAGACAGACGGGTGATAGGAAGGCCAGCGAGGAGAGAGTTGCAGTAATCGAGGCGAGATATGATGAGAGCGTGAATAAGAATTTTAGTTGTGTCTTGTGTGAGGTAGTGGCGTATTTTGGATATGTTTTTTAGGTGAAAGTGACAAGATTTTGTGAGTGATTGGATGTGGGGAATGAAAGAGAGGGAAGGGTCTAGTAGGACCCCAAGACAGCGGGCCTTAGAGGTGGGAGTGATGATGGCATTGTCAACAGTGAGAGATATTTGCGGAGTGAAAGCTGTAGTAGAGGGTGGAAAAATAAGGAGCTCTGTCTTAGACATGTTGAGTTTGAGTTGACGGGCAGACATCCATGAGGATATGCTCGAGAGGCAATTGGCAACATGAGCTAGCAGAGAGGGGGATAGTTCAGGTGCAGAGATGTAGATTTGGGTGTCATCAGCAAATAGATGATACTGAAATCCAAAAGATTGTAAAAGGGCACCAAGGGAGGATGTATAGATGGAAAATAGGGGGCCCTTTTCAGCATTAAAAAAGGGCTAAAAAACTCGGCTTATACTCGAATATATACAGTATATATATAAAAGATAAAAATAGCAGAGGAGAGGCTCGCAATGAGCACCGAGGGTACTCAGAGGAGCAAAAGTACACAAGGGGAATGGCTCGCAATGAGCGCCGAAGGTGCTCAGCATGGGGCTTGCAATGAGCGCTGAAGGTGCTCAGACCACCACCATCATTTTTTGATGGGCAATTTGCTAGTATACATAAATATATATATATATATATATATATATATATATATATATAAAAAAAAATTACAATTATTTTCATTCAATGTGTTAATCATTATTAGAAATGTAAATGAATTACTTCTTAATTATTTATATTATTTACACTCCTCGTGTGGTGAGTCTACATTTTTTTTTTCATTTATCTATTTATATACACTTTACTATAAAAACTAATACATTACGTTTCCAAGTAATTTATTTTATAGTTAACTCTATGGTGCTTTTGCATCTGATTCTATCTATGTTATATATGAGAAGAATATAATTACACATTTCTCATTGCAAGGATACAATGTATTATTAGATATTTTAATAAACAGAAACATGAACATTGATATAGAGAATTTCCAGACAGCATGCAAATATTAGAGGAAACCACAGCCTTGTCTGAATATTATATTTTCCTATTAGCAAATGTGTGTTTTTTGTCACATTTATATAAAGGAACGCATCATCTGTACATCTCATTAAGAACTCAGACATCTCATCTTGGAAGAAGCATCATGGCTTTCTCATTTAGTATGTTGTTTGGACTTATTATATTGATTGAGATTTTAACAGGACTCATTCTCAATGCATTTATTGTGATAATAAATTGCATTTGGTGGCTACGATCTAAAAGCCTGCAAACTATTGACATTATTCTAGTACATTTAGGATTATTCAGGTTTTTTGGTCTAATCAATGTTATACTGAATCTTGTTGTGATGCATTTCTATCCATGGATTAAAAAAAAATGGTATTATCTAGAAACCTTTCTCACAGTTAAGCTGTTTGTGTCCTTCTGCAGCACCTGGTTTGCCACCTTGCTCTGTGTCTTCTACTGTGTGACGATCACCAGCTATAACTACAGATTATTCATCTATGTGAAACTGAACATCTCCAAGATGCTGCCCTGGTTGATACTGGCATTGGTGATGGCATCTTTTATTTCCAGTTTTCCCTGTGCATATTTTGTCTATAAATTACACATAATAAATTCAACAAATGGAACCAATGATACTTCCGATGCAAATATTATAATAAACCAAAATCTCATCAATATGTTCATCATATTCATTGCCGGATCTCTCTTGCCATTCTCCATATTTTGTGTGGCCGTTTCTCTTCTCATCAGATCCCTGTGGAATCACACCAGACATATGACCAGTGATGGTGCTGGATTCAGGACTCCTCAATTGGAGGCTCATTTCAGTGCAGTTAAAAATATGTTGTCCTTCTTGTTCTTATACATCATCTTTTTTATAAGTATGAACTTGATGCCGTTAATTATCCAGTCAAAAAGTACAACTTGGATATCATTTGGTACAATCTTCACTTCTGCTTATCCAAGCCTGCACACCATCATCTTGATCTGCAGCAACAGAAAACTCAAACTGGCTCTTATGAATATTTTTGGTTGGAAAAAAAATTAACATTAATAACACAAGGATCAGAGGAAATAGGAAACGTTGATGGACCAATAGCTTTTTTTTCATCTATTGTTTCATCAAAAGTAGAGATTTTTGTCTAAGTTATGATCATTTATTTATCTTTCAGACTGATGGTTATTTCTGTGAATTTTCTGTATATAATATTAATTTAGTTTTATTGTACTATTTAGTCAAATTACTAAGTATGTTAAGTACAACTAATGTGCACCCCTTGATTTACTATGCATGATTTCCTATGGGTGAGAGTATGTGTAGTAGATTCCTCATTATCAACCAGAATGTATTGATTTTCTGTATATATATATATATATATATATATATATATATATATATATATATATATATATATTCCCTAGAGGAGACTGTGATTCAGGGAAAGATTGAAGGCACACGAGGAAGGTGATGTCAGAGGCAGAGATGTATAATAATAATAATAGCTTGAAGGAGCTGCAGTACACACACACACACACATATATATATATATATATATATATATATATACACACACACATATATGCCTGATATACAGGGGGGGGGAGTATTTGATCCCCTGCTGATTTTAAACGTTTGTCCACTGACAAAGAAATGATAAGTCTATAATTTTAATGGTAGATGTATTTTAACAGTGAGTCAGAATAAAAAACAAACAAAGAAAACAAGAAAAACGAATGTCAAAAAATGTATAAATTGATTTGCAGGTCAGTGAGGGAAATAAGTATTTGATCCCCTATCAATCAGCACAATTTCTAGCTCCCAGGTGTCTCTTAAAGGGAGTGCTCCTAATCTCAGCTTTTTACCTGTATAAAAGACACCTGTCCACAAAAGCAATCAATCTTCATGAGGAATCAGCCCAGAACTACACAGGATGATCTTGTTAATGATCTCAAGGCAGATGTGACCATAGTCACCAAGAAAACAATTGGTAACACACTTTGCCGTGAAGGACTGAAATCCTGGAGCACCCGCAAGGTCCCCCTGCTCATGAAAGCACATGTACTGGCCCATCTGAAGTTTGCCAATGAACACGTAAATAATTCAGAGGAGAACTGGGTGAAAGTGTTGTAGGCAAATTAGACCAAAATCTTTGGCATCAACTCAACTCACCGTGTTTGGAGGAGGAGGAATGCTGCCCATAACCCCAAGAACGCCATCCACACTGTCAAACATGGAGGTGGAAACATTATGCTTTGGGGGTGTTTTTCTGCTAAGGGGACAGGACAACTGCACCGCATCAAAGGGATGATGGACGGGGCTAGATACTGTAAAATTTTGGGTGAGAACCTGCTTCCCTCAGCCAGGGCATTGATAATGGGTCGTGGATGGGTATTCCAGCATGACAATGACCCAAAACACACAGCCAAGGCAACAAAGGAGTGGCTCAAGAAGAAGCACATTAAAGGCCTGGAGTGGCCTAGCCAGTCTTCAGACCTTAATCCCATAGAAAATCTGTGGAGGGAGCTGAAGGTTCGAGTTGCCAAACATCAGCCTTGAAACCTTAATGATTTGAAGAGGATCTACAAAGAGGAGTGGGACAAAATCCCTCCTGAGATGTGTGCCAACCTGGTGGCCAACTACAAGAAAATTCTGACCTCTGTAATTGCCAACAAGGGTTTTGCCACCAATTATTAAGTTGAAGGGGTCAAATACATATTTCCCTCATTGACCTGCAAATTAATGTATAACTTTTTTGACATGCATTTTTCTTGTGGGGGTTTTCTCACTGTAAAATACACCTACCATTAAAATATACCACTGTGTGTGTGTGAACTCTACTCCCAGGAGAGGAAACAGGGATGCATCTACTCCTGCAATGCTCCTGCCCCCCCAATTAAAACAAAAAATTATATATATATCACCCACTAGTGGCCATGCATAATTAAGTTTAATTTTGCTTTTTTGTGTGTCCCCTTTTCATTTAATATATACATATACATTTATAGATAGATAGATAGATAGATCTATGTATTTATATTAACCAATAATCCAGCACTCCTGAATCTTATATAAGTGTTTTATTAGATGTGAAACTAGTCTTTGTGGATTTATAAACTCTTCCAAAATTTCTGTGCAACTGGCCCTGTGATGTCTTATTTTGAACTTTATTTAGCTGTTTTGTGCAAATCTATTGTCACCAAGTAACATGCAACAAGTAAGCTATATAAACGATAATTGAGCTCTCTTGGTTTTCAATTTTAACAATTACTTTTTTGTAATGCTATTTGATTGCAACACTTGGATAGTAATATTGCATTTTAGTACTATTTTAATGTGTTTTTTTTTATATTTATATATATCGATATATATATATATATATATATATATATATATATATATATATATATATATATACATACACATATTTATATATATATATATATATATATATATATATATTTTTTTTTTTTAGGCTGATACATCAACAACAAAGTAAATAGTTTAGCACTTAAAACTTTACTTGCATAAACTAAAGATATATCACTAGAAATACTAGGAATGGCATGCTGAATTAGAGCTAAGCATTTGTTTTATTCACACCTTCATTGTATACATAAAATTAAATTGTGTCACTTTGATCTGTTCACAATAATACTGTTATTACAGATTTTTTTTACATGTTTTTTGCATGGTTTGTCATTGATTGGATGGGCAACTAGGATAAATAAGCCTCATAGATGGTCGGTTCCATAATAGTTTGTAGGGTTTTACTAATTATTTAATTATCATTATAGTTACTTATAATTTAGCCAAAAAAAGTTTACATTTATTGCTGATGAATATTTATTAATTAACTTTGATAATATTATTGAAGCAGCACATTTTACCTGAAGGCAATGAACTCAGTAAATCATTTGTTACAATACTATAAGTTTGCTATGTTTTAAGATCAGTGAATTTGTTTGCGGTGTTTAGCTTCAAGGTTCAAGGTTCTAAAAATTGTGTAATTCTTGTTAAAAATGAGAGTTTAGATCATAATAAAAATACTTTTAAATTCAAATTGTTTGCACTATATTCTTTAAGAGATGAAATGTATGAGAGTTGAAGCAAATACAGAACAAATGGTATTATTGCTTTGGTAATAGAGAAATGGAAATAAGCTTCATTTGAACATGTCACATAATTTCTCTACTTTTACATAATCCTATTCTCAAAAACATTCCCAGTTCATAGAGACCCATAAACAACCTGACGGAGCCCAAATTCTAATGCAAGAAATGTTACATTTCAATTAAAATCGTCCCTCTTCAGCTAGTCTATTAGTTAATCTAATCTGAGCTGTATGTGGGTGAGATGAGGATTATACAGTCCAGCTCATATCATAGTCATTCAACAAGAACTTCTACACCTGTGATCTGATACGTTTTGAATGACTGGTAAAATATAACTTTTCTATTTCCTGTTAAAGTAACACATTGGAGGTTCCACATATTGTATAATTTAAAATGATAGTTAATAACTAATTTGTCAATAAAATCTTATTAAAAAATAGCATTTCCCTACTAAAATTGACATTTGATATATTGTAGTTGATGGCCAGTCTTTCTGATCCAACCACAAACCAAGATTCTTAGCTTTTTGTAATGAGAAGTAAGTTACCAATTTTTAGCACATTTTGATAATTATTGCTCTTAAATGCAGAGATTACAGATATACAGTAACTACATCAGACTATGATTAAAGTTATAGTCGAAAGAAAAAGGAGCACCTGTTTAGAGCTGAGGCCCTTTGCTTTAATTATAAAATGTAATTTTTATTACAACCATATTAAAAATGAAGAAATTAAAATACAGACAATTAAAATAATTATAAAATATGAATTATATGTGAATTTGTATATGCCAGTTATAATTTTTTTTTTTTCCTATTTTGGTCACTTCCATAAAACATGAACAAAGTGTTTTATTAACTCCACATACTAATCTCAGCATAAATTACAATAATATCCCATATGCCACTAGGTAGAGTGTATAAGGGAAGTATATATTGTATGTTCTATATTAGATAATTTTACAGAAATTAAGATACTGTATATACTCGAGTATAAGCCGAGTTTTTCAACCCTTTTTTAAGGCTTAAAAGGCCCCCCTCTGCTTATACGCGAGTCACCACCCCATGTCTGTCTTTCCCACGTGTCTCTCTTTCCCCCCTGTGTCTCTCTTCCCCCCGTGTCTCTCTTAGCCCCCCGTGCCTCTCTTTCCCCGGCATATGCTAATGACGTGACATCACATGCGCGTAACGTCATTGGCTGGGTCAAGACGCAGCCGGAAGGAGCGCAGAGGAGCAGCTGCTGCAGATGGAAGGTAAGTGAGGGGAAAGGGAAAGAGAGAATGGGAGCTAGTTAGAGGGGTAAAGTGAGGAGGGGGGTTTATGATGAGGATGGGGGGTTGAGGATGAGGATGGGGAGATTGAGGAGAGAGGTTGATGCAGGAGTTGAGGAGAGAGGTTGAGGAGGGATGTTGCGGAGGGGGTTGAGGAGAGAGGTTGAGGAGGCGGGTTGGGGATGAGGAGGGGGTTGAGAAGGGAGGTTGAGGATGAGGAGGGGGGTTGAGGATAAGAAGGATGGTTGAGGATGAGGAGAGGATGAGGAGGGTTCATTAGAGAGGTTGTCGAGGGGGGTTGAGGAGGGGGTTAAGGAGAGAGGTTTTGGAGGTCATTGAGGACGAGGAGGGGGTTGAGGAGGGAGATTGACGATGAGGAGGGTGGTTAAGGAGGGAGGTTGAGGAGGTGGGTTGGGGATAAGGAGGGGGGTTGAGGAGTGAGGTCGAGGGTAAGGAGGGGGTTGAGGATGAGGAGAGGATGAGGAGGGGAGTTGAGGAGAGATGTTGAGGAGGCGTGTTGAGGAGGGGGTTGAGGAGGGGGTTGAGGAGGGAAGTTTAGGAGGTCGTTGAGGATGAGGAGGGGGGTTGAAGAGGGAGGTTGAGGATGAGGAGGGGGTTGAGGAGGGGGGTTGATGAGGGAGGTTGAGGATCAGGAGGGGGGTTGAGGAGGGTGATAAGGGGAGGGGGAGGAAAAGAGACACAGGGAAGGGAGGGGGAGGGAAAGAGACACCAGGAAGGGAGAAGGGGAAGAGACACAGGGAATGGAGAGAGGGGGGAAGAGACACAGAGGAGGGAGAGGGTTGAAGAGACACAGGGGATAGAGAGGGAGGACACAAGAAAGGGGCACAGAGGGCACAAAAGAGGGTGACACAGAGGGCACAAGAAGGACACGGGGGCAGCACATTTCCTACCCTCGGCTTATACTCGAGTCACTAAGTTTTCCCAGTATTTTGTGGTAAAATAGGTGCCTTGGATTATACTCGGGTCAGCTTATATGGTAGTTTTGGTAACCAATTGAAACTCTTTCAAATATAAAATGCATGACGGGGGCAGGAATAGAAATGATGGGGGCGACAGTCGTTCCGCTCTCAACTGGCTTCCTGATTCAGACCTGCCATGTGACGTGCAAGCGCTCGCTGTATTAGTGGACGTCGGGATCGTGAGGTGCAGGTGTGGAGCAGGAGATACCAGCGGCAGATTCAATCTAGATGGAGCAGAGGCTGAAGAAAAGTAGAGGCGGGCAGCAGCTGCGTAAATAATGTTATCATGATAAAGCAAGCAGCAAGATCTGGACATTATATACACTGTTGATTAAAATCTTGATGAAAGGTATAAAATATGCAGAAGCACTTAGTGTCAATGCCCAGATTGCCAGCAGAAAAACAATTCCAGAGGGAAAGTTAATAACTGTTGAGCAGTAACTCCCCTCTAAAAGATTAAAGGGACATACAAATCTGATATGACCAGTCCAGCAGTTAAAGTAAACCTATGACTGCAAAGAGTAAAACTATATTACAAAAAGCTTTCAAGTCAGTCAAAACTAAAAATCTGAGAGGCGTGGCTAACTGTGAATGAGAGAGGTCGCAAGTTGCCTGAGCTCTGCAGCTCCCACAGCTATTTTTCCCATAAATTGCCCTAAAATCAACTGGGATTAAAAAATGTTAACATTAGTAGGGGACAAAGAAGAGTCAGTGGATCATATCAATAATTTTCTTCACCAATCTGCACCAGATTCAGGCTGTAAGTGGTAGAGGCCTAGGCTAGGCTCACATCTTACCTAGCCTGGCCAGGACACATGTCTGTCAGCTCTACTGAGTGGAGGGCCTAGCTGGAGGCAGAAAGGAGAGGTGTGGAGCAACTCTGGTGCTGCTGTAGTAGAGCAACAAGGAGGTTCCTGCCTAGGTCGGGGACTCCTGCAGGTGCCAGGAGAAGGAAGCCTGGGACACCTGAAGACACTACACAGAGGGTGCCGCTGCCACACAAGCAGAGAGCTTACACTGGGGTGAATCTGGAGCCACAGTGACAAGGCAATCCAGCAAATGAACCTTTGCAGACTCTGATCAGGCTGTTGCTCCGGAGCTAGCACCAAACTCTGTGAAGCTAAGGCTCTAAATCTAAGGATTGACAGACGCTGAGACTTGGTCACCCTCTCAGTCCTTTCCCAGCGGGAGGCCTACATGCTAGATTAACCAACGCAAAGGATCAAATTGATCACAAAACTTGAGAACAGCAGTGGAGTGAGTCATGGACATCAATATAGCTTCCCATAACTCCCAGGGACTTAACAAGCCAGTCAAGAGGGGGTGCCATAAAAGAATACCAGAGATTAGGGGCTGATGTTATACTAATTCAAGAAACCCACTTTAACAAACAGTAAATTCTCAAATACTGGGGAGAGAATCTACACACAATCCTTCAATGCTACGGACATAGAAAAAAAAAGAGGGGTCTCAATCCTGTTCCACAAAAGACTAAATTTCTGCCATGTCAACACACAATAGGAAGGCAGGTTCATAGCGGTTCACAGTACCATTAACGAAAGAAATGTGACATTCCTAAACATAGATGCCCAAAATCACAACAAACTCCCTTTTTCCACAAAATTTCAGACTTAATTACCACTTGGGAACATTCCATCTGGATCATAGGTAGGGACATAAACGTGGTTTTAGACCCAAACAAGGACAAAACAAATATACCTACTTCAATCTAATCCCCACCACAACTAAAGCATTTAATGACTATTAAAACCCAATTGCATGCTGGGCACATGGAGAGAAATGAACCCAACAGAAAGAGAGTACACCCTTTATTCTGCCAGACATACTGTAAGTCCCATTCCTCTATAGATTACATTCTGCTAAAACAGCAAATGGCATCCAACCTAATATCAGCCCCCATCCACCCCATTTCATGGTCAGATCATGACCTGGTCAAGATCTCCAAAAGTGACTTGATGCCAAGGGGCCGAACCCTAACCTGTACACTCAACCCCAACTTACTTAATGACGAAAAAAATTAAGGAGAAAATCCATAAGGCAAATGAGGAATACTTCATGCTCAACACTGGTGCAGAGGTACAGATCTCAGGTGTATGGGCAGCCCACAAAGTAGTCAAGGAGTGTGTATCCAGCTAAGGGCAGCAGCAAAAAAATAATAATCTTGGTCTCTCTAAGGGTAATTGGGTGCTCCAGATACGGATTTCTTACTCACTGAGTTTTAAGGGGTGCAGCTACATCCTACTTCTGAGGACCAAGAGACGCTTAAAAGTACATCTGGTGTTTTCTTTTTCTCTTGTAAAGGCGATAATTGCCTGGCACATTATTTTGACTGACACCAGACTGAATATTTTTCCTCTGTGAAGGGCACAAGTGAGCTACAAAAGGGTGCTTAAGTCTCAGTGTGTTACAGGCCTAAAGAACAAACCTAATTAGGTGTTGTTCATCTCAGATTGAACACCTCCTTTTGTCTCTGCAATAAGAACAACTGAATTGAAAAGGCATAGATTTACTAAGGATAAGTGCAATTAATCTTCCACACCTCAAAAGAGAAATCATAAGGTCCATTAATCTGAGCATTCTGATTAGTTCAATTAAAATTATCACACAAATTAAAAGATACATATTTAAATTGTTTTAACATAACAAATGAATAACTTATTCAGTATCGAAAAAAGGAATGGAAAAAAAAATACTATTTTATCTATTTCTATGTTATTAACTTAATAAAACATAATAACATAGTTGCATAGTTACATAGCTACACAGTATTTGAGGTTGAATAAAGACTGTTAGTCCATTAAGTTCAACCTTTTTAGATATTTTCTGATCCTTTTAATATGTGGACTATTTGTTAATAATTGTTAATTGATCCAGAGGAAGGCAAACAGAAATAAAACATTGAAACTTTGCCAATTGCCTCATAAGGGGGAAAAAAGCAAAATTCCGACTTGACCGCAGAGACTGGCGATCAAATTTCTCCCTGGATCAATATTCCTTCGCTAGTTATCTAGGATAACCTTGAATAACCTCTTTATTTAAAAATACATCTAACCTCTTTTTTAATATATCTATCGTATTTGCTGTCACCACCTCCTTTGGTAGAGAATTCCACAGTTTAACAACCCTAACTGTGAAGAACCGTTTTCTTTCTTTAAGGTGAAATCTTTTTCCCTCTAACCTCAAGGGATGTCCTCTTGTCAGCTGAAAATCTCTTGGTACAAAAAGTGCACTTGACAAAGCCTTATATTGACCCTGGATGTATTTAAATAAGGTAATCATATCCCCTTGACGATGTCTTTTTTCTAGGGAAAATAAGTTTAATTTGGTTAATCTTTCTTCATAACTTAGCCCCTCCATTCCCCTTATTAGTTTTGCTGCCCTTCTCTGTACTTTTTCCAGCTCTGAAATGTCCTTTTTATGAAGTGGTGCCCAAAATTGTACTCCATATTCCAAATGAGGGCGTAGAGATTTGTATAGTGGCAGAATTATATCTGCTTCCCTTGCTTCTATACCCTTCTTAATACATGCTAATATTTTACTTGCCTTTGCAGCTGCTGCTTGGCATTGAGCACTGCTACTTACGTGGTTGTCCACAAGTACTCCCAAATCCCGTTCGATATTAGACACCCCTAGATTTGATCCATTAAGATTATAAATTACATGGCAATTTTTCCTTCCCAAATGCATAACCTTACATTTATTTGTATTAAAGCTCATCTGCCATTTAGCCGCCTCTTTCTCTAATTTATGCAAATCCCTTTGTAGGGAAAGTACATTTATCTATTTATTTACCTTGCACAACTTAGTGTCATCAGTAAAAATGGAGACACTACTTTCGAGTCCTACTTCTACATCATTTATAAATATGTTAAAAAGGAGAGGACCTAATACTAAACCTTGAGGAACCCCACTTACCACATTAGTCCAACTGGAGTATGTTCCATTTACAACAACCCTTTGCTTCCAGTCTTTTAGCCAGCTCTCGATCCATGAGCAGATATTTACTGCAATTCCTGTATCCCTTAGTTTGCTCAAAAGTCTCCCATGAGGCACTGTATCAAAAGCCTTTGCAAAATACAAAAATACTACATCCACTTTGTTGCCCTGATCCAAGTTCCTACTAACCTCCTCATAGAAACTATTTAGATTGGTCTGACATGACCTATCCTTCATAAATCCATGTTGACTGCTACCTATGATCTTGTTCAAATAGACATATTCTTGTATACTGTCCCGTATTAACCCTTCTAAAAGCTTCCCAACTACAAATGTGAGGCTTACTGGTCTATAATTCCCCGGATTTGCTCATGCTCCCTTTTTAAATATAGGTATCACATCAGCTTTTCTCCAGTCATCTGGTAGAGACCCTGTGTTGAGTGAATCTTGAAAAATTAAAAATAATGGTTTGGCTATTACAGAACCCAGTTCCCTTAGTACCCTTGGATGTATTCCATCAGGACCCAGGGCTTTATTAACATTTATTTTTTCCAACCTCTTTTGGATTACCTCCTGTGTTAACCAATTATTTGGCAAAGGTAGTGTAGCCCCATTATGTTGCAGTGTCCCAACCACTTGTACCTCCCTTGTGTATACCGAAGAAAAGAACCTATTTAGCTCATATGCTTTTTCCTGGTCACTAATTTTCAGACAGCCTGTTTCACATTCTAATGTTACTATAGCTTCCTTCCTCGCCTTCTTCCCATTAATATACTTAAAAAATATTTTAGGGTTAGTCTAATGTGGTGGACTAATGTGGTAAGTGGGGTTCCTCAGAGTTCAGTATTAGGTCCTCTCCTTTTTATCATATTTATTAATGACTTAGAGGTAGGATTGGAGTGTGGGGTCTCCATTTTCGCTGATGACACAAAGTTGTGCAAGGTAATTAAATCAGATAATGATGTGCTTTCCCTCCAAGGGGATTTACATAAAATTGAGGAATGGGCATCTAAATGGCAGATGAGATTTAATATGAATAAATGTAAGGTTATGCATCTGGGATGGAAAAATAGCCATGCAATTTATAATCTTAATGGAGCAAATTTCGGTGTATTAGATATTGAAAGGGATTTGGGAGTGCTTGTGGACAACCACCTCAAAGCCAAGCAGCAGCTGCAAAGGCAAATATAATATTAGCATGTATTAAGAAGGGTATAGAAGCCAGGGAAGCAAATATAATTCTGCCACTATACAAATCTCTAGTACGCCCTCATTTGGAATATTGGGTACACTTTTGGGCACCACTTCATAAAAAGGAAATTTTAGAGCTGGAAAAGGTACAGAGAAGGGCAACAAAACTAATAAGGGGAATGGAGGGGCTAAGTTATGAAGAAAGAGAGGAGATATGATTACCTTATATAAATATATCCAGGGTCAGTATAAAGATTTGTCGGGGGAGCTTTTTGTGTCAAGAGGTTTTCAACTGACAAGAGGACATCCCTTGAGGTTAGAAGTAAAAAGATTCCACCTCAAAAAAAGAACAGGGTTCTTCACAGTAAGGGTGGTTAATCTGTGGAATTCTCTACCAGAGGAGGTGGTGACAGCGGATTCGATACATACCTTTAAAAGGGGACTAGATTTATTTCTAATTAAAAAGGGAATTCAGGGTTATCATGGATAATTAGAGAGACAGTATTGATCCAAATTTTTTACATTTCCCTTTGAGACAATTGGCTAAGTCTCGCTTGTGTTTTTTTTTTTTTTCTATTTGCCTTCCTCTGGACTAATTAATAATAAAAAAAAACATTAAATAATTGATTAATAATTAATTAACAACTAAGGAATTAATAGTTAATCCGCATATTGCAGATCAGAGGAGATCTTAAAAGGTTGAACTTGATGGACTTAAAGTCAACCTTAAATACTATGTAACTATGTAACTATGATTTGTTCTTACTCCCTTTTTAAATATAGGTATCACCTCTGGAAGTCATCTGGAAGCAACCCTTTGGTGAGTGAGTCTTGAAATATTAGAAATAATGGTTTGGCTATTACAGAACCCAGTTCCCTCAGTACCCTTGGATGTATTCCATCAGGACCTGGGGCTTTATGAACATTTATTTTCTCCAATCTGTTTTGGATTTCTTCCTGCGTTAACCAATTATTTAGTGATGGTAGTGTAGCCGCATTTTGTTGCAGTGTCCCAACCACTGGCACCTCCCTTGTATATACCAAAGAAAAGAACCTATTTTAGGGTTAGTTTTACTTTCCTTTGCAACTGACTTCTCATTTTCTATTTTAGCTAATCTAATAGCCCTTATGCAAGCCTTGTTGAATTCCTTCAAGTCACAAAAAGCTGCCTCTGTTCCCTCCTTCTTGAATAATTTAAATGCATGTTTCTTTTTCCTTATCATGATCTTTAAGTCATTGTTAAGCCACATGGGATGTGATTTACTCCTATTCATTTTATTTCCACATGTTACATGCCGGTGTATGTATATTTAGTAAGGATTTGAATGTTGTCCATTTATGTTCAGTATTTTTCCCTGTAAGTTCTTTATTCCAGTCTATACATTGTATTGCTGCCCTTAGCCCATTAAAGTTAGTCGTTTTAAAATTTAGAGATTTTGTTGGCCCCTTACAGCTCTGTTTTTTTATTCAATCTAAAATGAGACTGTGTTGTGATCACTGTTTCCCAACGGTTTCCCTATTTTAACATTTGATATTATATCAATATTACTTGTGATAGCTAAATCCAAGATGGCCCCATTTCTAGTAGGTTCTTGTATTAACTGGGCCAGATAATGTTCCCTGAGTGTACTCAAGAACCTGCTCCCTTTACCTGAACTGCTGGTCTCATTTAACCAGTTTTTTGTTAGGTTATTAAAGTCTCCCATTATTACTTGCTCATGCTTAGCTGCATTTCCAATCTGTAACAATAATTGCAGTTCCTCACTTTCAATTATATTTGGGGGTTTAAAGCATACTCCCACCAATATGCGTTTAGAATTAGCTCCTTCACTATTTAACTCAACCCACAAAGATTCAATGTTGCTGCTAGTTCCACTATAAATATCTTCTCTGACTACAGGTTTAAAACCAGGCTTAACATACAGGCAAATCCCTCCTCCTCTTCTACCATTACCCCTAGTTTTTCTAAATAAGTTATAACCATCCAAGTTAACTGTACAGTCATGAGATTCATCCCACCATGTTTCAGTAATGCCTATTAAGTCCCATTTTTCTTGTACTGTTAATAATTCTAGCTCGCCCATTTTCCCAGGCAAACTTTTTGCATTAGCAAACATACACTTTATGATGCTATGGCTCTGCCATTGTGAAGTGCTTGCCACTGTATTTGAGTCACCTATTAATACCTCCCTACTGTCTATTATAACCCTCCCCCTTCTCCTCCCCATGGGTAAATAATTCATCCCTTTCCCCCTCTACCCTTTCTACCCCAATACTTCTATCTAGTCCCTACCCCCACCTACTAGTTTAAAAACTCCCCCAGACTTTCTACCATCCTATCCCCTAGCACAAAAGGTCCCTGATCATTAAGATGCAATCCATCACTGCTATAGGGATTGTACCCAATTGAGAAGTCAGCCCAGTGCTTTAAAAAAACCCAAACCCTCTGCACTGCACCACATTTTTAGCCATGCATTAAACTCCCTAAGCACCTTTTGTCTCCCAGGGCTAGCACATGACACGGGCAGTATCTCAGAAAATACTACCTTCGAGGTCCTTGCTTTAAGCTTATTCCCTAGTTCTTTAAAATCATTCTTTAGGACACTCCATCTTCCACTTACTTTGTCATTGGTACCATTGTTAACCAAGACCGCCGGTTCATTTCCAGCCTCTCCCAATAATTTATCCACCTGATCAACAACATGCCAAACCCGAGCAACCGGGAGACAGCAAACTCTTCGATTGCTGGAATCTGGGTGACAAATCACCCTGTCTACCTTCCTAATAATAGATCCCCTACTACCAAAACCTTTCTCTTGCTCTGCCTATTCTGCCCTCCCACTTCTACAGTAGTACTATTCTCCCGGCTGTTAGAGGGAACAGCTCTATCTGGAATTACCATTCCTGAATGGACATTCCCAACAGTTTCACTCAATTTGGCAAATCTGTTGGTGCTTGCCAACTCAGAACTACCCTGCCTCCTTCTACTGTTCTCCCTGCTTCCCCTTCTAACTGTAACCCAGCTACCTCCCTGGACATCCTCACTAGCTCCATCTCCACACTCCATGCTAGGCCCAGCTAAACTATGCTCAGTGAGCACCAACTTCCTTTCCAGTGAAAATATCATGAAGTGTTGCAATTCTCCTCTCCAGTTCTCCAATATAAGTTTACAGAGAGGCAACATGCTCACACCTGTCACAGAAGTATGGATCCTCTGTTAGAGTAGTGCACACAAGTGGCAGGATGTACACTCCGTGAGGTTGCCACTGGACTGACTCATGATTACCAGTTACAAAAATACAGTGAGCAAACAAATCAATGTATTTGTATAAAGATTGCTTTTCTACACCCAAACAATACAAAAAATATACATATTTTTGTTTTCTGTTTTTTCTTATAATACCCCTTTTCTTTCAACTCCCTCCTTTTATTTAATCTCCTGCACACTAACTACACTTACACTAGAAATGGTTTGCAAGCTCCCAAGTTTGCTCCTTCCCTTGTTAAAATAGACCCTGCCTACTCACCTGCACAATGATAAACAAGCACAGGACAGAAAAAACTGCCCTGATTCACAGAACTGATTAAAAAAATGAAAAAACAAAACAACAACAGTAATAATAATAATAATACAATAATAAAATCATGTTTATTTATTAGATATAAGTCCAAGACGCCACTCTAGAACTGGGTAACACCACAGGTCTCGATTCAGAGAAAATCTTGTCAGACCAAAGCTTAAGAGTAAGACAAAAACATGACTCCAGGACTGGGGAACACTATTCATAAATGTCTTTAATCAGAGAGAGTCTTGGCACAGCAAAGCTTGAGAGTAAGACCTAGCCAACACTCTAGGACTGAAATTATTGCAATAGACAATTTAGACTGTTCTGAGAAAGTGGGATATTTTAAGCACCAAAATGCTGGCAGCCAGAGGCTCAGGGATGCAGGACAAGTGTCATAGGCAACCAAGTGATCACATAGCACAACAATACTGGTAGCAAGGGGGTGCAGGAGGTCTAGTGGCATAGATAGATGGGTGATACAGATAGTATGCAAATTCTGGAAGCCAGACATTGTCAGAAGTTACTGATTATGGAAGCCAGGAATAATCTGGTACAGCCAGTGTAAAGCATACAAAGACACTAGACCAGGTAGATTTGGGAATAGCAGATTTACATAGCAAACTACTAATTAGTCTAAATTAGCAAGTCACCTAGTAATGGCCCATATAGTTGGCGCTTATGCCTAGATTAAGCAAAAAGACATACGGATTTAAGTGAGTAGCCTGACTATGAGCCATATTCTATTTGAGCCAAGTAAACTACTGACAAACATAAATATTGCTGTGGAAGATTTCTGCAGCAATGCTACACGTTAATTCAATGCTCCCCAGCTGTAATATTACTGAGCACAACCACATCTCGTAAACCCAAGCCTTGAAGTAAAGTTACAAGCAGAGGCGGAGCTTGAGCCGTGCAGCCGGTGCAAAGCACCAAGGCCCTGGCCTTCGAGGGGCCCAGGGCTGCCAGAGCCTTTTCGGCCCTCCCATGGCCCTCACCAGCCTTCCCGGCCCTTCCGATGCTAAAGGGGGCAAAACACAGTATTAAGAAGGATAGTAGTAAGGATATTTGGCTGATTTTTGATATTCTGATTTAAAAAGGAGCAAAACAACTAATAAATAGATTCATATGTCACTATCCTTTAATAAAATAATTTTTCTTGCATGATCAGTATTATTTTCAAATTTCATATATTTTTTTTAAAATCCTAAGATTTCACAATATGTGCAAGGGTATGCAAACTGTTGAGTACAACTGTATATGTATATATATATATATATATATATATATATATATATATATATATATACATATATATATATATATATATATATATATATATATATATACTTACAGTATGTCACAAAAGTGAGTACACCCCTCACATTTTTGTAAATAATTTAACATACCTATTCATGTAACAACACTGAATAAATGACACTCTGGTACAATGTAAACTAGTAAGTGTACAGCCTGTATAACAGTGTAAATTCGCTGTTCCCTCAAAATAACTCAACACACAGCTAATAATGTCTAAAATATTGGTAACAAAAGTTCATACACCCCTAAGTGGAAATGTCCAAATTGGTCCCAAAGTGTCAATATTTTGTGTAGCCACCATTATTTTCCAGCACTGCCTTAACCCTCATGGGCATGGAGTTCACCGGAGCTTCACAGGTTGCCACTGGAGTCCTCTTCTACTCCTCCATGATGACATCATAGAGCTAGTGGATGTTAGAGACCTTGCACTCCCCCACCTTCTATTTGAGGATGCCCCACAGATGCTCAATAGCGTTTAGGTCTGGGGACATGCTTGGCCAGTCCATTACCTTTACCTTCAGCTTCTTTAGCAAGGCAGTGGTCATCTTGGAGGTGTGTCTGGGGTCGTTATCATGTTGGAATACTGCCCTGCTGCCCAGTCTCCGAAGGAAGGAGATCAAGCTCTGCTTCAATATGTCATAGTACATGTTGGCCCTCATGATTCCCTCAATGAACTGTAGCTCCCCAGTGCCGGCAGCACTCATGCAGGCCCAGACCTAAACCCTATTGAGCATATGTGGGACATTCTCAAACGGAAGGTGGGGGAGCGCAAGGTCTCTAACATCCACCTGTCATCATGGAGGAGTGGAAGAGGACTCCAGTGGCAACCTGTGAAGCTCTGGTGAACTCCTGGTGAACTCCATGCCCATGAGGGTTAAGGTAGTGCTGGAAAATAATGGTGGCCACACAAAATATTGACACTTTGGGCCCAGTTTGTACATTTCTACTTAGTGGTGTACTCACTTTTGTTGCAAATGGTTTAGACATTAATGTGTATTGAGTTATTTTGATGTGACAGCACATTTACACGGTTAGGGTCCATCAAGGACTACCGTAGCACCAAAATAATTAACGCAGCTGAGTTCCTGTTTTTAAATGTTTAGACAAATCATATTGCTCAGATTTTAGGTCCCTCAATCTGAGCAATCTGATTGGTCCAAATATTTATAAAATCATATCAAGCAGGGTGACAACTGTAAACCCATTCTGATTGGCTGAAATATGATTTACATCTATTTCAGCCAATCAGAGTGTTCAAAAATCCTACTTAAGCTGCAGAGTGCGGTAACAGCCATTTGCAATAGCAAACTCCTTCTAGGTTGGAGCAGCAATAAGTTTTTTTTTTTTTTATAGAGCGGCAGAATTTTTTTTGGGGAGCCCTTTACTGTGCCAGAAGAGAGCATTGTGGTCTTCAATCAAGAATAAAAAGGACCTGAAACTATTCAGTTAACAAGGATAGCCCACCTGCTCCAGAACAGTAAATTAAGGACAAGGGCATCCATGATCATTGCTGGATGAGAGGCTATGTAAGTTACTTTAATTAGTTTTTTTTACAGGTTTTAACTCTTTATTTATTTATTGTATTTTTTATTTTAATTGTAAAAAAAAATTTGTTTGTAATTCTTTTCTATTTTGGGTATAATTTTGTTTGTGGTAATTTTAGTTTTTTTATATAATTTAGTGTGTTATTTATTTTTAATAGTTTTTTTTTTGGGGGGGTACATTTAATAATTTAGTGTGCTGATTCCTGGTGGACTCCCATGGCACTTTATGTGTTAATTTAAGTTGGCATGGTGGTCTGCATAGACCACCCTGGTAGGTAGAGCTATCAGCCCTATTAAATTCCAGCCTCGTAGATACAAGGTTTGTACTTAAGCCCTACTTGCTGCAAATCTTCCAAAGTTACAACGCTATTAAATTAGACCCTGCTGCGAGCAACGTGTGAGCACGGCCGTTCATGTCAAACACTGAGCAGGAGGAGTGACAGTCAACGGGATGATCTTGCAGGCTTCACACCTCATCAATTGCTGCGGGGGGTCCTGAACCGGAACCTCCACTGTAGATCTACATACAAGCCCTGCCGTGGGGGGTACTCCAAGTACCTCCCGAGCACCTAAAATGAACCCCCCTCTATGCTGGAGGTCCCCGGCATCGATCAGGCCCCTGCTGCATTTAAAACATTTCATTGACTCACCATTAGCCATCATTTACCCCCCTCTATACAGAGCCCCATGAGCCCTTACTTAACCCTATAACTCATGGAAGTCAATACAGACCCCATAAGCCCTTAATTAACCCTGTCAATCATGGGGCTCTATAAAGAGCCCCATGAGCCCTTAATTAACCCTGTCACTCATGGGGCTCTATACAGAGCCCCATGAGCCCTTAATTTACCCTGTCACTCAGGGGGCTCTATACATAGCCCAGTGAGCCCTCAATTAACCCTATAACTCATGGGGCTTTAGATAACCCTGTCACTCCTGGGGGTCAATACAGACCCCCATAAGCCATTGATTAACCCTGTCACTCCTGGGGGCCAATACAGACCCCCATAAGCTCTTAATTAAACCTGTTACTCATTGAGGTCTAAACAGAGCCCCATGAGCCCTTAATCTATAAAGAGCCCCATGAGCCCTTAATTTACCTTGTCTCTCATGGGGCTCTATACAGTGCCTCATGAGCCCTAAATTAACCCTCTAACTTCTGGGGCTATATACATAGCCCTGTGAGCCCTCAATTAACCCAATAATTTATAGGGCTCTATACAGAGTCCCATGAGCCCCTAATTAACCAAATAACTTATGGGGCTATATACAGAGCCCAAATGAGCCCTTAATTAACCCTGTAACTCATGAGGTTCTATACAGAGCCCCACAAGCCCTTAATTAACCCTATAACTCATGGGGCTCTATACAGAGCCACATGAGCCCTTAATTAACCCTGTGACTCATGGGGCCATATCAGCCCTTAATTAACCCTGTCACTCATGGGGGTCAATACAGACACCCATAAGCCATTGATTAACCCTGTCACTCCTGTAATGTTATGTATATATGTGTATGCCTTTTCTTTGCAGGTGTGTAATTATTTATTTATTTTTGTAGTGGGGGGTTGTGATGTTCTTATTTTTTGTAGTGAGGGGGGATTGTAATGTCCTTTTTTTATTTTTTGTGTGTTAGTTTTTTTATTTTGTGAAATTAGTGGGATGGGGGTTTAATAGGAGTTTAGGTAGGTAGTGCTAGGTAGGTAGGGGTTAATAGGTTAGGGTAGAGGGGGAATAGTTTAGATTTAGTGGTTTATTTGCAGAGAATATTGTAGTGTTTGTAGTTATTGTCATGACGGTTCTGGAGGACCCTCAAGGCATTTATGGGGTTAATAATAGGGTTTCATTGTCCTATGAGGTTCTTCATAGATCTGTATGGGTCTGATTGGGTTAAATAGAGGCTTACTGGGGTCTGTATTGACCCCCATAAGGGATGGGGTTAGATGGAGGCTTATGGAGGTCTGTATAGACCCCATAAGTGATGGGATGAATAGATTGATTGGCTCAAGGCATCTGCTCCTTCTGATTGGCTGCAGTCTGATTGACGGTGACAACAACCAATCAGAAGGAGCAGATGCCTTTAGTCTATCACCCCCTGGAGGTGTACCCCATAGTGATTTGCTCAGGGCAATAGAGCCTTCTGATTGGTTTAAAAAAGATTGACATGTCCATCAGCTGATCAGAATGGTATATAGGGTTGTATCCCATTCTGATTGGCTCACACCTTGGCACATTCAGCCTTTTCAGCCAATCAGAAGATGCCATTGCCAATTTTTTACCAGAAGAGGCTCTGGAGGCCTCATTAACGTTGGGGAGGTCCGTTTTTTTTATTATTTTTTTTAGAGCGCATATTCTTCATGGGCCCAGCCGGGACAGAAGAGGAGAAGGCTGGGGCGCATCGCGGACAGGTACGTTTAAAATGTATAATGTTTATAGGGGATAATGTATAGATAGGGGGTTATGTATAGATAGGAGGTAATGTATTTATAGGGGTTATGTATAGATAGGGGGTAATGTCTTGATAGGGTGTTATGTATAGATAGTGTTTATACAGAGATAGGGGTGATGTCTAGATAGGGGGTTACGTCTAGATAGGGGTTAATGTATAGATAGGGGTAATGTATAGATAGGGCGTTATGTATAGATAGGTGTTAATGTATAGATAGGGGTTTATGTATATATAGGGGGTTATGTATAGATAGGAGGATATGTATTGTAGTTAGGGTTATATTTATAATGTATTTCTTACTGTAATGTTTTGTATATTTGAGTATGCCTTTTCTTTGCAATTGTCTAATTATTTTTTTATTTTTTGTAGCGGGGGGGTTGTGATGTTCTTTTTTTTTGTAGTGTGGGAGGTTTGTATTGCCTTTTTTTATTTTTTGTACCTAAGCTTTTTTTATTTTGTGTAATTAGTGGGGTGGGGGGTTTAATAGGGGGTTAGGTAGGTAGTATTTGGTAGGTGTTGGTTAATAGGTTAGGGTAGAGGGGGGTTAGTTTAGATGTAGTGATTGGATTAAATAGAGGCTTACTGGGGTCTGTATTGACCCACATAAGGGATGGGGTTAGATGGAGGCTTATGGGGGTCTGTATAGACCCCCATAAGTGATGGGATTAAATAGGGCTAGATGGGGTAAAATAGTCCGAGTTAGGGTTATTAGGTTCAGATAGGTTTGAATAGGCCCCGTTAGGGTTAGATTGGCCCAGTAAGTGTTAGATAGGCCCAGTAAGGGTTATTAGGCCCAAATAGGTTTAGACGCTCATGGCACTTGTAGGGTTAACCAAGGCATTAATAGTGTCCTATAGGGGTCTATATGGACCCCTATTGGACTGAGGGACTTAATTTTAGTCTCATGGATTGTAAGTATGCAAGTTTCAATCCTGCAAGTTTCTTTAGGGAACGCGCTATGGACACCGGATTCCAAGTTTAAAAACAGGGCCCTCCATTCATTGCAATGTGTGAATCTTGAACTTGTCTTTGCCTGTAACTTAACTTCTGTATAGTGCAAAGGAATATGTTTGAGCATTACAAATAAACGATAATAATAAATGGGGCTCTCTATAGAGCCCCATGGGTTATAGGCTAAATTAAGGGCTCATGAGTGACAGGGTTAATTAAGGGCTCATGGGGCTCTGTATAGAGCCCCATCATTGATGGGGTTAATTTTAGGTGCCTGGGGGGTACTTATAGTAACCCCGCGGCAGGGGTTAATAATTTTTTGATTTTAATTATTTAATTGATTTAATAATTTAAAAGTAAAAATATTTTAAATAGTAATAGCAAGTTAATTAATAAGTACATAGATTATTAATTTGAATAGCATGAATTAATGTTGTGGATTGTGGTTTACTAAAAGTATATTAATAGACAAAAGAATCATTATAGGAAATATGCTGGAGATATTACTAATTTAATAGTTTGTGATTGGACGAATTAACTATTAATTTAAATAAACAAAAAAAAAGAAAAAGGATATTAATGTAGTGTACTGCTGTTTAGACATAACAAATATAATTAATTAGATTGGCACACAAGTTTGATATTATCACACTTACATTTTTCGTACAGACTGGAAAAAAAGTTTGACACAATTGACATACTATCATATGTTTCAAATAAGAGTGGAGTCAGAAAAAGAAAATAATTGTAATTCTTTAATCGATTACAACTTCAGGTAAGCTACAGAAAGATATTAGTAACATTTATAATTTTTTAAAATAATAATCTATATGTTCAAAATTAAAAATTAAAATGTACTAATTAGAATCTCTGATCAGAAAGAAAACAGCGAAGGACACAAAAAACATCTAACAAGGCAACGCATACAAAGATGGAAAGATCTACAGTCGCTGAAGGCTCTGAAAAAGTTACAAAAAGAAGAACGTGAGAGAATGTTTTAAAAGAAAAGAAAAATGTGTGTTAAAGTTACATCGCAGTGTCACAGAGCCATGAAAAAAAATGATAAAGATGAATGTGAACAAGATGGTAAAGATAGTAATGTCGATATATGTTCTCAGGATAGTCCATTATTTACATCTATAACAGTAGAGCCTCACAGATTGTGGTTTGTTGAATGTTATTTGTCAGTTTAGTGGCACTTGTTTTAAACAGGAAAACCTTGAGATGGTGAGTTCATTAGTTCTTTTCAGAAATGAAAGGTAAGACTCCCAGAAAGAGACGAATTCCCAGCATATTTACAAAGTATAATGAGTGACCCTACTTTTCAAAATTATAGTAATTTCAAACAAAATATACAATCTTATAACAGTGCCATTTCATTTGATTTTATGCGTGCAAAATTAGCTGCTAATGTTCCAGGATATGGCCCTTACTGTTTTAAAGTCCAAGGCCAAAATTACCACCGTACTTCTCATTTACACCCAGAAAAAGAAAATGTGCTTAACTATATGTCCAAGAAGCAAAGGAAGCTGTTGAACAACATATCAAGCTTTCTCGAAAAATAAATGCTTAGCCACTGTTTTTAAAGAGCTTAATAAAATTATAGCCAAAAATAAAATATTATCTGAGGTAGAACGGGGATAACAGAGTCTTGCTGAACAAAATCAGTTGCCTATCCGAAGAGTCAATATGGTTCTTCGAAGAGATCGTCATTTTGATAAACGCTGTTATAATTTACCAACATCTAATGAGGTTGCGATGGTGTTTCAAAATTACGATGGTGAACCACCATTTCAGTGCGATATCCAAGAGCATCCTTTCATTAACATATGTATCTTAAGTAGCAATAAGGATCCAATGACATATCCTATTTTTTATCCAAATGGTGAGGCAGGATGGCAACCTAAATTAATACTTCCAAGTTATCCAAATAGTAAAGTTTGTGTCAGAAATAATATTTCAATGCTTGAATATAAAATTGCTCGAATTGCAAATCCACAATGGTCAAAGATTGTGGGTAATTTGCAAGCTGGACAAAGTGCTTCTGATAGACCAGATTTAGTGACAAGAGTTCTCAAAAATAAGCTATCAGCATTAATATATAACATAACCATCAATAAATGATTTGATAAGTGTGTGGCTTATGTTTATACTATAGAATTTCAAAAAAAGAGCATGCACATATTCTTTAAATCCTTCAAAAAAAGATAAATTGAATTCTGCTGATCATGTGCATTCAGTTATTATTGCTGAACTACCAGATCCATAAAAACATGCTACACTTTATGAAATTGTTACACATTGTATGATTCATGGCCCATGTGGAGATATAAATCCTCAGTCACCATTTATGGAAAATTATAAATGCACTAAAGATTTACCTAAAGAATTTAGAGTGAATACTTTTGCAAATTGTAAAGGATATCCTTTGTATCGAAGAAGAGAAGGTCAAACAGCAATTATTTATGTAAAAAAACAACATGTTGTTCCATATAATCCACATTTGCTGATGAAGTACAATGCACACTTAAATGTTGAAGCTTGCACTTCTATCCAATCAATTGAATATGTGTATAAATATATTTAAGGATATGATGCAGCAACTGTAGTTGTGCAAAGTGGACAAAACAAAAAGACAATCAAATATTACATGATGAACTTTCATGTCATGTAGATGCTCCTTATAGAAGTGCTCCAGAAGCAATATGGCCCCTACTGAAATTTAAAATGCATGATCGGTCACATGCAGTTTATCAATTAGCTGTTCATTTGCCACAAAGACACTTAGTGCATTTTAAAGCTGGTAATGAAATGACCAAAATGACCAAAATGAACATAGAGAAACAACACTAACTGCTGGGTTTACATTAAATTGTAACAACAGTGAGGCAAGGGAATTCTTATACATTAAGATATCATTATGTTTTCGTTAATGGGGTATGGCCAAAAAGAATAAGGAGTAATAACTTAAAGTATTTCAAGAATTTATACTGTTAATCCAAGAGACATTGAACATCTTTGTTTACATTTACTACTTTTAAAAGTTCCTGGTGCACAAAGTTTTGAACATTTGAGAACTGTTAATGACATAGTTTATGATACATTTCAATTAGCTGCACGACAAAGAAACTTCCTTGCAGATGATACTGAATGGGAGAGATGTCTAGAAGAAGCAGCACCACGTCAAATGCTTAGGTAGATGAGCAAATTTTGCATATTTTGTAATGTACCTAATGCATTATCTTTGTGGCACAAATTTAAATTAAATATGTGTGAAGTCAATTGCAGAATTGAACGGATTAATGGAAATTCAAGAGGTCTTCCTTTCTCATGGCATAAGTTGTGCAACTTGTACCATACAGGATTTATAGAGAAAATAAACTATGAAGATTATGACTCTGTTGTTGAGAAACAAAAAGCAGAAGACAAAATTGCTACTTTGAATACATTGCAATTGGAAGCAATTCAATCTTCAATGATTTGGAAGGATTCCATAATATCAGCTACATTACAAAATGGAATAATTAGCAATGATTACTCAGAGCTTGCACAAAAAGTTATATTAACATTGAAAAATAAAGATGCATTTCTTCTGTATAATGACATTTTGGAATTAATAGATTGAACAAAACAAAAACTTATTACAGTGCAGATTATGTACTAGTTGATGACAAACAGAGTGAGACAGAGTGAGACCAACTTTGCAATTTAATGCCACCACATATTTTGAAGCTAAAAATAAGGGGCAATCTTTATGCTACTGCGCAATATGAACCCAAAGATCTTTGTAATGGGACCAGATTAATTGTTCAGGATTTAAAAGTTCATGTCATTAATGCTGAAATTCTGAATGGTACCCATAAAAGTGAAAGAGTTTTTATTCCAATAAGAGATTTGGCTCCAAGTGAAAGTAGCTTGCCTTTTGTACTTCAAAGAAGTAAATTCCCAATTGTTGTGGGATTTGCCATAACCATAAATAAATCACAAGGTCAAACTTTTAATTATGTTGGTCTGTTATTGGAGGAACCAGTATTTGCCCATGGTCAACTATATGTGGCATTTTCAAGATGTAACAATCATTTAGAAATTAAAGTCTTTGTAAAACAAACAAAAAAGCCAGGGTGAGCTATTAGGTGATAGGAGAGTATTTACTAAAAATATTGTATTGTTTTGTAATTTTAGAAATGTATGTTCTGTATATTTAGATACAATGTGTAATGTAAAAAATAAGTGAATATGTATATATTCAACATGTATTGTTATATTTGTGACATTTATTTATGTGTAAATTATAATTTATTGGTTTGGTATATAGAAAATGTTTATTCTTATTGTATAAAAAAATGAAAAATTGTAACATTACATGTAAAAATATTTGTTGACATTGTTATGATCTTCATGGATATTAAACATAATTAAATGTTTGCAATTTAATAGAAAGATATTGTTCATTATTTGTTTAGAAAAAAATATATAGAATTTAGATGTAATAAACAATATTATATTTTTATTGGTTTACTAAATTATTAAAACTGTAACATTACATAAAAATATTGGTTGTACATTGTTATGATCTTCCTGTATAGTCAAAATAATTAAATGTTTGCAGTTCAATATGAAAATATTGTTCATTATTTGTTGAAAGTTAAAATTATACGAAAATATTATATTTTAATTAGTTTAGTGAATTATTCCATATTTTTGAAAAAGCATGAAAAGAGACAGGAGCTGTTCAGAGAGACATGCATGGTACACAGAGAGATAGTACATAAACAGACAGAAAATGAAATGTATAACACTATATCATGCCGCCATTTTTGACAGGCAAGTCGCTAGTATATTTATAAGTAAAGAGTGAAACAGCCGTGAATGTTCAGTACTTTAGTAATTTAGTAATTACTATTCCATATACATATATATACAGTGTGTATATATATATATATATATATATATATATATATATATATATATATATGATACCTTTTGTATTGGACAAATGTCTTATTTCTAGTGATGAGCTTTCAAGAGGTATCAAGTCTCAAGCAATACCAACATGAGATGGAACCCTCGGTTTAAATAAAAACTGTGATACAGATAGAGTTGAGACAGCATCTGACATCATCAGGTAAATACATATAGGGAGAATAAACACAACATTGAAAGGTAACATATACGGTATATACTCGAGTATAAGCCAAGTTTTTCAGCCCTTTTTTAAGGGTAAAAAGGGCCCCCTTGGCTTATACTCGAATCACTCTCCCCCGTGTCTCTCAAACCCCCATGTGTCTCGCTAATCCCCCGTATCTTTTTACCGCCCCGTGTCTCTCTAACCCCCCTGTGTCTCTCTAACCCACCCATGTCTTTCTAACCCCCATGTCTCTTTCCCTACCCCTCCTCATCCTCAACCCCCCTCCTCATTCTAAACCCCCTCCTTATTCTAAACCCCCCTCCTCACTTTACCCCTCTAAATACCTCCCCCTCTCCCTTTCCCCTCACTTACCTCCATCTGCTCCTCCGCTCCTCCACGGTCCTTCCTGCGTCGGGACCCGGCATATGCTAATGATGTGATGTCACATGAGCGCCACGTCATTAGCACTGGCCGGGTCAAAATGCAGGAACGAGCGGAGGAGCAGATGGATGTAAGTGAGGGAAAGGGAGAGGGGGAGGTATTTAGAGGGGAAAGTGAGGAGGGGGGTTTAGGATGAGGAGAGGTAAAGTGAGGAAGGGATTTTAGGATGAAGATATGGGGTTTCGAATGGGGGATTTAGGATGAGGATGGGGGGGTTAAGGATGGGTGGGGTTGAGGATTGGGGGGTTGAAGATGAGCAGGGGGGTTGAGGTTGAGGACGGGGGTTGAGGTTGAGGAGGGGGCTGAGAAGAGGGGTTGAGGAGGGAGGTTTAGGAGGGGGGTTTAGGATGAGGAGGGGGGTTGAGGATTGAGGACTAAGGAGGGGGGACTGAGGAGGGGGGGACTGAGGATGAGGGTTGAGGAGGGGGGTTAAGGATGGGGGGTTGAGGTTGAGGATGGGGGGTTGAGGATGGTGGTTGAGGTTGAGGAGGGGGTGGAGGTTGAGGAAGGGGGTTGAGGAGGTAGGTTGAGGAGGGGGTTTAGAATGAGGAGGGGGTTGAGGATGGGGGGTTGAGTTTGAAGAGGGGGTTGGGGTTGAGGAGGGGGGTTGAGGTTGAGGAGGGAGGTTGAGGAGGGGGGTTGAGGTTGAGGAGGGAGGTTGAGGATGAAGAGGGAGGTTGAGGATGAGGAGGGAGGATGAGGAGTGAGGATGAGGAGGGAGGTTGAGGATGAGGAGGGGCGTTGAGGAGGGAGCTGAGGAGGGTGGTTTAGGATGAGGAGGGTGATTTAGGATGAGGAGGGTGGGATGAGGATGGGGGTTGAGGAGGGAGGATGAGGAGGGGGGTTGAGGTTGAGGAGGGAGGTTGAGGAGGGGGATGAGGAGGGTGGTTTAGGATGAGGAGGGTGGATTGAGGAAGAGGATGGGGTTGAGGATGGGGGGTTGAGGAGAAGGGAATGAGAAGGGGGGTTGAGGTTCAGGAGGGAGGTTGAGGAGGGGGTTGAGGATGAGGAGGGGTGTTGAGGAGGGAGGATGAGAAGGGGGGTTGAGGAGGGTGATAAGGGAGGTGGAAGAGACACAGGGAACAGTGAGGTAGGAAGAGACACAGGGGAGGGAGAGGGGAGAAGGGACACAGGGGAGAGAGAGTGGGACACAAGAAAAGGGCACACAAGAGGGGGACACAGAGGGCACAAGAGGGACACAGGGGTAGCACATTTCCCACCCTCGGCTTATACTCAAGTCACTCATTTTTCCCAGTATTTTGTGGTAAAATAGGTGCCTCGGCTTATACTCGTGTCGGCTTATACTCGAGTATATATAGTATATACATACTATATACACATATACAAAAATATATACACCATCGTACTGGCAGACAACGGAGTTGTTATCATGAATACTCAGGACTACATAAATGAAGCCAACAGACAACTGTCAGACAACACCTATACTACAAGAAACTGAACCAGGACAGTACAGAAAAATTTGCTCTTCAACTTAAGAAACTCATCAAACATTGCCTAAAAATATAGATCAGGAATTAGATCAATTCATCCCCTCCAATCCTACAACTGGGACTTTCTACCTACTGCCAAAAATCCAAAAACCAGGCAACCCAGGGAGACCAATTGTTACAGGTATGGACACACTGACTGAACAGATATCTGGGTTTGTTGAAAGCATCCTTAAACCATAAGTTAGAAACACCAGTAGCTATATACAAGACACCACTGACTTTCTCAACAAACTCAGTCAGATTCAAGACCTACCTGCTAACACACTACTTGTTACCATGGATGTAGAGTCTCTTTACAGCAACAACCCACACAAAGATGGCACTGGGGCATACTTTAAGTTTATTTTTTATAAACTAATAGAATATATCCTTACCCACAACTTTTTTACTTTTAACAAAGATACAGATGATGGGGACTGCCATGGGTACCAAAATGGCTCCACAATACGCAAATCTATTTATGGCCAATCTAGAAGAAACATTATTATCTGTATCCATTTACAAACCATACAAATACTACTGTTACATAGATGATGTATCATCTTATGGACAGAAGGAAAAAGCAAACTCAGAGACTTTCATAATTCATTCAACACCTTCCATTCATCTATAAAACTTAAAATGGATTTCTCTACAGAACAGGTAAACTTTCTAGACACTACTATATCCTTCGCCAATGGCACTGTCCACTCATCTGTATATAGGAAACCCACAGACAGATGTAATAAAAAGTTTGTTTAGGTGAACAACAATAATAGGAGTCTCCTTATGTTTAGTCTAGATTTGCTATGTCATAGCTTCAATACTCATACATAAATAAACATAAGGAATAACTTATGTGATCAGCAGTGTATAATATATCAGAAATAATATGTAAAGGAAAGAACAGACAACTTTAAATTCCAATCACAAGTTATAAACCCCCTCAGCCACGCAGATAGGCATATTATGTTCTAACAAAAGAAAAAGGAAGGAACTAATACTGTATATACTGTATATTAAAATATAACTTTTATTATATTTACAAAAATAAAAAATGTATATACAATGTAATTAAAAAGAAGAATGATCCAAATAGTATATCAAATGCACCCTAGCAATAAATCACAATGGTAAATATATCTAGATCAAATATCTAGTAAATAACTAACAGATGCTACTATATGTGCAGCATAAGATATACATTTGAAATGAAGGTCGCCAAGTAGATCTATGATGAGGTAGACAAAAAAGGGGTGCAAAAAAAAAAATTTCAGATCAGCTGTTTTGCGGGTCGCCCGTTGATGACGTCAGAACAGCATGTGCACGCTGTCGTGGAGACAGTTTTGAGTGTGCTGGGGTTTGGAAGCCTGTAATAAGGACTGACAGGTAAGTGGAGCAGAGGGGACTAGTCCTAGTTATCTGCAGTATAGGGCTTAGACTCCTTTAAGGGATAGGGGATAAATAGTGGGTCCCCATAGATTGTATGACAGGGCCTTCCACTATAAGTGTCAGATAGGGCCACAGTGTTAACGTATCTTGTCCCCTCTGTCTCCACTTTAGTCCTTTATGTATGTATAAAAAAAAATGTTCACCCCTTTTTTGTCTACCTCATCATAGATCTACTTGGCGACCTTCATTTCAAATGTATATCTTATGCTGCACATATAGTAGCATCTGTTAGTTCTGTTAGTTATTTACTAGATATTTGATCTAGATATATTTACCATTTATTGATTTATTGCTACGGTGTATTTGATATACTATTTGGATCATTCTTTTTTTTAATTACATTGTATATACATTTCTTATTTTTGTAAATATAATAAAAGTTATATTTTAATATATATACAGTATTAGTTCCTTCCTTTGTCTTTTGTTAGAACATAATATGCCTATCTGCGTGGCTGAGGGGGTTTACAACTTGTGATTGGAATTTAAAGGTGTCTGTTCTTTCCTTTACATATTATTTCCCACAGACAGATGTAGTTACCTACACAGCTCCAGTTTTCATCCCGCCCACACCAAAATAGCCATTATCCATAGTCAAGCTATAAGATACCATCGCATCTGCAAATCTTTCAACATGGTTACCAACCCCATATTATTACCCAAAAAATAACCACTGCCATCAAAATACCCTGTGGACATTTGTTAAAGTACAAAACTAAAGAAACTATATGCATCACTGTTTTTATTCAAACTGAGGGTTCCATCTCATGTTGGTATTGCTTGAGACTTGATGAAGAGAGGTTGAACCTCTCAAAAGCTCTTAACTATAAATAAGATGTTTGTCCACTACAAAAGGTGTCATAATATACTGCAATACTCATTATTAGTCTATATATGTAAAGATTAATAATTACTAAATTACTATATATATATATATATATATATATATATAATATACTGTATAAATAGTACATTTGTATATAGTATATAAATAGTTGTAAAACTGTGAGTTGTCGTTGCGCTTGCGAGTCTCGCGAAGCGAGCCGTTGATCGTCCTGCGAGCCTCGCGAAGCAAGGGGAGCAGTTGAGGCTTTGAAACACGGGGATTTAGGCAAAATGAGCGCTTAAATGAGCGCTGAAGGTGCTCCTGCGAGCCTCGCAAAGCGAGGTGATCTATTGAGGCATTGAAACAGACGGGACTTAGGCAAAATGAGCACCAAAGGTGCTCCTGCGAGCCTCGCAAAGCGAGGCGAGCAGTTGAGGCATTGAAACACGTGGGACTTAGCCTGCAAGCACTTAAGAAATACGGGACTTACTTCGGCTGCAAGCAGTTGAGGAACGCAGGACTTAGAAAAAAAAATTCCGACCTCGCAATCTCGGGGGCAAAAATACGACACTTACACACAGCATGGGGTGAATGCCAGGACTCCTGGGAGGGAGGTTGCACCCAAATTTAAGCCGAATTTGCCCAGTTTCAGCACTCGTAAATCTCCCGAGAAAAAAAACGGCGGTCTAAAAAAATGAAAACGAGGCTAAAGGAGACCTGAAGTGCGCAAATCAGCACTTACAAGTTAGCCAGGAACGACCACGGAATCGCGGGGGCAAACAAAACGACCTAGTAAAAAAACAAATTTAAAGTCTAAATCGTAGAAATCGAAAAACACGAAAACAAATTTAAAAATTAAATGAAAACACATTCACACACAGCACAGAGGGAATGCCAGTCTGGTTGTGCGGTTGCACACAAATTTATGCTGAATTTGCCTAGTTTCAGCACTCGAAAATCGGCTAAGCGAGAAAAAAAAATGGCGGACGAAAAAAATTAAATCAAGGCTAAAGGAGACCGAGGCTCACAAATCACCGCCAGGCACATAGGAGATATAAAATATACCCTTACAACGGACGGAAAATGCTTGCGAGCCAAGTAACACATAGAAAAAAGCCCCCATTTTACAACACTAACTTGCAAAAAATAACATTAAAATTGTGTTTTACCCACCTAAACAAACGGTTTGCCCTCGCGCACGCAGCCTTTTTACACTGCACACTTGGCACATTGCTGACACTTTCTCCTCAGGAGATCAACAGTCCAACTGTTTTTTTTCCAACATTTTCTGATGCAGGAAAATCCTAAGAGATTGTTAGCTCTTCAGGTTATTGCTGTATATTAAATATAAATAGATAAAGTGTATTAATTTATTAATTCATATTAATTTATTAATTCACTGTACTAATTTTTTTTTATATTTTACACTGTACTTATATATCTGTCTTTGTGATCTGTGCTGAAGGTGATTGTTGCAAAGCAGGAAACTTGAAGTACACAAGGGGAGAGGCTCGCAATGAGCGCCGAAGGTCCTCAGAGGAGCAAAAGCCTTACACTGTATGGCAAACAGCATTGCCATGGCTTTAAATTTAAATGCTGTCATTTTTGACAGGCAAGTCGCTAGTATATATATAAACACTTTGATATGCTCTATCTAATGAGGTATATTTAAACAAATATAACAACCAATTAGAATTATGTTAATTCAAAATGTTATTATAATTAATTATTTCTTAACTTGTTCTAATTATGTAATAGACACTTCTTTATCAATAAGATGGTAAAATGCTGCATATGTCTTTATTAACAAAGATAATCCACTGTAGGGATGAGCATCACACTCCTCATGTGGTGAGTCTTCATTGTTTTAGTCCATATATCTATTTCAAAATACACTCTACTATAAAAAGACAAATACAGTATAATATTTATTTTCTGTAAAGCTTCCAAATAATGAATTTTCTAATTAAGTCTGTGGTGCTTTTTCATCTGATTCTGTCTATGTTATATATAAGAATAATTTAATTACACATTCCTCAATGCAATGATACAATGTAATATTAGATATTTTAATAAACAGAAACATGAACATTGATATAGAGAATTACCAGACAGCATGCAAATATTAGAGGAAACCACAGCCTTTTCTGAATAATATATTTTCCTATTAGCAAGTTTGTGTATTTAGTCACATTTATATAAAGGAACGCATCATCTGTACATCTCATTAAGAACTCAGACATCTCATCTTGGAAGAAGCATCATGGCTTTCTCATTTAGTATGTTGTTTGGACTTATTATATTGATTGAGATTTTAACAGGACTCATTCTCAATGCATTTATTGTGCTAATAAATTGCATTCGGTGGCTACAATCTAAAAGCCTGCAAACTATTGATATTATTCTAGTAAATTTAGGATTATTCAGGATTATTTTTCTAATCAGTATTATAATGGATATGGTTGTGATGCATTTCTATCCATGGATATATGAGAATAAATATTATCTAGAAATCTTTCTCACAGTTATACTGTTTGTAATCTTCTGCAGCCTCTGGTTTTCCACTTTGCTCTGTGTCTTCTACTGTGTGACGATCACCAGCTATAACTACAGTTTATTCATCTACGTGAAACTGAACATCTCCAAGATGCTGCCCTGGTTGATCCTGACGTTGGTGACGGTATCTTTTATTTCCAGTTTTCCCTGTGCATATTTTGTCCATAAATTACACATAATAAATTCAACAAATGTAACCAATGATACAAGTGATACAAATATTACAATTGAGCAAAATCTCATCAATATGTTCATCATATTCATTGCCGGATCTCTCTTGCCATTCTCCATATTTTGTGTGGCCGTTTCTCTTCTCATCAGATCCCTGTGGAATCACACCAGACATATGACCAGTGATGGTGCTGGATTCAGGACTCCTCAACTGGAGGCTCATTTCAGTGCAGTTAAAAATATGTTGTCCTTCTTGTTCTTATACATCATCTCTTTTATAAGTATGAACTTGATGCCGTTAATTATCCAGTCAAAAAGTACAACTTGGATATCATTTGGTACAATCTTCACTTCTGCTTATCCAAGCCTGCACACCATCATCTTGATCTGCAGCAACAGAAAACTGAAACTGGCTGTTATGAATATTTTTGGTTGTCAAGAAAATTAACATTAATAATACAAGGATCAGAGGAAATAGGAAACGTTGATGGACCAATAGCTTTTTTTTCATCTACTGTTTCATCAAAAGTAGAGAAGTTATGATCATTTATTTATCTTTCAGACTGATGGTTATTTCTGTGAATTTTCTTTATATAATATTAATTTAGTTTTATTGTACTATTTAGTCAAATTACTAAGGGTGTTAAGTACAACTAATGTGCACCCCTTGATTTACTATGCATGATTTCCTATGGGTGAGAGGATGTGTAGTAGATTCCTTATTATCAACCAGCATGTATTGATTTTCTGTATATATATATATATATATATATATATATATAAATATATATATATATATATATATATATATATATATATATAAATATATATATATATATATATATATATATATATATATATATATATATATATATATATATATATATTCCCTAGAGGAGACTCTGATTAAGGGAAAGATTGAAAGCACAAGAGGAAGGTGATGTCAGAGGCAGAGATGTATAGTAATAATAGCTTGAAGGAGCTGCAGTAGACACATATATATATATATATATATATATATATATATATATATATATATATATATATATGCCTGATACAGGAGGGGAAAATTATTTGATCCTTCTGATTTTGAATGTTTGTCCACTGACAAAGAAATGATCAGTCCATAATTTTAATGGTAGGTGTATTTTAACAGTGAGGGACAGAATAACAAAAAAACTAAGAAAACAAGAAAAACGAATGTCAAAAATGTTATACATTGATTTGCAGGTCAGTGAGGGAAATAAGAATTTAATCCCCTATCAATCAACAAGATTTCTGGCTCCCAGGTGTCTATTATACAGGTAATGAGGTGAGATTAGGAGCACTCTCTTAAAGGGAGTGCTCCTAATCTCAGCTTTTTACCTGTATAAAAGACACCTGTCCACAAAAGCAATTCATATATCAGATTCCAAACTCTCCAACTTGGCCAAGACCAAAGAGTTGTCCAAGGATGTCAGGGACAATATTGTAGACCTACACAAGGCTGGAATGTGCTAAAAGACAATCACCAAGCAGCTTGGTGAGAAGGTGACAACAATTGGTGCGAATATTCGCAAATGGAAGAAACACAAACTAACTGCCAGTCTCCCTCGGTCTGATGCTCCATGAAAATTCTCACCTTGTGGAGTTTCAATTATCATGAGGAATCAGCCCAGAACTAAATAGGAGGATCTTGTTAATGATCTCAAGGCAGCTGGGACCATAGTCACCAAGAAAACAATTAGTAAAACACAATGCCGTGAAGGACTAAAATCCTGCAGCACCCCCAAGGTCCCCCTGCTCATGAAAGCACATGTACAGGTCCATCTGAAGTTTGCCAATGAACATCTGAATGATTCAGAGAAGAACTGGGTGAAAGTGTTGTAGTCAAATTAGACCAAAATCTTTGGCTTCAACTCAACTCCCTGTGTTTGGGGTGAGGAGGAATGATGCTTATAACGCCAAGAACGCCATCCCCACCGTCAAACATGGAGATGGAAACATTATGCTTTGGGGGTGTTTTTCTGCTAAGGGGACAGGACAACTGCACCGCATCAAAGGGATGATGGACGGGGCTAAGTACCATCACATTTTGGTTGAGATCCTCCTTCCCTCAGCCAGGGCATTGATAATGGGTCGTTGATGGATACTCCAGCATGACAATGACCCAAAACCCACAGCCAAGGCAACAAAGGAGTGGCTTGAGAAGAAGCACATTAAGGTCCTGGAGTGGCCTAGCCAGTCTTCAGACCTTAATCCCATAGAAAATCTGCGGAGGGAGACGAAGGTTTGAGTTTCCAAACATCAGCCTCAAAACCTTAATGACTTAGGATCTACAAAGATGAGTGGGACAAAATCGCTCCTGAGATGTGTGCAAACCTGGTGGCCAACTACAAGAAATGTCTGACCTCTGTGATTGCCAACAAGGGTTTTGCCACCAAGTATTAAGTCGAAGGGGTCAATTACTTATTTCCCTCATTGACCTGCAAATCAATTTATAACTTTTTTGACAAGCATTTTTCTTGGGGCGGTTTTCTCACTGTTTAATTACACCTACCATTAAAATTATAGACTGATAATTTCTTCTCTCAGTGGACAAATGTTCAGAATGAGCAGGGGATGAAATACTTTCCCCCCCACTGTGTATATATATATATATATATATATATATATATATATATATATCACAGGCATAGGAGCAAAACAAAATCTGAGGGGGGGATAATTCAACTCTACTCCCAGGAGAGGAAACAGGGATGCATCTACTGCTGGTGCAAAGCTCCTGGCCCCCCAATTATAACTAAAAATTATATATATATATATAATATATATATATATATATGCCAACTTATTATGATAATTACTATGTAACATAAATTATCGGTTAAAGCTTTAAAGGGAAAGACATACTTCACCCTCTAGTGGCCATGCATAATTAAGTTTAATTTTGCTTTTTTGTGTGTCCCCTATTCATTTAATCTGGGTGGATTTGTCCACCTCACCCCCCAGTTCCTACGCCACTTATATGTATAAAGATACATATATATTTATAGATAGATAGATGGATAGATAGATAGATAGATAGATAGATCTTTCTATGTATTTAAATCAACCAATAATCCAGAACTCCTGAATCTTATATAAGTGTTTTATTAAATGTGAAACTAGTCCTTGTGGATTTATAAACTCTTCCAAAATTTCTGTGCAACTGGCACTGAGATGTCTCATTGTGAACTTTATTAAGATGTTTTGTGCAAATATATTGTCACCAAGTAACATGCAACAAGTAGTTTCCAATGTTAACAATTACTTTTTTGTTATGCTATTTGATTGCAAAACTTGGGTAGTAATATTGACTTTTAGTACTATTTTAATGTGGTTTTATATATATATATATACATACATACACATATTTATATATATATATATATATATATATATATATATATATATATATATATATATATATATATATTTCCAGGCTGATGTATCTACAATAAAGTAAATATTTTAGCAATTAAAACTTTACTTGCATAAACTAAAGATATATGACTAGAAATACTAGTAATGGCATGCTGAATTAGAGCTAAGCATTTGTTCTATTCACACCTTCATTGTATACATAAAATGAAATTGTGTCAATTTGATCTGTTCACAATAATTACAGATTTTTTTTGCATGTTTTTTGCATGGTTTGTCAGTGATGGGATGGGCAACTAGGATAAATAAGCCTTATAGATGGTCTGTTCCATAATAGTTTGTAGGGTTTTACAAATTATTTAATTATCATTATAGTTACTTATAATTTAGCCAAAAAAGTTTAATCTTATTGCTGATGAATATTCATTAACCAACTTTGATAATAGTATTGAAGCAGCACATTTTACCTGACGGCAATCAACACCTTAGTAAATAATTTGTTTACAATACTATAAGTTTTTGAACACTTTATTATTTTTAAATAGCAATGTTGCTATGTTTTAAGATCAGTGAATGTGTTTGCGGTGTTTAGCTTCAAGGTTCAAGGTTCTAAAAATTGTGTAATTCTTGTTAAAAATGAGAGTATAGATCATAATAAAAATACTTTTGAATTCAAATTGTTCGCACTATATTATTGCTTTGGTAAAAGAGAAATAGAAATAAGCTTCATTTGAACATGTCACATAATTTCTCTACTTTTACATAATCGTATTCTCAAAAACATTCCCAGTTCATAGAGACCCATAAGCAACCTGACAGAGCCCAAATTCTAATGCAAGAAAAGTTAAATTTCAATTAAAATCGTCCCTCTTCAGCTAGTCTATTAGTTAATGTAATCTGAGCTGTATGTGGGTGAGGTGAGGATTATACAGTCCAGCTCATATCATAGTCATTCAACAAGAACTTCTACACCTGTGATCTGATACGTTTTGAATGACTGATAAAATATAACTTTTCTATTTCCTGTTAAAGCGACAATATTCCAAATATTGTTTAATTTAAAACTATAGTTAATAACTAGTGATGTCCCGAACAGTTTGCCGGAGAACTATTCGCGGCGATTTTCGCATGTTCGCGTTCGCAACGAACGGCGAACATATGCGCTTTTCGGTCCGCCCCCTATTCTTTATCATTGAGGAAATGTATTGTTTACAAGTGGATTTACCTTAAAAAGTAAAGGCTGATTGTGCCCAGGTGAGAGGGGTGTGGCTTGACTGTTAAACTAGGATAAAGGATTTGTGAGCTGGTTTGGGGCCTGTTTACAAGTGGATTTACCTTACAAGTAAAGGCTGATAAATTGCAGAGTGCACTAATTGTACTCAGGCGAGAAGGCAGAAGTTAATATAAACCGGAGAAGGGGAACTTGTGAGCTTGCGAACATTTTCAGTATCAAGTGCAATTCTAGTAAAAGCCTAGGAGTTTAAATAAAAGGAGGGCCTTCAAAGAAAGGGAGGGCAGATTTATAGTGCAAAGGAGGAAAACTTTATATAAATATATTATTTTATATTCTTTATTTTTCCCACTGAAATTTCATAGACAATAATAATAATTATGAGTCAGTCCAGTGGCAACCTTATTCAGTGTACATCATATGTATGCAATACTGGAACAGATGATCCAGGGTCCATACCTCTGTGAGAGGTGTGATCATGTTGCCTCTCTGGAAGCTCAAATTGGAGATCTGGAGAGGAGAATTGCGGCACTTAGTGATATTGCTCCACTGGAAAGGGGGTTGGTGCTCACTGGGCCTAGCATGGAGGGTGGAGCTGGGGCTAGTGAGGATGTCCCAGGAGGCAGCTGGGTTACAGTTACAAGGGGAAGCAGGGGGAACAGGAGGAGGCAGGCCAGTTCTGAGTTGGCAAACAACAACAGATTTGCCAGATTGAGTGAAACTGTTGGCGATGTTCATTCAGGAATGGCAATGCCAGATAGAGGTGTTCCCTCTAACAGCCGGGCGAACAGCTCTACTGGAGGAGAGGGAGGGCAGAATAGGCAGAACAACAGACAGGTTTTGGTTGTAGTGGACTCTATTATTAGGAAGGTAGACAGGGTGATTTGTCACCCAGATCCCAGCAATCGAACAGTTTGCTGTCTCCCGGGTGCTCGGGTTCGTCATGTTGTGGATCAGGTAGACAAATTATTGGGAGGGGCTGGAAATGAACCGGCGGTCTTAGTACATATTGATACCAATGACAAAGTTAGTGGAAGATGGAGTGTCCTAAAGAATGATTTTAGAGAACTAGGTAATAAGCTGAAGGCAAGGACCTCCAAGGTAGTATTTTCTGAGATACTACCAGTGCCACTTGCTAGCCCAGGGAGGCAGAAGGAGATTAGGGAGGTTAATGCGTGGCTAAAGATGTGGTGCACTAAGGAGGGGTTTGGCTTTTTAGAGCACTGGGCTGACTTCTCACTTCGGTACAATCTCTACAGTAGGGATGGATTGCACCTTAATGATGAGGAAGCTTTTGTACTAGGGGATAGGATGGTAGAAAGGCTGGAGGAGTTTTTAAACTAGTAGGTGGGGGGGAGGGACTAGATATAAGTAATGGGGTAGAAAGTGTAGAGGGTATAAGGGATGAATTAACAACTCTTAGGGGAGGAGATGGGGGGAGGGGTAGTATAGTCAATAGGGAAGTATTACTAAGTAATTCAAGTTCAGTGGCAGGCACTTCAGAACTACAGACTCATAACATAAGGTTATGCTTGCTAATGCCAGAAGCTTGCCAGGAAAAATGGGAGAGTTAGAATTATTAGCAATTAATGAAAAATGGGATTTAATAGGCATTACTGAAACGTGGTGGGATGAATCTCATGACTGGACTGTTAATCTGGATGGTTATAACCTATTTAGGAAAGATAAAGGCAATGGTAAACGAGGATGAGGGATTTGTCTGTATGTTAAGCCTGAATTTAAGGCTATAGTCAGAGAAGATATTTATGGTGGACCTAGTGATAAAGTTGAATGTTTGTGGGTAGAGTTAAATAGAGGAGCAGCAAATTCCAAAAGAATATTAGTAGGAGTATGCTATAAACCCCCAAATATAGCTGAAAGTGAGGAAATACAATTATTGTTACAGATTGGAAATGCAGCTAAGCACGGGCAAGTTCTAATAATGGGAGATTTTAATTACCCTGAAATAAACTGGATAAATGAGACCAGCAGTTCAGCTAAGGGGAGCAGGTTCTTTAGTACACTCAGGGATCATTATCTGGCCCAGGTTATACAGGAGCCTACTAGAAATGAAGTTATCTTAGATTTACTCATTACAAATAATATTGATATTGTATCAAATGTTGAAATAGGGCAACCTTTGGGAAACAGTGATCACAACACAGTCTCATTTGAGATTGAATTAAAAAAAAAAACATTTTAAGGGGCCAACAAAAACTCTTAATTTTAAAAGGGCAGATTTTAATGGTCTAAGGGCAGCAATACAAAGTATAGACTAGAACAGAGAACTGATAGGTAAAAACACTGAACATGAATGGACAACATTTAAATCCTTACTAAATATACATACACATCGGCATATACCGTGTGGGAATAAAAGTAAAAGGAGTAAATCACAACCCATGTGGCTTAACAATGATTTAAAGATCAAGATACGGAGTAAAAAAACAGGCATTTAAATTATACAAACAAGAGGGGACAGAGACTGCTTTACGGGAATACAAGGAAATCAACAAGGCTTGCAAAAGCGCGATTAGACTGGCTAAAATAGAAAATGAAAAATGAATTGCAAAAGAGAGTAACCCTAAAATATTTTTTAAGTATATTAATGGGAAGAAGGCGAGGAAGGAAGCTATAGTAACATTAGAATGTGAAACAGGCTGTCTGAAAATTAGTGACCAGGAAAAGGCAGATGAGCTAAATAGGTTATTTTCTTTGGTATACACAAGGGAGGTACCAGTGGTTGGTACACCGCAACATAATGGGGCTACACTACCTTTGCCAAATAATTGGTTAACACAGGAAGTAATCCAAAAGAGGTTGGAAAAAATAAATGTTAATAAAGCCCCGGGTCCTGATGGAATACATCCAAGGGTACTAAGGGAACTGGGTTCTGTAATAGCCAAACCATTATATTTAATTTTTCAAGATTCACTCAACACAGGGTCTCTACCAGATGACTGGAGAAAAGCTGATGTGATACCTATATTTAATAAGGGAGCAGGAGCGAATACGGGGAATTAGAGACCAGTGAGCCTCCCTTCTGTAGTGGGGAAGCTTTTAGAAGGGTTAATAAGGGATAATATAAAAGAATATGTCTATTTGAACAGGATTATAAGTAGGAGTCAACATGGGTTTATGAGGGATAGGTCATGTCAAACAAATCTAATTAGTTTCTATGAGGAGGTTAGTAGGAACCTAGATCAAGGCAACTCAGTGGATGTAGTCTTTTTGGATTTTGCAAAGGCTTTTGATACAGTGCCACATGGGAGACTATTGGGCAAACTAAGGGATACAGGAATTGCAGTAAATATCTGCTCATGGATTGAGAGCTGGCTAAAAGACAGGAAGCACAGGGTTGTTGTAAATGGAACATACTCCGATTGGACTAATGTGGTAAGTGGGGTTCCTCAGGGTTCAGTATTAGGTCCTCTCCTTTTTAACATATTTATTGATGACTTAGAGGTAGGATTTCGCTGATGACACAAAGTTGTGCAAGGTAATTAAATCAGAAAATGATGTGCTTTCCCTCCAAGGGGATTTACATAAAATTGAGGAATGGGCATCTAAATGGCAGATGAGAAAATGTAAGGTTATGCATCTGGGAAGGAAAAATAGCCATGCAATTTATAATCTTAATGGAGCAAATCTAGTTGTATCAGATATTGAAAGGGATTTGGGAGTGCTTGTGGACAACCACCTAGGTAACAGTGCTCAAAGCCAAGCAGCAGCTGCAAAGGCAAATAAAATATTAGCATGTATTAAGAAGGGTATAGAAGCCAGGGCAGCAAATATAATTCTGCCACTATACAAATCTCTAGTATGCCCTCATTTGGAATATGGAGTACAATTTTGGGCACCACTTCATAAAAAGGACATTTTAGAGTTGGAAAAGGTACAGAGAAGGGGAATGTAGGGGCTAAGTTATGAAGAAAGAGTAACCAAATTAAACTTATTTTCTCTAGGAAAAAAGGCGTCTAAGAAGAGATATGATTACCTTATATAAATACATCCAGGGTCAGTATAAAGATTTGTCGGGGGAGCTTTTTGTGCCAAGAGGTTTTTAACTGACAAGAGGACATCCCTTGAGGTTAGAAGTAAAAAGATTCCACCTCAAAGAAAGAAAAGGGTTCTTCACAGTAAGGGCGGTTAATCTGTGGAATTCTCTACCAGAGGAGGTGGTGACAGCGGATTCGATAGATAACTTTAAAAGGGGACTAGATTTATTTCTAATTAAAAAGGGTATTCAGGGTTATCATGGATAATTAGAGAGACAGTAATGATCCAATTTTTTTACATTTCCCCTTGAGACAATTGGCTAAGTCTAGCTTGTTTTTTTTGTTTTTTTTATTTGCCTTCCTCTGGACTAATTAATAATAATAATAATAAAAAAATAAAAAAAAACATTAAATAATTGATTAATAATTAATTAACAACTAATGAATAGTTAATCTACATATTGCAGATCAGAGGAGATCTTAAAAGGTTGAACTTGATGGACTGAAAGTATTTTTTCAACCTTAAATACTATGGCCCCCATTCAATTGCGATTTGGCCAATTGAATAGGGCTCTAAATAAGCACATAACATATTTTTTTAAAGAAGTTTTTAGTTAGTGAAGACCTTGCTTTTGGATAGATGCTTACTAACTAAAAACTTCTTTAAAAAAAATATGCTCTGTGCTTATTTAGAGCCCTATTCAATTGGCCAAATTGCAATTGAATGAGGGCCTATGTAACTATGTAACTATGAAACTTTGACCCTGCACCTTACAGTCAGCAGACACATTCCAGCCAATCAGCAGCATACACTCCCTTCCAGATCCTTCCATCTGTATGACAGCCTCCATTTTAGAATCATTCTGTAGCTGCATTCGTTTGGAGAGGTCAGCAACCCAAAAAGCCCTTTTTAGGGCTAGAACATCATTTATTTTATTTTATAATTTTTTTCTGCTGATTTAATAGGGACATAGATAGCCAGGCTGTGTATTTAGCTTTAACTACACACCTGAAGGACTCCTTTGATATCTGCTGCAAGGACAGCAACCCCAAAAGCCCTTTTTAGGGCTAGAACATCATTTATTTTATTTTATTATTTTTTTCTGCTGATTTAATAGGGAAATAGATAGCCAGGCTGTGTATTTAGCTTTAACTACACACCTGAAGGACTCCTTTGATATCTGCTGCAAGGACAGCAACCCAAAAAGCCCTTTTTATTTTATCTTATTACTTTTTTCTGTGTAATCTAATTGCATATGCAAGCCTGCTAGCGTGTGTGTGAGGCCTATTGCATCTAGTCTGCCAACCTTTGCCAGTGCACAGTGACACTCATATCTAGTGCCACCGTAGTGTGCAGTGAAAGAAAACAACCCTTTTTTTACTGTAATCGACTGAATATCAGTAGCCTGACAAAAAGTGTGTGTGTGAGGTCTATTGCATCTAGTCTGCCAACTTTTGCCAGTGCGCAGTGACACTCATATCTAGTGTATAATAAAAGCAAAGGGCCTCAGCTCTAAACAGGTGCTCCTTTTTCTTTCGACTATAACTTTAATCATAGTCTGATGTAGTTATATCTGTGCACTTAACAGCAATAATTATCAAAATGTGCTAAAAATCGGTAACTTACTTCTCATTACAAAAAGCTAAGAATCTTGGTTTGTGGTTGGATCAGAAAGACTGGCCATCAACTACAATATAACAAATGTCAATTTTAGTAGGGAAATGCAATTTTTTAATAAGATTTTATTGACAAATTAGTTATTAATAGTGATGTCGCGAACATCAAATTTTCGGTTCGCGAACCGCGGATGCGAATTCCATCAAATGTTCGCGAACGGGCGAACATCGGCGAACCGCCATAGATTTCAATTGGCAGGCGAATTTCAAAACCCACAGGGACTCTTTCTGGCCACAATAGTGATGGGAAAGTTGTTTCAACGGGACTAACACCTGGACTGTAGCATGCCGGAGGGGGATCCATGGCAAAACTCCCCCATAAAATTACATAGTTGATGCAGAGTCTGGTTTTAAGCCATAAAGGGCATAAATCACCTAACATTCCTAAATTGTTTGGAATAACATGCTTTAAAACATCAGGTATGATGTTGTATCGATCAAGTAGTGTAAGGGTTACACCCGCTTCACAGTAACAGACCAATATCCCCGTTTAATGCACCGCAAACAACCGCTATTAGTCCCTTTGCACAACCGCAAACTCCCCATTTGCACAAGGTTGGATACCAAGTTAGCCATGTCCCGTTCCTTGTCCTCACTGATATCATTGAATGTCTCTTCCTCCACCCAGCCACCAAGGGTCCCCGAAAGGGGACAACAAGCCCCCTGGGACGCCTGCTGTGTTTGGTCTTCAACCTCCTCAAAGCCACCTTCCTTCTCTAACTCCTCTTCTTCAGACTCCCAGAGTCTGGGGGCTTCCCCTGCCCATCATGGAAGATTATACACAGGTCAGAGTCTGGGGGCTTCCACTGCCCAGCATGGAATATTATACACAGGTCAGAGTCTGGGGGCTTCCACTGCCCAGCATGGAATATTATACACAGGTCAGAGTCTGGGGGCTTCCACTGCCCAGCATGGAATATTATACACAGGTCAGAGTCTGGGGGCTTCCACTGCCCAGCATGGAATATTATACACAGGTCAGAGTCTGGGGGCTTCCACTGCACAGCATGGAAGATTATATGCGTTGCCTCCGTCTGCTTTATTATAAGGTGTGTACTGTTAGGTAGTACTATTCCTATCGGTTTAATCCCTTTTACGTCCACTATTAGGGGACGTGTATATGGCATGGATTTTTGGAACAGGGAGATGGAAAAAGATGCTTGGTCGGACCTCCTACTTTGAATTTGGGGCACTGCACGTGCAATCTAAGGTGCCACCAGATAGGAGAGTTGTATTAAGTTGTAATACTCATTCCTATCAGTTTAATACCTGTTACGTTACCTATCAGGGGACGTGTATATGGCATGGATTTTTGGAACAGGGAGATGGAAAATGATGCTTGGTTGGATCTCCTACTTCGAATTTGGGGCACTGCACGTGCAATCTAAGGTGCCACCAGATAGGAGAGTTGTATTAAGTTGTAATACTCATTGCTATCAGTTTAATACCTGTTACGTTACCTATCAGGGGATGTGTATATGGCATGGATTTTTGGAACAGGGAGATGGAAAAAGATGCTTGGTTGGACCTCCTACTTCGAATTTGGGGCACTGCACGTGCAATCTAAGGTGCCACCAGATAGGAGAGTTGTATTAAGTTGTAATACTCATTCCTATCAGTTTAATACCTGTTCCGTCACATATCTTTACTCCCAATAGCACATTCTATATGTCATTAACCGGCCTGTGTGTATTTAGAGAACCACACTTTAAGGCCCTTAACCTGGGACAAGGTGGCTTGGCTATCAGAATTGCCTCAGAGCCTTAAAAACTTGCCAAAGCCCCTAATCAGAAACTCACTATCATACTGGAAATGGGCCAAGAAACACACGGGTTTGTTCCCTGGATCCACCCAAATGACCCCAATTCTTGACCACCCTCAGGCCCCGAAACACATGAGCACAACATCACAACACTGGTGGAGGTCAACGAAACTAGATAGACTGGGAGACTGGTTAGTAAAGGGCCAGATGCTCACCTATGAGAAACTGAGGGACAAGCATGAGCTACCGCTGTCAGAACATTACAATTACTGTAGGCTGAGGCATTTCAGACACCGGTCTTAAATTGGTTCTCCAAAATTTGTAAAGATAAACCTCTATCAAGGGGGATCATTGGGTCTCTTTACAAATATAAAACATTTGTTACTGATTGAAGCGACACTGGGTGAAGGACCCGAGTGGGGGAGCCCTGGAGACCCTTCAGAAGCAACCGGCGGCAAAATCATCCCAGGAAAGGAGAGGTCGCTTACTGAAGCCTGCCCTAGGGTAACCCAAGGGTGATTGCCCAGGTTAGATATTGTAAATAATAAGCTAATCCTTCTGGAGGGATGATAGCTAATAGGACTTTGGTGTTTCCTGCAGATATACTCTTTACTATTGTCTGTTTTACCATGTTTTAGGTATCTCTTAAATTGCAATCACAGTAAAAAATAAGAAAAATGATTAACCTAAAAAGTAAAAATAAGAAGGAATAGCCAGCTAATTTTCACAAAATGTCTCTATTGTAAATATGTATTTTTGCACAACTGTTATGCAAGACTGTTCAAAAATGCTTTATTTTTCATTACATGCTGTACGCCTTCTAAAATAAAATAATTTAAATGCAAAAATTAGGTATTGTTGCAGCGACCAGAAAAATTGATGTTAGTTTGCCAGGCAGAAAGTGCCCAAAAACATTGCGTCTTGAACCCTAGTTGGTGGCGGATAAGTCACGGAAATCATCAGGCATTCAGGGATAAAATACAGCAGCGTGTGGACCATTATTAGCTCAAGGCAGCTCATCTATTAGGCCTTTTTTAATCGAATGTATCGCCCACTGTCAGTCCCTTCGGGATCCATCCCTCATTCATCTTAATAAAGGTGAGTTAATCTAGACTTTTTTGACCTAGGCGACTTCTCTTATCAGTGACAAAACCTCCTGCTGCACTGAAGGTCCTTTCTGACAGGACACTTGAAGTGGGGCAGGACAGAAGTTCTATGGCAAATTGGGATAGCTCAGGCCACAGGGAAAGCGTGCACACCCAGTAGTCAAGGGGTTCATCGCTCCTCATAGTGTCGACATCTGTAGTTATGGCGAGGTAGTCTGTTACCTGACGGTCGAGTCGTTCTCTGAGGGTGGACCCCGAAGGGCTGATGCGATGCATAGGACTTAAAAAGCACTGCATGTCCTACATCATCAACACATCTGTAAAGCGTCCTCTCCTTGCCGGCGTGGGCGTGGGAGGATTATGTTCACCTCTTCCGCTGATAGATTGTCTTTGTGCTGTGACATCACCTTTAAACGCTGTGTAAAGCATACTTTTTAATTTATTTTGGTAGTGCTGCATCATTTCCGACTTGTGGTAATTTGGTAACATTTCAGGCACTTTCTGCTTATACCGGGGGTCTAGTAGCGTGGACACCCAGTACAGGTCTTTCTCCTTCATCCTTTTTATACGAGGGTCCCTCAACAGGCACAACAGCATGAAAGACTCCATTTGCACAAGGTTGGATGCCGAGCTAGTCATGTCCCGTTCCTCGTCCTCAGTGATCTCACTGAAGGTATGTTCTTCCCCCCAGCCACGTACAACACCACTGGTACCAGATAGGTGACAACGAGCACCCTGGGATGCCTGTTGTAGTTGGTCTTCCTCCTCCTCCTCAAAGCCACATTCCTCCTCTGACTCCTCTTCCTCACAATCCTCTTCCAGCATTGCCGCAGGTCCAGCAAGCGATGCTTATAAGGCTGTTTCTGGCAGTGATAGTGACAACAACTCTTCCTCTTCCTCTTCAAGCTCATCTACGGCCTGATCCAGCACTCTTCGCAGGGCATGCTCCAGGAAGAAAACAAATGGTATGATGTCGCTGAATGTGCCCTGGGTGCGACTGACCGGGTTTGTCACCTCCTCAAAAGAACGCATAAGCCTACAGGCATTGCGCATGAGCGTCCAGTAACGTGGCAAAAAAATCCCCAGCTCCGCAGAGGCTGTCCTAGCACCCCAGTCATACAAATACTCGTTAACGGCCTTTTATTGTTGGAGCAGGCGGTCGAACATTAGGAGTGTTGAATTCCAACGTGTCGGGCTGTCTAAGATCAAGCGCCTCGCTGGCATGTTGTTTCGCCGCTGGATATCTGTAAAGTGCGCCATGGCCGTGTAGGAACGCCTGAAATGGGCACACACCTTCCTGGCTTGCTTCAGGATGTCCTGTAAGCCTGGGTGCTTATGCACAAAGCGTGGTACAATCAGATTACACACATTTGCCATGCACGGCACATGTGTCAACTTGCCCAAATTCAATGCCGCCAACAAATTTCTTCCGTTATCACAAACCACTTTGCCGATCCCCAGTTGGTGCGGAGTCAGCCACTGATCCACCTGTGCGTTCAGGGCGGACAGGAGTGCAGGTCCGGTGTGACTCTCTGCTTTCAGGGAAATCAACCCCAAGACGGCGTGACACTGCCGTATCCGGGATGTGGAATAGTACCTGTGGAGCTGGGGGGGTGCCGTTGATGTGGAGCAAGACATAGCAGCAGAAGAGGACTCAGCCGAGGAGGTTATGGAAGAGGATGGAGTAGGAGGAGTAGAGGAGGTGGCAGCAGGCCTGCCTGCAAGTCGTGGCGGTGTCACCAACTCCTCTGCAGAGCCACGTATTCCATGCTTAGCAGCCATCACAAGGTTTACCCAATGCGCAGTGTAGGTGATATAACTGCCCTGACCATGCTTTGCAGACCAGGTATCCGTGGTCAGATGGACCCTTGCCCCAACACTGTGTGCCAGAGATGCCATTACTTCCTTTTGTAAAATCGAGTACAGGTTGGGGATTGCCTTTTGTGCAAAGAAATTTCGGCCGGGTACCTTCCACTGCGTGTCCCAATAGCTACAAATTTTTTGAACGCCTCAGACTCCACCAGCTTGTATGGTAAAAGCTTGCGGGCTAAGAGTTCAGACAAGCCAGCTGTCAGTTGCCGGGCAAGGGGGTGACTTTGTGACATTGGCTTCTTACGCTCAAACATGTCCTTGACAGACACCTGACTGTGGGTAGATGAGCAGGGACTGCTCAGGGCGAGACACGGAGTGTCAGATGGTTGAGAGGGGGCAAGCACGGCAGCAGTTGTTGACGTGGCTGAAGATGCTGGACCAGGAGGAGGATGGCAGCTTTGACTTTGTGTGCTGCTTGTACTGATGTGTTGATCCCATAGGCGTTTGTGATGTGACATCATGTGCCTTCGCAAAGAAGTTGTACCTAGGTGGGTGTTGGACTTCCCACGACTCAGTTTCTTTTCGCACAGGTTGCAAATGGCATCATTGTTGTCACAGGCAGACATACGAAAACATTGCCACACTGCTGAGCTCTGCAATGATGGCATTCTGGTGGTGGCGTGCTGTCTGGCTGACCCCGGGTGCCGATGCATGCTGTCTGACTGTGCCACTAACTACTTTCGATGACCCCCCGCTGCTTCCAACTCGTCTTCTCCTCCTCCTCTCTGTCTCCCCATCTGAACTTTCCTCCTGTTCTTCTTCTCTTATAGCGGGCACCCACGTGACATCCAGGGACGCATCATCATCATCAACCGCTTCACTTGTATCTGACAACTCAACAAAGGAAGCAGCACCGGGTACAACATCATCATCAGACCGTACGTCCATGTGTGTAATGCTGCCTGACTGGGACATATCCCTGTTATCTACATCCTCTGGCACTAATGTTTGTGCATCACTCATTTCTTCCAACGGATCTGTAAATAACTCTGCTGACGGATCAAGTGAAGCGGCTGTGGTGCTAGTGTTGGTGGTGGCAACAGGCGGGCGAGTGGTAACTGGAGAGGTGCCCGAAGCTAAGCTGGAGGAGGATGGTGCGTCTAGGTTCCGTGCGGAAGCTGTAGAAGATTGGGTGTCCTGTGTTAGCCAGTCAACCATGTCCTCCGAACTGTTCAAGTTCAGGGTACGTTGCCTCTGAAAACTGGGCATTATTCTAGGGCCAAAGGGAATCACAGCACCACGACCACGACGGCCCTGCGGGGTGGCTTGCCTCTGCCTGTCATTTTTTTTACGATTAGTGGTACTATGCGTGCAAGCTACTGTGACACCAGATATGAGTGTCACTGGGCACTGGCAGAAGTTGGCAGACTAGATGCAATAGGCCTCACACACACGCCTTTAGGCAGGCTACTGATATTCAATTGATTAAAGTAAAAGAAGGGTTGTTTTATTTCACTGCACACTACGGTGGCACTAGATATGAGTGTCACTGGGCACTGGCAAAAGTTGGCAGACTAGATGCAATAGGCCTCACACACACGCCTTTAGGCATGCTACCGATATTCAATCGATTACAGTAAAAAAAGGGTTGTTTTATTTCACTGCACACTACGGTGGCACTAGATATGAGTGTCACTGGGCACTGGCAAAAGTTGGCAGACTAGATGCAATAGGCCTCACACACACGCCTGTAGGCAGGCTACTGATATTCAATCGATTACAGTAAAAAAAGGGTTGTTTTATTTCACTGCACACTACAGTGGCACTAGATATGAGTGTCACTGGGCACTGGCAAAAGTTGGCAGACTAGATGCAATAGGCCTCACACACACGCCTTTAGGCAGGCTACTGATATTCAATCGATTACAGTAAAAAAAGGTTTTTTTTTTTTTCACTGCACACTACGGTGGCACTAGATATGAGTGTCACTGGGCACTGGCAAAAGTTGGCAGACTAGATGCAATAGGCCTCACACACACGCCTGAAGGCAGGCTACTGATATTCAATTGATTACAGTAAAAAAAGGGTTGTTTTATTTCACTGCACACTACGGTGGCACTAGATATGAGTGTCACTGGGCACTGGCAAAATTTGGCAGACTAGATGCAATAGGCCTCACACACACAACTGTAGGCAGACTACTGATATTCAATCGATTACAGTAAAAAAAGGGTTGTTTTATTTCACTGAACACTACGGTGGCACTAGATATGAGTGTCACTGGGCAATGGCAAAAGTTGGCAGACTAGATGCAATAGGCCTCACACACACGTCTTTAGGCAGGCTACTGATATTCAATCGATTACAGTAAAACAAGGGTTGTTTTATTTCACTGCAAGCTACTGTGACACCAGATATAAGTGTCACTGCGCCCTGGCAAAAGTTGGCAGACTAGATGCAATAGGCCTCACACACACGCCTGTAGGCAGGCTACTGATATTCAATCGATTACAGTAAAAAAAAGGGTTGTTTTATTTCACTGCACACTACTGTGGCACTAGATATGAGTGTCACTGGGCACTGGCAAAATTTGGCAGACTAGATGCAATAGGCCTCACACACAGCTTTAGGCAGGCTACTGATATTCAATCAATTACAGTAAAAAAAGGGTTGTTTCATTTCACTGCACACTACGGTGGCACTAGATATGAGTGTCACTGGGCGCTGGCAAAAGTTGGCAGACTAGATGCAATAGGCCTCACACACACGCCTTTAGGAAGGCTACTGATATTCAATCGATTACAGTAAAAAAAGGGTTGTTTTATTTCACTACACACTACGGTGGCACTAGATATGAGTGTCACTGGACACTGGCAAAAGTTGGCAGACTAGATGCAATAGGCCTCACACACACGCCTGTAGGCAGGCTACTGATATTCAATTGATTACAGTAAAAAAAGGGTTGTTTTATTTCACTGCACACTACGGTGGCACTAGATATGAGTGTCACTGGGCACTGGCAGAAGTGTGCGGAGTAGATGCAATAGGCCTCACACACGCCTGTAGGCAGGCTACTGATATTCAATCGATTACAGTAAAAAAAGGGTTGTTTTATTTCACTGCACACTACGGTGGCACTAGATATGAGTGTCACTGTGCACTCGCAAAAGTTGGCAGACTAGATGCAATAGGCCTCACACCCATGCTAGCAGGCTGGCATATGCAAATAGATTACACAGAAAAAAGTAATAAGATAAAATAAAAAGTGCTTTTTGGATTGCTGTCCTTGCAGCATATAGTAGTAAAAGCTAAATACACAGCCTGGCTATCTATTTCCCTATTAAATAAAGAGCAGGTAGAATATATCTCCTCTCCAAACAAATGCAGCTAGAGAATGATTCTAAAATGGAGGCTGTCATACAGATGGAAGGCTCTGGAAGGGAGTGTATGCTGCTGACTGGCTGGAATGTGTCTGCTGACTGTGATGTGCAGGGTCAAAGTTTCCTCAATGATAAAGAATAGGGGGCAGGCCGAAAAGCGCATGTTTCATGCGAAAATCGCCGCAAATAGTTCTCCTGCGAACTGTTCGGGACATCACTAGTTATAAAATGAAACTAATTAATCTGAGCATTGGTTTCTTTTTTAAGGGACACTCCTTAAAATACCAAGGTGTCCAACTTAAAAAAGGAATATATCAGATCTATATAAAGCAAACTATAGAAAGAATACACCTTAAATCCACCTTAAATAGTATGACTTTTTCTGATAATTAAAAACTTTGATATTCAAACAACATAAAAAGCAGGACTTACCACATTAAATTAATTCTAAAGATGATGGCCCCTATTCAATTGAGAAATTGATCCTGTAAACTAATAGGACATATATTGCATTTAGGCTGAATACAGCCAGGCTACAATGTTTGGTATACCCAAACAATAGGAATTAAGACAATTGTCCATGACTAATGTGTCACTAATAGTCCCCAGCTCTACCCCACTATATGTGGGCAAAAAATACTGTCTGAGATATTTCAGTAATTAAACTAAGATAACTTTATTGATTAATCTGTTATTGACAATTCCCATTTCCCACATCACTATATGGGGGCAAGAATGAAGGATATTCATCGCATTTAGGCTGAAAACAGCCAGACTATAGTATTTGGTATATCCATACAATAGGAATTTAATAAACTTTATTGATACAAATAGTTCTAAGTCCTATACCGCTATATGTGGGCCAAAAGGCAGGGTCTGTGTCATACTATATTGTCTGGTATATCCAAAGAACAGGAAATAAGAAAGCCTTACTATCCACCTGTCATTGGCAGTCCTCAGATAAACACTATCTGCTACTCACTGTGCAGATTTGTGTCTGTATCAACTCTATTCCTACCTGCTATTTGAACTCCATATCACTCCTTAGATGCATAGATCCCAACTCTCCTATCAGACAGCCCTATTAAATTGGGAGTCGGCCAATTGAATAGGGCTCTATATAAGCACAGAGCATATTTTTTTACAGAAGATTTTAGTTGGTGAACTTCTATCCAAAAGCAAGGTCTTCACTAACTAAAAAATTCTGTAAAAAAATATGCTCTGTGCTTATATAGAGCCCTATTCAATTGGCCAAATCTCAATTTAATAAAGCTTTAAGACCCTATAGAAACCCAGAAGCCTATTTACGTGAATACTTTAGAAGATAAGATCTTTTGTACTAATAGGTGAGAAGGTCCATACAAAATAATAAAAGAACATTAAAGGTTAATTATTTACTTTAAAAACACCTTTTGAAATTGATCCATAAGGTCTGAAATCAGAGTAGTTCTAAAATCAGCTAAGAGTTTTTTCATAGTTTTAACGGTGAGGATATCTTCCTCAATTGAATCAGAGGCTATGGTATTATCTGCACCAAGGACTTCTCTAAATTCTGATGAGGAAGCAGACGTTTCTAAAGGATATTCTGTGTTTTCTTCCATAAGGCCTACTTTCTCAAGGCCCGATTTAGGAAGGAAAAAATCACTTTTTAAATGACCATTTCTCTCTTTTTATCCCTTTGAGTTTAGACTTCAAGGGTGTACCTACTTTCTTCATCTTGCTAATACATTTTTAAACCTTTACGGAATTCTATATTTGTTAATTGCAACATGTCCTATACTATATCTAGTCTCAGCTGACACTCAAATCTTCTAAACAAATGATAGAGAGCTTTTCCAATTTACCTGAAAATCTAAATATATATACGATCTTTACACATTGAATAGGAGTTGTTTGGTGCTTTCAAATAGACAACTAACAAGAAAGAACCATATGCTAAAAGTCTATAAAAAGGTTCTTATCTTGTTAGAAAAAAACGCGGTTCCATCTGTATAACCAAATTCCAGGTCCTCAAAGATCTTCTACCTGCTTGTTGGGAGATGGTGTCTCTGCGTTTATTTATATTAGTTTGTCATTCTTATTTAGTTTATAGAAAAAGGAAAAGGAATATAGCCAGAAACACACATAAAAATGCAGTTATATAAACCTCTGCTCTGGTTAGATGCAGTTTCACTGGTCTCCCTTCAGTTGACAATGGGTAACCATGAACTCCATCCCAAGTATGCCAAAAGAAGCTGTAGAAATAGACTTCCCCCAGCTCTTCTAGGCAATTATTGGGTGTATAAAACAAAATATGAAGCTATAGGGTTTTCTTCTAAGAGTTCATGGAATAAATACGCATAGCAACCAAGCCATAGCTTCTCAGCTGAGTAAGAATAATATTTTTTATCCATATAAGCTTGCCTCTTCTCCGGGTACTTAGACAGTTCTCCTCCTATCTCAACAGGGAGACAGAGATCCAAGAGGGAGCATAAGACTGCTCATCCCCTCTCAGCTTACTCCATTTCGCTTTACCCTCAGTGTCTGGTGCTGAAAAACGCACGTGTCAGATATTGCCCAGCTCAGGCAGGTTTCCTGTAGTCTCCTGGCCACCTCTTCAGGGCCCAGGCTGGGCAGGTCTCTGGGAGCTTTAGGCTGCTGGTCCTCGGAATCCGAGGGCTGGGACTAGCTTGCACATTGCACCAGGATGCTAGGAGCTCACCTAGGGTCCAGTGCCCCTCCAGATGCTCGGCACGACATGCAGCAACTCCACCAGGGCATACACTGCCTCACTCAGCCTCTCATCCAAACCTCCGATGCAGGGCGCTGCGTGGTTCAGCCTTTCGACCTCTCATGCTGCCTCTCCTGGAGCTCACCAGGTCAGGTAGGAGGAACTTCGTATAGCAGGCTATTAGGTTAAGGAGAACTGTGTGTTGAAGTGCATCTCAGCTAGATTCGCGCCATTGCCACTGCCCTGCTAGCTGCACATGCTAGCGTTTCCTGGGCGTGTTTCCTTATCCAGAAAATGTAAAACCACCAGAATTTTAAAGCACTATTTTATATGTAAGATTTTCATATATCAAAGATTTTGATGTAGAAAAATGTTTGGTTTCACTAAGATGGGGTGTTAATATCCCTTAGCAATCGCATAGGCACCATAGAGTTTAATGTAAGACCCCCACAGGTTCTGTTGAATGTAATAATAATATTTTTTATAATAAAAAATAATATAAAATATTGACTATTTCATTAGTTCACTGAGAATTCAGATACATATAAGTAATAATTGTTTATATCTCTGGTCTATTTATTAGCAATATACAATCGTCATAAATGTATAAATAGAGAGGTCATCTATTTGAAACCTCATATTAAATATCTAACTCCCTTTTAGATAGTTTCAAACAATGTATTCCATCAGGTAATATGTCCATATTTGTAATTCTCTATTCATATTCTATTTTAACTTTTGATGTAGTAAATGTAGAAATATTGTGTTACACACACTTTTGATATGTACTGTTTATGTTTTTATTTAGTCCTACAAATTCATCTCTATACATTTAAACTTACCTCGGATATAGTTACCATGGAAACGATGATGCCTTAAATAGGACAGGCACGTAGTGGACGCCTTCTCCTTTGGGGCGTATTTTGCATCTGTGATTAGGATGCGGGTTTTAACTGCAGGGACCTTCTGAATCCAGCTTTGGGAGGGTGAGTTTAGAAGACAAAAGAGGGATATGCTAGGAGTTCAGACAGTACGGATTGAAGGTGTTTGGGATAGAGTTGGAGGGATAGTGGATGAAGAGACCGCTACATGTGGGTAATAAGTGCATGGCTTGTGCTGCGTTTACATTGTCTGATATATCAAAACAATGAGACTAAGAAAACTTTTTTAATAAAATTTGTCATTGACAATTCTTAGTCCCAAACCCGGTGCATGGGGCAAGAATATAGGACATATATTGCATTTAGGCTGAATACAGCCAGGCTACAATGTTTGGTATACCCAAACAATAGGAATTAAGACAATCGTCCTTGACTAATGTGTCACTAATAGTCCCCAGCTCTACACCACTATATGGGCAAAAAATACTGTCTGAGATATTTCAGTAATTAAACTAAGATAACTTTATTGATTAATCTGTCTTTGACAATTCCAATTTCCCACATCACTATATGGGGGCAAGAATGAAGAATATTCATCACATTCAGGCTGAATACAGCAAGACTATATTATTTGGTATATCCATACAATAGGAATTTAAAAAACGTTATTGATGCAAATTGTCCCTAACAGTTCTAAGTCCTATACCGCTATATGTGGGCCAAAAGGCAGGGTCTGTGTCTTGCAAAAGTATTCACCCCCTTGACATTTTACCTATTTTGTTTCATTACAGCCTTAAGTTCAATGTTTTGTTAATCTGAATGTTATGTGATGGATCGGAAGACAATAGTCTAAGTTGGTGAAGTGAAATGAGAAAAATATATACATAAAACTATTTTTTAGAAATAGAAAACAGAAAATTGGCATGTGCGTATGTATTCACCCCCTTTGTTATGAAGCCCATAAAAAGCTCTGGTGCAACCAATTACCTTCAGAAGTCACATAATTAGTGAAATGATGTCCACCTGTGTGCAATCTAAGTGTCACATGATCTGTCATTACATATACACACCTTTTTTAAAAGGCCCCAGAGGCTGCGACACCTAAGCAAGAGGCACCACTAACCAATCACTGCCATGAAGTCCAAGGAACTCTCCAAACAAGTAAGGGACAATGTTGTTGAGAAGTACAAGTCAGGGTTAGGTTATAAAAAAATATCCAAATCTTTGATAATCCCCAGGAGCACCATCAAATCTATCATAACCAAATGGAAAGAACATGGCACAACAGCAAACCTTCCAAGAGACGGCCGCCATGAAAACTCACGGACTGGGCAAGGAGGGCATTAATCAGAGAGGCAGCACAGAGACCTAAGGTAACCCTGGAGGAGCTGCAGAGTTCCACAGCAGAGACTGGAGTATCTGTACATAGGATGACAATAAGCCGTACGCTTCATAGAGTTGGGCTTTATGGCAGAGTGGCCAGAAGAAAGCCATTACTTTCAGCAAAAAAACAAAATGGCACATTTTGAGTTTCCGAAAAGGCATATGAGAGACTCCCAAAATGTATGGAGGAAGGTGCTCTGGTCTGATGAGACTAAAATTGAACTTTTTGACCATCAAAGAAAATGCTATGTCTGGTGCAAACCCAACACATCACATCACCCAAAGAACGCCAGGACTGGAAAACTGGTCAGAGTTGAGGGAAAGATGGAAGGTGCTAAATACAGGGATATTCTTGAGCAAAACCTGTACCATGCTGTGCGTGATTTGAGGCGAGAACGAAGGTTCACCCTCCAGCAGGACAATGACCCCAAGCACACTGCTAAAGCAACACTTGAGCGGTTTAAGGGGAAATATGTAAATGTGTTGGAACGGCCTAATCAAAGCCCAGACCTCAATCCGAAATCTGTGGTCAGACTTAGAAGTTGCGGGCTTCTTCAATTGAATCGCTATGTACCTGTTGCAACTTTAAAGCCTGCAGACTTACGGGCTGTGGACCTCATTCAATTGAAATTTGGCCAATTGAATAGGGCTCTCTATAAGCACATAGCATATTTTATTTACAGGAGTTTTAGTTAGTGAAGACCTTGATTTTGGATAGAAGTTCACTAACTAAAAACTTCTGTAAAAAAAAATATGCTGTGTGCTTATATAGAGCCCTATTCAATTGGCCAAATCACATCTGAATGAGGCCCTGTATGAAGGCAACTGCAGGCTTGCAATTGAATAGGGTCTTCAAACCCACAAACCAAAAGGTCTGATCTCCCAGCTTTACACACTGCTTCAAGCATAAGAAAATACTCTTCTTCTTGGGAAAAAGATTTCAGAGAAACCCTCAACTCAGAAGACTGGCAAGAAATATGAAAAATTCCTAATTCAATCGCCTTATGTTCCAATAATAAAAATAACAATCATACAAGACAGTTCTTTATGTTAGAAAGGTTGTGGCGTACATGGAACTTATTTACATATGTAGTCCTGGACAAAATATAAACAAAACAATAGGGTTTCAATCAATTCTTTAATTACGACTTGTTTAGAAATCCCACCACCACTTGATCCGTGGTTTTTTCTGTTATCCTGACAATGGGAATAATGTATGAGAAAGCAAAAAGTCATAACTGCAAAGATTTACTCAACCGCAAGAAGATTTTTTGCAGAACTATGGAAATCCCCACAAATTCAAACTTAAACATTGTTATAGCTAAATTTGGAAAACATTGAAATGGAACAATAGCCAGGTAGATTGAAAGGCTCCCTAGCTCCACTTGGAATGAAATGGCTTTAATGGTTTACACATTTTTGAAAGAAAATATAGACCTGATAAAAATCTCTTTCGACTTTTGTAAATGTATGTACAAATGTTTTCAATGACATGTCCCTTCCCTTTTTATTCTTTTTTATCTTTCCCATACCAGCCATTAATAAATTGTGTTAATATATCACTTTTTCACTTTGATTTATTGATATTAAATACATTATTTGTTTTCTGTAGTTTCCAAATAATGTATTTTGCCATATACTCTGTGGTGCTTTTGCATCTGATTCTAGCTGTGTTATATATGAGAAGAATATAATTACACATTTCTCAATGCAAATATACACTGTATTATTAAATTATTAAATAAACAGGAACTTGAACATCGATACAGAGAATTACCAGACAGCATGCAAATATTAGAGGAAACCACAGCCTTTTCTGAATAATATATTTTCCTATTAGCAAATGTGTGTTTTTTGTCACATTTATATAAAGGAACGCATCATCTGTACATCTCATTAAGAACTCAGACATCTAATCTTGGAAGAAGCATCATGGCTTTCTCATTTAGTATGATGTTTGAACTTATTATATTGATTGAGATTTTAACTGGACTCATTCTCAATGCATTTATAGTGATAATAAATTGCATTCGGTGGCTACGATCTAAAAGCCTGCAAACTATTGACATGATTCTAGTAAATTTAGGATTATTCAGGTTTATTTTTCTAATCAGTATTATAATGGAAATGGTTGTGATGCATTTCTATCCATGGATATATGAAAATAAGTATTATCCAGAAACCTTTCTCACAGTTATACTGTTTGTGTCCTTCTGCTGCCTCTGGTTTTCCACTTTGCTCTGTGTCTTCTACTGTGTGACGATCACCAGCTATAACTACAGATTATTCATCTACGTGAAACTGAACATCTCCAAGATGCTGCCCTGGTTGATCCTGACGTTGGTGACGGTATCTTTTATTTCCAGTCTGCCCTCTGCATATTTTGTCTATAAATTACACATTATAAATTCAACAAGTGGAATCAATGATACAAGTGATACAAATATTATAATGGAGCAAAATCACGTCAATATGTTCATCATATTCATGGTCGGATCTCTCTTGCCATTCTCCATATTTTGTGTGGCAGTTTCCCTTCTTATAAGATCCCTGTGGAATCACACCAGACGTATGACCAGTGATGGTGCTGGATTCAGGAACCCTCAACTGGAGGCTCATTTCAGTGCAGTTAAAAATATGTTGTCCTTCTTGTTCTTATACATCATCTCTTTTATAAGTATAAACTTGATGCCTTTAATGATCCAGTCAAAAAGTACAACTTGGATATCGCTTGGTACAATCTTCACTTCTGCTTATCCAAGCCTGCACACCATCATCTTGATCTGCAGCAACAGAAAACTCAAACTGGCTCTTATGAATATTTTTGGCTTCCAATGAAATTAACATTAATAATACAAGGATCAGAGGATATCGGAAAAGTTAACTTGGTGGACCAATACCTGTTTCATGAAAAGTAGAGATTGTATCTAAGTTGTGATCATATTTATTTTGTTTCTGTGAATTATCTGTACATAATATTAATGTTGTCATATTTGGATAGTTAATCAAATTATAGATAAGGCATTTCTTTCTTTTATTCTTTCAACACTGTGTTAATTTACTAAGCATCGCAAGTGCATCTAATGTGCATCCCTTGATTTAGTATGCATGGTTTCCTGTTACTGAGAAGATGTTTAGTAAATGTCCCCATTATCAACCAGAACATACATACAAATAAATTAGCACCTCTTAATCTTCTTTAAATTATCTATTAAATGTGGATTTACAAACTCTGGGCCTCATTCAATTGCAATTTTGCCAATTGAATAGGGCTCTATATAAGCACACAGCATATTATTTTTACAGAAGTTTTTAGTTAGTGAAGACCTGGCTTTTGGATAGAAGTTCACTAACTAAAAACTTCTGTAAAGAAAATATGCTCTGTGCTTATATTGAGCCCTATTCAATTTGCAAAATGGCAATTGAATGAGGCCCTCTGAAAATATCTGCGAAACTGGAATGGAGATGTCTTGTTTTGAACTTTATGAAGCTTTTTTTGTGTGCAAACCTATTGTCACCAAGTTTTTCACACATACAAGAAAGACGTAAAAATGATAACTAAGCTTTGTTAGTTATCACTTGTAACATTTTTTTGTTGTGCTGTTGCAAAACTTGGTGCCTCATTCAAATGCAATTTGGCCAATTGAATAGGGCTCTATATAAGCACACAGCATATTTTTTTACAGAAGTTTTTAGTTAGTGATCTTCTATCCGAAAGCAAAGTCTTCACTAACTAAAAACTTCTGTAAAAAAATATATGCTATGTGCTGATATATATATTATTATTATCGTTTTTTATAAAGCAGCCTAAAATTGTAAACTTATTACTGATGAACATTAATTAACCAACATTAGTAATTGTATTGAGGTAGCACATTTTACCTGAAGGCAATTAACACATTAGTATATGAGTTGCTACAATATTATAAAGTATTTGTATATTGTATTATTTTTAAGTAAAAATGTTGTTATATTTTATGATCAGCGATTGTGTTTGCCATGTTCTCTAAAGATTTTTCTTTCTGAAAATATTTTAATTGTTGCTAAAGATAAGAGTAATGTTTCATAATAAAATGACTTTTTAATATAAATTGTTTACACTATATTCTTTCCATCGTCTGAGAGTTGTAAGAAATGGCTACATCAAGTGAATATAGAACTTGTTGCAGTGACAATCATTGGAGACAATGACATAAATTAGGCCATATTTATTTGAACTAGTATTCAGGCAAACATAAATGTATTATGGCATCCACTGTTTGTTTAAATCTAAACCTTTGGGATATGTATTTGCAGATCAGGTGTAGTACATGTATGTTGTTGGTGTGTAATGTATATGGCTCACTGACAGGTAGCAGTGCTCAGAGATTAACACCTGAAATAGAAAACAAAAACATAAAAAGTAGACAAGATGAAGCGCTATCTCCTCTGCCTTTTTATCACATGTTCCACCTCTCCAGCACACCATGTGGTCATCTGGGAAACCATCAGGCAGGAGCTCCTGGGAGGTGGAGGCTGTCCAGCAGCAGGTGAGATTGGGGTGTTTCCAGGTGACCCTTCCTCTGTTGTGATGGAGGAGGTAAACTATTTTTGAAAGTGTTCCAGTATTGCTGACATGAGGTCCTCCTTTTTATACAAATTCCTGTTCAGACTGGAGAGCTGCCCTTCCAAGTCCTGGTGCTATAGCCATTGACATTAAAGTTCAGGTTCCATCTGCTTTTGCTGCCTCCGATTGTCTCTCAGCTCTTGAAGACAATCTCTCTGTATGCCCTCCACTTCCAGCAAATGCCTGATCATCTCCTGTTGTTGCTACTGTATCTGCCTGCCATCAAGTTGTTCCTATACCTCTGATGTGGGAGAGGGTGGCTGTGGAGGAGTGACAGATTCTGACAATCCCAGAAACTAGGGGTGTTAGTGATGCTGCATGTAGAGGTGGTGGGGGTAGAGTGGGGCAACAAGATGAGATTCCAAATAGTAGCAGCTGAGAGAAGGGTTGATCCGAAGGGTTGATCTGAGTCAAAGTAGATCATGGTGGTGGAGGGTTCTTTGAGCTTCTCCATGAGCCAGAGGAACTAATCCCTTTCATCCTGGGTAATGTTGTCTTCCGGTAATGGAGTAGAAGAAGAATAACATATATTTATTTTCGCATAAGCATAACTTCTGTCAGTGTTTGTATGTACAGTTTAAAAATTTTAGTGTTGCACAGGCAAGGATAAGAAGATCACATATTATAATTGTCTAACTGCAATTCGTCGTCACGCTTGCGCCGAATCGCAGTTTGACAATAATAAACTGCCCATTGCGCAGCGCGGCGCAAGCCGCGCAGCGCGGCGCGAGCCGCGCATGCACGCAGCGCGGACCGAGCTGAGAGCAGATGGAAGAGTGGGGAAGAGTGGGGAAGAGGGGGGGGGGAGAGGCACAGAGGGAGAGTGGGGAAGAGGGGGGGGGGAGGCACAGAGGGAGAGTGGGGAAGAGGGAGAGTGGGGAAGAGGGGGGGGAGAGGCACAGAGGGAGAGTGGGGAAGAGGCACAGAGGGAGAGTGGGGAAGAGACACAGAGGGAGGGGGGAGAGACACAGAGGGATAGGTGGGAAAGAGACACAGGGGAGGTAGAGGAGGGGGAAAAGACACACGGGAGGGAGAACAGGGGGAAGATACACATGGGAGGGAAATGGGGGGGGAAGAGGGGAACAGACACAGGGGGAAGGGGGAAAGAGACACAGGCCAGGGGGGAACAGGCACAGAGGGAGAGGGGGGAAGAGGCACAGAGGGAGAGGGGGAAGAGACACAGAGGGGAGAGATACAGAGGGTGAGGGAGGAAGAGACACAGGGAAAGGGGGGAAGGGTGAGGGGGAAGAGACAGGGAGGAAGAGGCACAGAAAGAGGAGGGGGAAGAGACACAGGGGAGTGAGAGGAGGGGGAAGAGACACAGGGGAGAGAGTGCAGGGGGGAAGATACACAAGGGAGGGAAATGTAGACACGAGGAAGGCCGGAACAGACACAGGGGGAGGGGGAAAGAGACACAGGCCAGGGGGGAACAGACACAGGGGAGGGTTGGGGGAGACACAGGGAGGGGAAGAGATTCATGGGAGGGAGAAGGGGGAAAGAGACACAGGGGAGGGGTTTAGAGACACGGGAGGGAGAGTAAGGTAAAAACACAGGGGGGCAGGAGATACAAGGGAGGTAGACGAGGCGGAAGGAGACACAAGGGAGGGAGAGGAGGGGGGAAATAAGACACGAGAGAGGAAGTAGACAGAGGGAGAGACTCGCCATGAGCTCCAAAGGGGCTCATTGCAAGGCCTGTGATGAGCGCCAAAGGCGCTCATCACAAGGCCAGTAAAGTAGAGGGGGAGAGGCTTACATTGTGTGGCAAACAGCATTGCCAGGCTTCAGTTTTTATTGCCGTCATTTTTGACGGGCAAGTCGCTAGTATCTTTATAATATCAATAACCAAATATGATGTCATGTATCTGGGGATTAGCATAATATATGTTGTTATTTTGCTGATGTATCGATTGTTTGTCCTTAGAGTTATGTGAACGCATGGATCTGTCTAATACACATATGACCTGCTTTTATATCTTACTAGCGAATTGCCCGTCAAAAAATGATGGTCATAAAATTGTAAGGCAGCTAATGCTGTTTGCCACACAATGTAAGGTCCTCTGAGTATCCTTCGGCGATCATCGCGTGGCTCCCAATGAGCACCTTTGGAGCTCATTGCGAGCCTCTCCCCTGGTGTACTTTTGGCCGTCTGACACTTTCGGAGCTCATTGCAAGACCCGCGCTGAGCGCCTCCTGCGCTCATTGCGAGGCTCGCAATGAGCACCTTTGGCACTCATTGCGAGCCTCTCCCCTCATGTACATTTGCTGCTCTGAGCACCCTATATATGTAAATGGGCATCAATAAGACATCACACATATTTGTGTGCATTTCAGGTCAATACGATTACTCATTCATGGTCGTCAGCTGCATTGTATATGTGATATTTATATTACAGCCGAGTTACAGAGTGTAATATTCCATGACTGCTATGAGACCGTGTAACCTGCTGTGCAGGGCATTTGAGAGGACAATAAATTCCATTCTGTTGTCAGTTTCATGACTCTCCAACTATGCATGGGGGTCTCAGTCTTCCTTCACTGGCTCTGAGGCTTAGGCCCCATCCTCCTCCTCCCACTAACCTTTGAGGCCTCCCCTACTGGCCACACTGATGGTGTCCTCGCATTGGGACAGCTCCAACTTGCTCTGCCTCACCTCTCCTCCTCTCCTTTTCTCTTCATCTGCCTATTCCACTCTTCTTTCCTCACCCTCTCACAGTGCTTCTCCCATTTCACTTCTTCTCCTCTCCACTTCCTTCTGTGCTTATTGTGAGCCTCTCCCCCCCCCCCCCTCTACCACCCCCCTCTACTTTACTGGCCTTGCGATGAGCGCATATGGCGCTCATCACGTGTCTCGCTCATTGCGAGCCTCTCCCCCCTTCCTTTGTGTCTCGCCCCCCCTTCCGCTGTGTCTCTTCAGCCCCGATCCCCCTCCTCTGTGTCTCTTCGCCCCCTCTCCCCCTCCTCTGTGTCTCTTCGCCCCCTCATCTGTGTCTCTTCCCCCTGCTGTTTCTCTTCCCCCCTCTCTGTGTCTCTCCCCCCTCCTCTGTATCTCTTACCCCCTCTGTGTCTCTCCCCATCTCCCTACCCTGTGTCTCCCCCTCTGTGTCTCTTCCCATCTTCCTCCCCCCTCTCTGTCTCTCCCCCCATATCCCTTCTTGTGTCTCTCCACCCCCCTCTCTGTGTCTCTTCTCCATCTTCCTCCCCTGTGTGTCTCTCCCCCCTTCCTCTCCCTCCTCTGTGAATACCATTTAGTGAACAAGAGAAGCCCCACTATACAGAGTACAGAGACACATAATACATACACAGATATATATACAGTGTATATAAAAAGTCTACACTCCCCTGTTAAAATGTCAGAAAAACAAACTGAAATCTTTTAGGTAGAGGAAAGAAAAAATATAAAAATAAAATAAAATGGTTGCATAAGTATGCACACCCTTAAACTAATACTTTGTTGAAGCACCTTTTGATTTTATTACATCACTCAGTCTTTTGGGGTATGAGTCTCTCAGCATGGCACATTTTGACTTGGCAAGATTTGCCCACTCTTCTTTGCAAAAACACTCCAAATCTGTCAGATTGCGAGGGCATCTCCTGTGCACAGCCCTCTTCAGATCACCCCACAGATTTTCTATCGAATTCAGGTCTGGGCTCTGGCTGGGCCATTCCAAAACTTTAATCTTCTTCTGGTGAAGCCATTCCTTTGTTGATTTGGATGTATGCTTTGGGTCGTTGTCATGCTGAAAGATGAAGATCCTCTTCATGTTCAGTTTTCTAGCAGAAGCCTGAAGGTTTTGTGCCAATATTGACTGGTATTTGTAACTGTTCATAATTCCCTCTATCTTAGCTAAGGCTCCAGTTCCAGCTGAAGAAAAACAGCCCCAAAGCATGATGCTGCCACCACCATGCTTCACTGTGGGTATGGTGTTCTTTTGGTGATGTGCAGTGTTATTTTTACGCCAAACATATCTTTTGGAATTATGGCCAAAAAGTTCAACCTTTGTTTCATCAGACCATAACACCTTTTCCCACATGCTTTTGGGAGTCTTCAGATGTGTTTTTGCCAAATGTAGCCTGGCTTGGATGTTTTTCTTCGTAAGAAAAAGCTTTCATCTTGCCACTCTACCCCATAGCCCAGACATATGAAGAATACGGGAGATTGTTGTCACATGTACCACACAGCCAGTACTTGCCAGATATTCCTCTTGGTAGCCTCCCAGACCAGTTTTCTTCTCGTCTTCTCATGAATTTTGGAGGGAGCTCCAGTTCTTGGTAATGTCACTGTTGTGCCATATTTTCTCCACTTGATGATGACTGTCTTCACTGTGTTCCATGGTATATCTAATTCCTTGGAAATTCTTTTGTACCCTTCTCCTGACTGATACCTTTTAACAATGAGATCCCGCTGATGCTTTGGAAGCTCTCTGTGGACCATGGCTTTTGCTGTGGGATGCGACTAAGAAAATTTCAGGAAAGACCAACTAGAGCAGCTGAACTTTATTTGGGGTTAATCAGAGGCACTTTAAATGATGGCAGGTGTATGCTGACTCCTATTTAACACAATTTGGAATGTGGTTGCTTAATTCTGAACACAGCTACAACCCCAGTTATAAGAGGGTGTGCAGACTTATGCAACCACATTATTTTTCTTTTTTTTTTCTTCCCTCCACCTAAAAGATTTCAGTTTGTTTTTCAATTGAGTTGTACAGTTTATAGGTCACATTAAAGGTGGAAAAAGTTCTGAAACTATTTATCTTTGTCTCATTTTTTACAGCACAGAAACCTGACATTTTAACAGGGGTGTGCAGACTTTTTATATCCGCTGTATGTATATATATATATATATATATATATATATATATATATATATATATATATATATATATATATATATATATATATATATATATATATATATATATATATATATATATATATATATATATATATATATATATATATATATATATATATATATATATATATATATATATATATATATATATATATATATATATATATATATATATATATATATATATATATATATATATATATATATATATATATATATATATATATATATATATATATATATATATATATATATATATATATATATATATATATAAGAATTGGGTTATTGCTGGTGCTGCAGTTGTGGTGCAGTGTGTTAGAGCTCTGTGCTTCCATAGCTATTGACATGGGTTCTAATCTGAGTCAGTTCCACTGGAGAAGGAAATGACAACCCACTCCATTATCACTGCATGTGCAAACTTACTTGGTTGATAAGATCAGCGTGGAAGAATCCAGTCAGTATAAAGAGCGGGAACAGAGTGAGGAGTGTTTGAGATAATTTGCTTTATATAAAGCCTTCCTGATGTCATATCATAACAATAACCTCTATAGGCTTGGGGGCGTTCAGAGTGTAGGTTCAAAGCAACATAGCAACCAGACAGCCTGCAGCACTGATTGGCTGATGCTGCAAGCTGTCAGTCAGCCAAATTGATACAATTATAGCAGAGTCAATTAAAATTCACTCAGCTTGGAGCGTTACAGCCTGACTCTCACACAGTAATAGGCGATTGGGAAGGCACACAAAGGGTTCATTTAAAGTGATAGATGCATATTTTTAACAAAAACATATGAAAGAAGACATGACAGCTGATATACAGATATAATTACATTGTACTATCTATATAAATTTAAAATATAATATTAAAGTGATTGATCATTTTTGGGTGGGGCGTCTGCCCATTTGCCCCTATGCACCGGTTGCCCCTGTTCAAAATCCTAAAACATGATGCTTTGTAAATGTTTCTTGCATTACTCCAACACATTTGGAAAAATCAACAGTGTCCAGCAGACTGGAAAAGGCCAGCCTACATCCCAATCCCAAAAAAGGCAGTGCCAAAGAGTGTTCCAATTATCAAATAATTGCACTGTCACGACCCAGATTTGGGGGCCATGCACCACCCCACACCACCTGCCTTTAGCTTACAGGAATTTCTCTAGGTTGTGAATTCTCAGTGCCCAGCTTAGGTAGACAGTTCCTGAACAACCAGTCCTCATGATACAAGAAAACAGGAAAGATATACTACCCACAGTGGTAAGGAGCAGAGTTGCAGACAGATTCCTTCATAACAATTCCCTCAGAAAAAAACATACACCTCAAATTATATATGTTCAACTAACAACCATTTATTTATCTGACACAGTATTTATAGCATACAGGGACCAATCACAAGAGGTTTATTAATCTTCCCACCTGGTAACTTACTGTCATGTCAGCATTATTAATTGCCTCCCAGGGTTTAGGAATCTGCATTTGCTGTAATTAGAGAGCCATTTTTCCCATTTTATCTTGCCTCTTCTTATCTAAAAAGTCAGGGCTTGACCCCTGCTGGAAGGTGACAAATGGCACCACAACGTCTAGGGAGAGGTTGGCTGAATACCTTATTGTCAGGAAGTCTTCACCAGAGGGAAGTTAGTATTTTTAAACACCTGCTTCTAGACAAATGTCACATGAAAATATATTTAAAAAATGACAAAAATGTGAGGGGTGTGTTCACTTTTGTGAGATACTGTATATGCAGAGTACATCATGCTTAAGGCCGAACTGGATAAATCCAAAGCCAGACTCAATATTGCTGGCAGAAATATCAACAAACTCGGATAATACAACTCTGATGGATGAAATTGAGCAGGGTGAAAGAAGAGTGCAAAGTTGGCCTTCTGCTAAAAGTTAAAAAGTCAAAGATCATAGCAAGCAGCAATCTCACTTTCTGACAAATAACTGGGGAAAAGTGACAAATGTTATTTTACTGGCATCCCAGATCTCTTCAGATGGTGACTGCGGCCATGAAATTACTTCTAGGGAGGAAAGCTATGGCAAATCTAAGCTAGCAAAAAGTAAAGGTATTGCATTATCAACAAAGGTCTGTATAATTAGAACTATGGTAGTAACATATGGATGTGACTACTGGACTATAAAAAAGACTGAGCACCATAGAATTGATACCTTTGAATTGTGGTGTTGGAGAAAACTGTTGAGAGTCACTTTGCTATAAGATCCAGTAAATCGATACTTCAGGATATTAAGCCAAACCTCTCGCTAGAAGGTTTGATCATGAGGCTGAAGCTTAAATATTTTGGCCATATCATGAGAAGACAATTTCCTAGAGAAAGCTGTGGCCCGAAAACGTAAACCATGAACTCGTATGTAGCATTTCAGAGCGTGAGCCTGATCAATTAAGCAAAATCGTAACTCCCGGTCAGAAACAGCCAATAGAAAATTAGACTGTCATCATTACGGCAGTATAAGGTTACATGTCAATCAATTAGGTGCAATCAGACTCCTAAACATGCAAAATACAAAATAATAAATATGAATGCCAATACTTTTCTAGTCCATGTAGGTGGCTTGATATGTATTAACTCATTGATTGCCAAGATCAATATAACCCCGAAATGAAACATAAAAAAAAATATTTCCATCTGCAGATTTGCAAGCTTGAGACTGTTGTGCAATTAATACTAATGTCTTTCATTGCTTTCCCAGTGCAGTATTGATTTTGTTTATTTGCATTTACAGTGCCACAAACATGTCTTTAACTCCTTTGCGGGTGCTATCTGGTACCTGTAGGATTTTCTTCTACATTTGCAGTTTATGGATGTCGAAATATTTGTGGGCTTGTGGAATTGTAGCAATTATTAAGGCCCCTATTCAATTGAGCAATTGTTGGTTACGGGAGCTCATAATGTAGCCTGTACACTAATTTGCTATTCCATTGACGTCTTTTAGCTACCCGCAAACCATTTGCACGTTATATGCTGAAAATCCCTGCGTTTGTCAAAATTGTAACTCCCAACCCATCTAAGCCTTTGATCTTTCAAGCACGCAAATGTTACAATCGCTAAAATCGTGAACTGCTACTCAATTGATACAATTCCCCAAGTATACAATCACCTTCAAAGTCGCAAACAGCAAATGTAGCCAAATATATTTCAGGCTCCAATTAGGACCCGCAGAGGGTTTACAGACTAGTTTGTAACACTGCAAAAGATGATTAAAATACACCAATGGACTTTAAAATATGGGGAAAGCAATGGAAGGCCTTATAATTCATTGCACAACAATTCCCAATGAACAAATAGGTCTTTTATTTTCTCATATGTTGGAATGGTCATGCATATGTCAATATGAAAAGTCTTGCTGCAAGATGCTGAAAGCAATTAAATACACACTACCTGATTAGGTTGCAACACAAAAACATGAAACTGCCTACCATATTATTCCTTTCTCACTCACAAAGGCTTTAATGTGGGCCATAAAAATACAAAGATATTGATATTCTTATATACATCTCACTCATGAGATCTAGGTTGGTAAAAGAAATAGTCGTCAAATTACACAGAAAACATGACATATATCAAGTACTAGGGGAACCTACACCACACTAATCTACCGTATAGTATAAGCCGAGGCACCCATTTTACCACAAAATACTGGGTAAAATGAGTGACTCGAGTATAAGCCGAGGGTGGGAAATGTGCTGCCCCCTGTGTCCCTCTTGTGCCCTATGTGTCCCCCTCTCTCTCCGTGTCTCTTCTCCCCTCTCCCTTCCCTGTGTCTCTCCCCCCCCCTTATCACCCTCCTCAACCCCACTCCTTATCCTTAACCTCCCTCCTCATCCTCAACCTCCCTCCTCATCCTCAACCCCCCTCCTCAACCTCAACCCCCCATCCTCAACCCCCCTCCTCAACCCCTCCTCCTCATCCTCAACCTCCCTCCTCATCCTCAACCCCCCATCCTCAACCCCACCATCCTCATCCTCCCTCCTCAACCCCCCCATACTCAACCCCCTCCTCAACCCCCTACTCAAACTCAACCCTCCTCAACCTCAACCATTCCCCTCAACCCCAACCCCCCCCTCCTCAACCCCCCTCCTTAACCTCCCTCCTCAACCCCCCATCCTCAACCCCCCTATACTCATCCTCTCTCCTCAACCCCCCATCCTCAACCTCCCTCCTCAATCCCCCATCCTCAACCCCCCTCCTCAAACCCTCATCCTCAACCTCCCTCCTCATCCTCAACCTCCCTCCTCAACCCCTCACCTCAACCTCCCTCCTCAACCCCCCATCCTCAACCCCCCCATCCTCATCCTCAACCCCCTCCTCAACCCCCTCCTCAACCTCAACCCCCCTCAACCCCAACCCCCCCTCCTCAACCCCTCTCTCCTCAACCTCCCTCCTCGACCCTCCCATCCTCAACCCCCCCATCCTCATCCTCTCTCCTCAACACCCCATCCTCAACCCCCCTCCTCAACTGCTCCTCCTCAGCCTCAACCTCCCTCCTCATCCTCAACCTCACTCCTCAACCCCCCTCCTTAACCTCTCTTCTCAAACTTCAACGTCAACTGCCCCATCCTCAACCCCCTCCTCAACCCCCATCCTCATCCTCAACCCCCCATCCTCAACCTCCCTCCTCAACCTCAACCCCCCTCAACCCCCCTCCTCAACCTCAACCCCCCTCAACCCCAACCCACCTCCTCAACCTCAACCCCCCTCAATCCCCCTCAACCCCAACCCCCCTCCTTAACCTAAACCCCCCTCAACCCCCCTCCTCCACCTAAACCCTCCTAAATACCTCCCCCCTCTCCCCTCACTTACATGCTTGTGCTCCGGCCTCCGCTCCTTGACCCGGTGCGCATGTGACGTCACATGCGCGCCGCGTCATTAGCATATACCGGGTGACAACAAATAGTGGACAAATTACACCGCCACATGGCATATATCAAGTACCAGCGGAACATTTCACATATGGTTGTTCAGTCCCTCAGTTGCGTCCGACTCTCTGTGACCCTATGGACTACAGCACACCTACTAATGTCTCTGTCTGTGCATATCCACAAGGTTTGCTTGCAGAAGATACTGGAGTGGGTTGCCAGTTCCTTCTTTAGTGGACTGTGTACTATTAAGTATGTTTCCCCAAAAACCCACCCACAAGAGTTATAAATCTACCCTATCTAAATGGGTATATTCTCCTTAATGAAGATTGCCGTGCCTTGTTTGTTAGAGTGATTGGTTGCTTAGTAAGCTGTTGGGTATGATAAATCAAAATACTTAAGAACAGTGAATAGAATCATTGTACATTATAGGATAATAATTTAATATATTGTTCCTGTTGTTGTACAATAATGTTGTATTATATCTAGAATTATACCATTTGAATGCATACCTCCTTAACATACTGATTTTAGTTCCATAGACTTCTTAGATATTGTGTCTAAGTGAGGATAGGTTGTCCCACCTGTCAAATGAGAAAAGATAAGAAGTAGAAAAAAAAATAGTAAGCAATTTTTTATAAGATAACTAATTTTATGTATCCAAAATAAGGATATTTAAGTAATCAAAAGTTTGTTCTCCAGTAAGGCACTTCCAGGGAGTCATTGATGAGTTAGATGGCAAGTCTGATTGGATTTCTTTATTAGTGCTTTCTCTAGAAGGCTGCCCAAAATATTGTAGTAGAACTGTTTTCTAATATTTTGGGGGATTTTCACAAGAGAAAGGAAGATCTTCAGACCTGCACAGTTTCAGGATCTTAAGCAATGTTATTCCATCCTCCTTGCTAGTAATATAATAAAGTTGACCTCTGTGGTTGAAAATCTATTTTTAAGGGATGACCTCACCTCTAACTGTCTATAAGATTGCTGTAATTGGTTGTGCCTCTCATCCTTTCACAAACGTGGTGGAGAGGAGGTCTTGAAAGGAGTGACCTCACCTCTAACTGTACATAAGATTGCTGTAATTGGTTGTACCTCTCATCCTTTCACAAACGTGGTGGAGAGGAGGTCTTGAAAGGAGTGACCTCATCTCTAACTGTCCATAAGATTGCTGTAATTGGCTGTACCTGTCATCCTTTTACAAACGTGATGGAGAGGAGGTCTTGAAAGGAGTGACCTCACCTCTGTCTCTTTTGCAAACGTGGTGGAGAGAAGGTCTTGAAAGGAGTGACCTCACCTCTGTCTCTTTTGCAAACGTGGTGGAGAGGAGGTATTGAAAGGAGTGACCTCATCTCTAACTAGCCATAAGATTGCTATAATTGGTAGTGCCTCTCATCCTTTCACAAACATGGTGGAGAGGAGGTATTGAAAGGAGTGATCTCACCTCTAACTGTCCATAAGATTGCTGTAACTGGTTGTACCTCTCATCCGTTCACAAACATGGTAGAGAGGAGGTCTTGAAAGGAGTGACCTCACCTCTGACTGTCCATAAGATTGCTGTAATTGGTTGTACCTCTCATCCTTTCACAAACGTGGTGGAGAGGAGGTCTTGAAAGGAGTGACGTCACCTCTGACTGTCCATAAGATTTCTGTAATTAGTTGTGCCTCTCATCCTTTCACAAACATGGTAGAGAGGAGGTCTGGAAAGGAGTGACCTCACCTCTGACTGTCCATAAGATTGCTGTAATTGGTTGTACCTCTCATCCTTTCACAAACGTGGTGGAGAGGAGGTCTTGAAAGGAGTGACCTCACCTGTAACGGTCCATAAGATTGCTGTAATTGGTTGTACCTCTTATCCTTTGACAAACGTAGTGGAGAGGAGGTCTTGAAAGCTGGAATTCAAAATGAGTGCTTCCTTGAGAGCTGCTTCTTCTGTTACATAGCAATTATGGTAAAGTGTAAAGTCTCTTGGTTGTTGCAAGGTTTTGAGTTTTATAAAGCTCATTGTGCTTTGGCCAGTTCATTTTTTTCTGGAATCATCACATTATATTATCAATTATCCTCTCTCTAGTTATAATTGTGTAGATAATATTGCCTAGGAAATTGATACTTTTAACTACTTAAAATGATGACATTGGTACTGAAAATTATTAATGAAGATTTAGTTATAACAAATATTCATGGCAATGAATAGCAATTAATAGCAATGGCCATCTGAGTTTCTAAAATGTATTTGTTTTCTTCCTAATAGCTTTTAAGGCTTTCATCAATATTTGTCAATCAAAGAAGGTTTCTACTTCCTTTTCTGAATAAATGTAATTTTCCTCTCTGATTGACTGGCATAATTGCCAAGCACATGGCGGAATACATTTTAATACAAAGGCGGTGGCAACTTTCTCAGATTGATTAATATTGATTCATATTAAATAATCAGATTGATTAAGAACCATTAAAAACGAATATCTTTCAACCAATAAGAAGTATAACATTTCCCAGATTTTACATGTTAAATTACTTCCTGCTATAAAAATAAGGAATTCTGATAACTGGAAGTTTAACAACTTTTTGTTCTGACATTTTTCAATTCTGTAAAATAATTTATCCATTACTAGGACTCAGTGCTATGGTGCGATGCATGAACATAAAATTTAGATAACTTAATAAGTATCAAGATGAACATGGACGCTGAGAGAATTGCCAGACAGCATGCAAATCTTAGCCTTGTCTGAATGTTACATTTTCATATTAGTGACCTGTGTATTTAGTGCAGGTTTATATAAAGGAAAGTATCATCTATGCTTCCCATTACGGACTCAGACAACAAATCATCACACGCATCATGCATTTCTCACTAAGCATGTTGTTCTATGTGATTAATTTCCTTCAGATTTTTATAGGACTTGTTCTCAATGCATTTATTGTGACTATAAATTGCATTTGCTGGCTACAGTCTAAAAGCTTGGAAACCATTGATATGATTCTGGTAAACTTGGCACTATCCAGGATTATTGTTCTAATCAGTCTTGCAATAGGTCAAATTGTTATGCATTTCTATCAATGGACATATAAGCTAAGTCACTACTTAGAATCCTTCATGACATTTTTTATGTTCTCAGTCTACTGCAGCACCTGGTTTGCCACTTTGCTCTGTGTCTTCTACTGTGTGAAGATCACCAGCTATAATTATACATTATTCATATATGTGAAAATGAAATTCTCCAAGATGTTGCCCTGGTTGATCTTGGCGTTGGTGACAGTATCTTTTATTTCCAGCCTTCCCTGTTCGTGGAATATCTATACATCTCATACTGTAAACTCAACAAATGGCCTCAATGATACAGGCACGAAAGTTATCACTGTGGAAGAAAATTACTTCATTATATCAATTATAAACATTACAGGATCCCTCTTACCATTCTCCATATTTTGTGCGGCGGTTTCTCTTCTAATCCAATCACTGTGGAATCACACCAGACGTATGACCAGTGATGGTGCTGGATTCAGGAACCCTCAACTGGAGGCTCATTTCAGCGCAGTTAAAAATATGCTCTCTTTCTTGTTCTTTTTTATTCTCTTTTTTATAACTGTTAGTTTACTGCCTTTGATAATACAGTCAGGAAGTAAAACTTGGATATCATTTGGTTCAATCTTCATTTCTGCTTATCCAAGCCTGCACACCATCATCTTGATCTGCAGCAACAGAAAACTCAAACTGGCTCTCTTTATCATCTGAAATGTACAATAAAATTGGAGATTTAGCCTAAATTCTACTAATTTAATTATATTTAATCCAATCACCCAGAGTGAGGGTATATTTATATATAATATTTATGTAGGTAATATTGATATTTTGCCTACTTCTATTAACAGTTAGTAGTATCAATCAAATGTGGCTTTTATTAGTTATTAGTACAAGCATTTGACTTCGTTTCAATAATGTTGATCAATAATTGTATGTTCAGTATATGTATAAGTGTGCTTTAATATTGTATAAAAAATGTTTTGAGCATATCTATCTGTGACAGCCTTATGTTAGGTTAGTCACCAGCTGTAATGAGTGATCTTTTATTTGACAATTTGATTAGAAAGACCATAGTGGGTTAAATAGGATTTTGTTAATGTATTTTTTATTCAATAATTTCTTTATATTTCATTGTTATGTTTTATTTTCACATGTATTTTTTCTGCAGTGATGTTTTAGTGCTAGGAGTTACTTAAATTAATAAAGTGATAGCTCTTGTTCCAAAATTGACAGTGACTGATGTGAATGAGGAAATATAATAGATTAACAGCCTTATTAAATTGCAATTCGGCAACTTGAATAGGGCTCTATTTAAGCACATAGCACATTATTTTAAAGAAGTTTTTAGTTAGTGAACTTTCCAAAAGCCAGGTCTTCACTAACTAAAAACTCATGTAAAAAAATATGCTATGTGCTTAGATAGAGCCCTATTCAATTGGCCGAATCGCAATTTAATAAGGCTGTTAATTTACTCAAGGATTAAATAACTACTGGGTATAAAGGATCACATCCCTGAAAGAAAATATTAAACAAATTAATTTAAAGTTCATGCTAAACGCACTTGTATTGAGGATCCACTGTAAAAGGTTGATAAGAAATCCTAGTGGTGAATCAAGTCTGACTTTCCTCTTCCTAGGATTAATTGTCCTGCTTTAAAATATTATTAATGTTTATCTGTAATGCACCAACATATTCTGTAGTGCTATACAAATATACAAACGCTATAATAAAACATATATTTTAATATATATATTTTAATACATATATTAAAATATATGTTTTATCATACACTAATAAACTCATATAATTTTTTATATAATTATTACATTTGTGGCATAAATGTTATTATTATTGTTTATTTGTAATGCACCAATATATTCCGTAGCGCTATACAAGGGTTACGTTCAAGGCAAAAAACAATAACAATATTAACACATTGCAAAGAATGGAGGGCCCTGTCTTTGAGCTTAGAATCCGGTATTCTCCAAAGCACCATACAAGAAAACTCTCAAACTTACAATCTAAAGGTTAATATATACAATATAGAACTGTAATTATGTTTTTGTGTTTAAATTTGTATTATTTTTTTTCTGTATCAATATCATTGACTAAAACATGTTTATACTTTAATACACAAACGTTAGGTTTCACTTTCCTATAATCTAATATAAGTGTGGCTACAAACCATAGTAAAAAGCACTGTTATCTATTTGTGATGTCTTTATTTCATGCAAAATTAAAATAATCTATTATAAGCAAAATTAATGGTGTTTCTTTTATCTAAAATATATGTATTAATATGTTTTATTATATGTATAATATGTGCTGATTTTAGATTTTCCTCAATAAACATATACACTGATAAACTCGTATGATTTTCAATTTAATTATTACATTTGTGGCATAAATTTAGTTTGCAATCTTAAATTAAAATAAGTAAGCTTTGATTGCACCATAAAAATATATTTTATCTGCACAAATGGCTTTTTATTGGAAGCTTCAGATTAGTATTAATTGGGATTTTTTTGTCAAGTTTGGTATATTTATTTATAAGGGCTTTAAAGTCCACATTAGCCCATTATTATCTATGAACATTACATAAATGTTAAATTATTGCAAGCAGAGAATTTTAATGACTGATACTGATAAATACATTTACTTTTAATTTAGTCCCTAATTATTAATGTTAAAATGGGAATTTTGATCATATTCAGAATATTTTAAGTGACAAAATGTAGATAAATAGATAGATGGAGAGATAGATAGATAGATAGATAGTTTTGAGGTGTCACACATTGCTGGGGAAGTTGCCACTTGCTGTGATGCCTGTTTTATCCAAATAATCAAAATGGCACATTTTAAGTGAACATAATTCCTATAACACACCAATCCCTATTGCCATTAATCATAAACCATAATGAGGATTCATTTGGGCGCTCAGCTCCATGACATGACAAGACGTGAGATATAGCAGTTTACAGTGTTTACTAATTCTTCCACCTTACGTCACCGTTATCATCTGAGATGTGGACCCTAAGTATGTTCTACAATTGTATCAGCATCTCTGTTGTCCAAGATTAAAATAAATGTATGCAAAAAATCCATACATCCTTCTTCATTCCAGCATTGTCAGACAGTGCTCTCATATTCTCAACATCAGCTCTTGAAAATAGATCAATCCAAAAAAACAGGCATATTAGTACCTCTAATTAGTAACTCTCTTGTTTTCTTCTGTTTTGCCTCTTGCAATACAACCAGTCACCATAATGCCTGTTACTGCAGCTGTGTTGCTTACTTTTATATTATTCATTATAACAAACTAGGAACTTGCCTGTCAAAAATGACAGTATTAAAATTGTAAGGCTTGCCACACACTTCAGCGCGTGGCTGGCAATAAGCGCCTTCAGCGTTCATTGTGAGCCTCTCCTCTGTGTACTTCAACTTTCCTGATTTGCACTGATCACCTTTGGCGCTCATTGCAAGCCTCTCCCGCTCGCGTTGCTCATCGTGAGCCCCGCAATCAGCATCTTTGGTGCTCATCTCGTGGCTAACAATAAGCATCTTTGGCGCTCATTGCGAGCCTTTCCTCCCGCCTACTGTACGGCCTCTCATTGCAGGTTTCATTAACCTGCAAGTTTCTCCTCTGTGTGTCTGCTGAAGGTCGTTTGTTTTATTTTCAAAGTCCCGCCCGCCTGGCGTTGCTCAGCCTCATTTTCATCCAGTTTAAGAATTATTTAAATTTTTCGTCCACCATTTTTTCTTCGCTTAGCTGATTTTGGATTGTCGAAAACCACCAAATATGGCTCAAAATCGCTTGCAACCTCAGTCCCAGGCTTCCTGGCTCTCCGCCTGTGCTGTGTGTGAGTATGTTATTATATTTGTAAATGTATTTTAATTTTTTTCTTTAGAGTTACACGTTTGGCTCGCAGTTCTGACCCTCTTTACTCATTTGAACCATGAGCCTTAGTCCTGCGCCATACACAGCTTGCCTCACTTTGCAAGGCTTCACAGATGAGCGCTCACGCAGCCTAAGTCCTGTGCCGTACACGACTCGTCTCCCATTGCGAGGCTTTGCAGATGAGCTCCTTTGGCGCTCATTTGGGCTAAATCCTGCATCCATATATGGCTCGCATCGCTTCGCTTGGCTTCGCAGATGAGCGCCTTCGGCGCTCATCCAGCCTAAGTCCTGCGCTGTACACGGCTCGCCTCATTTTGCAAGGCTTCGCAGGTGATCGCCTTCGGCGCTCATGCATCCTATGTTGTGCTACGTGCAAGGCTGGAATTAACATGGATTGTTTGAGGATTTGCATCATTTAATTTACAGAACATGCCCACAACTTTAAAGATGTTTTTTTTTTTTTTTTTTATTGTAAAGCAAACAACAAATAGGACAAAATAACAGAAAAAGTCACTGTGCATAACTATTCACCCCCCTAAAGTCAATACTTTGTAGAGCCACCTTTTGCAGCAATCACAAGTCGCTTTGGATAAGTCTCTATGAGCTTGCCACATGTTACCACTGGGATTTTTGCCCATTCCTCCTTGAAAAAGTGCTCCAGCTCCTTCAAGTTGGATGGTTTGCGCTTGTGAACAGCAAGCTTGAAGTCTGACCACAGATTTTCTATTGGATTGAGGTCTGGGCTGTGACTAGGCCATTCCAACACATTTACATGTTTTCCTCTTAAACCACTCAAGTGTTGCTTCAGCAGTGTGTTTGGGGTCATTGTCCTGCAGGAAGGTGAACCTCTGTCCTAGCCTCAAATCACGCACAGAGTGGTACAGGTTTTGCTCAATAATATCCCTGAATTTAGCACCATCCATCTTTCCCTCAACTCTGACCAGTTTCCCAGTCCCGGCTGCTAAAAAACATCCCCACAGCATGATGCTGCACCACCATGTTTCACTGTGGGGATGGTGTTTTTTGGGTATGTGATATGTTGTGTTTGCGCCAGACATAGCATTTTCTTTGAAGCACCTTCCTTCATACATTTTGGGAGTCTCCCACATGCCTTTTCACTAACTCAAAATGTGCCATTTTGTTTTTTGCTGAAAGTAATGGCTTTCTACTGGCCACTAAGCCATAAAGCCCAACTCTATGGAGCGTACAGCTTATTGTCTTCCCACAAGGTAACCCAGTCTCTGCAGCTCCTCCCGGGTTAGCTTAGGTATCTGTGCTGCCTCTCTGATTAATGCCCTTCTTGCCCGTGAGTTTTGGTGGGTGGCCGTCTCTTGGCAGGTTTGCTGTTGTGCCATGTTCTTTCCATTTGGTTATGATAGATTTGATGGTGCACCTGGGGATCATCAAAGATTTGGATATTTTTTTATAACCTAACCCTGACTTGTACTTCTCAACAACATTGTCTTACTTGTTTAGAGAGTTCCTTGCTCTTCATGGCAGTGTTTGGTCAGTGGCACCTGTTTCTTAGGTGTTGCAGCCTCTTCGGCCTTTGAAAAGAAGGTGTGTATATGTAATGACAGATCATGTGACACTTAGATTGCACAGAGGTGGACATCATTTCACTAATTATGTGACTTCTGAAGGTAATTGGTTGCACCAGAGCTTTTTAAAACATAACAAAGGGGGTGAATACATACGCACATGCCAATTTTCTGTTTTCTATTTCTAAAAATTAGTCAAATAAAATTCAGATTAACAAAACATTGAAGGCAGTAATGTAACAAAGTAGGTAAAAAGTCAAGGGGGTGAATACTTTTGCAAGGCACTGTAAATTAGTTCCTACACATAGCTATACATAGCATTAGGCCACAGCACATCTGCACCTACATCTAGGACCCTGAGTGAGTGGATCGGGCCAGCGGCAGTTGCGGGCCTTTGGGAACAGTGGGACACCATGCGATGGAGGAGAACACCATGCGATTTGAGTATCACACACACATGAACATCACACACAAATTATGTACAATAGCAATGCATCATAATTATGAGAAGGATATGTAAGCTCTCTGGTTATGACTAAAGATATATGGGGCAGCAATAACTATGCAAATCCAGGAAGCAAACATATCCTTATCAAAACTGTTCTCAATAAAATGACTGTCCAATACCTGTAGTTAAAACCGATTCTGATTAGCAATCACCAGTTAGAACAAGATTGATTTAACATCCAAAAGAGACTACATGTATGGGTGTGCACACTGCAGCATATTAGTTGAGCTGTCACTACACATCGAGAGACAGACTGATTGCATTAACGCCCTGCATGACAGCAACATGATGATATATGATTATATAGCTACTACACATCCACATCATGGTAGAGGGAGGATACAAGCATGCACAGGTGGCTGTGGCCCAGTACTGGGAAAGAGGAGATAGTAGGGGATGTTCTCAAAGTCCGCCTCATGAACACTCCTCACTGAATATGAATTCCTATAAATGTTGGCATACTATTGCCTGGCTACAGATGTGGCTTGCACCCACATACGGGCCATGATCCTTTTCTCTGTGTACACGTATGGTTATGTTTAACATTTCAGCAATTGATGTTCAATGTGAATTGCTGTTGAGATGAGGTGTTGTAGTGTTATGATTGATATGTTGCTGTTGTCTTTTTAGGTCTTAATAGTTGAATCACACAGCCATTAAGCCATTTTCGTCATCTTCCAGCAGTGCAATCATATAATGTAAGTAAACTCTTAACCCAGTGCTTATCAGGCATTAGATCACTGACATTCTCCATCAGATAGATCTGAAATGTCATATATGACTCCATTTGTCATGACTAATGAACCTGCCTGTTGTTCTGTGCAATTATAATGAATCCAGTCCCGGCTGTAGAGTTGCACAGTCACCTTAGGATCTGTGCATCCAAACCACTAGTTCTACCTGCATTATTGTTGCATGTCATCCTCTTAACATTTTGATAGTAGAATCATGTGTCTGATTTAATTCAAACACATTATGGATGATGCCCTTTTTTTCACATCAGAAGCTATCAGTATGTGTTTACAAGTCATGTGATCATTCTCATCGGTTTGCCTGAGGTAACACCTGTACACTAGTTAAATGTGATATCAGTGTGGCACAACAATTCCATATGGAGATAGTGATAGTACTCTTTGCCAACTGACTGTGGACACAGTAACGCATTCCTTGTGAAATTACACATCATCAATCGTATTCTGGGAAGGTGATTGTCCTTGAAAGATTCACTATGGTTAGCACTGCTCATAGATGAAGATCATTTTCTGACCCAGGTTGTACAAGAACCTACTAGAAATAAAGCTATCTTGGATTTAGTTATCACAAATAATATTGATATGGTATCAGATGTTGAAATAGGGCAACCTTTGGGAAACAGTGATCACAACACAGTCTCATTTGAGATTGAATTAAAAAAACAAAACTGTAAGGGGCCAACAAAAACTCTTAATTTTAAAAGGGCAGATTTTAACGGTTTAAGGACAGCAATACAAAGAATAGACTGGGAAAAGTCCTTTGTTCTCTCAAGGCCATAACCTCAACAATTCCAACAATTCCAAGGGGAGTATAGTCCAAACCGTAGATCTTTAACTGCAAATATTATCACATTACTGCACTTTTATTAAAAGCTGCACAACATTCTCAAGCTTGCATATAGGCCCCGAAAAATACTTTTCTTCATGTTTAATTTTTGGGTTATATCGATCCTGGCAATCAATGTGTTAATACTTATAATGTAACTCCCATGTAATCACATATATAGTTGTCAGTTCAAGGATGTTGGCCACGTTGCGGCCCATTGAGCCTTGCAAAGCTAGCAGTTGAGGCAAGACACTGCGAGGGTCGCGGGATTTAGGCTGCAATAAGCGCCAAAGGCGCTGTTTGCACTGCGAGCCTCGCGAAGCGAGGCGAGCAGTTGAGGCACGCGGGACTTGAAGACAAAATTACAGCCCGTATGACTCAGGACCCGAAGCACGTAGATGGACTGGGGGCTTGCAAAAATACGACTTTAACGGCCGAATCACCAAACTGGAAAAGCATGCAAAAACAGAGAGAGAGCCAGGGATCCTGTGAGTGAGATTGCAAGGTAATTTGAGGCATATTTGTTTTTTTTTATAATCGAAGATTGCCTACGTGAGAATAAAAAAGGCTGCCGAAAAAACGTAAACACGATGAAAAGGAGGGCGAAGGACGTAAAAAGAGCCCTAAGCAGTAAGACTTAATGCAAAACAGTAACACTTAATACAAGCCAGTAACATTTAACCCAAGGCAGTAACACTTAACCCAAGGCAGTAACACTTTTCGCAAGGCCCCTAAGCTACACGAGGGGACAGGCTCGGAATGAGCGCTGAAGGTGGTCATTGGAAAGCAGGAAAGTTGTGGCTCTCAATGAGCACCAAAGTTGCTCATTGTGGGCCACTCGATGAGCGCCAAAGGCTCTCAGCGCAGGGTTCGCAATGAGTTTTGAAGGTGCTTAGAGGGGCCATAGCCTTGCCTTGTGTGGCAAACAGCATTGCTAGACTTCAAATATTATTGCCATCATTTTTGGCAGACAAGTCGCTAGTAGAATATCATATTTACGTTTTATTAATTTTGCATTATATCTGGAATGTGGGTCTGATCGTACCTCAAAATTGAACTCTGTAGGACTTTGAAATCCAACCTCCATTCTCCTGTGACGCTATGAAGACGATCTCTGATTCCATTGGCTCCATGTTAACCCGTAACTTTGGATTTGACTAATTGATCACTCACCTCCAATGTTTAACAAATGGTTTATGGTTTGCATCTCAAGCTTGTTACTTGCAGTCCGTTCGAATTTAATAGCACAATAACTCAGCCAAATTTCAAGCCTGCAGCCGGTGCTATCTTCATGTTGCATATACGGTCTTCAAGTTTAATGTGGCTGATATTTACTTAGTAATTAAGGTTGAAAAAATACTTTAGTCCATCAAGTTCAACCTTTTTTTTTTCTCCTCTGATCTGCAATGTGTTGATTTGTCAGAGGTAGATATATACACCACAAGCCAAAAGGAACTCAGTAAGTAAGAGTTTTGGTAGAATTCTCACCACATTGTTACAGTATGCTATCAATCAGAATCTTTGGGTGACTATTCCTCAAAATTACCATTTGTAGCTGTTTTCTTATGTCAATGTCTAGTAATTGGAGTATTTCTGCTACATATCAAGGCTTCAAAATCAAGGAACCCCTTTTATCACTGTTTACTGATGTTAACTTCAGTCCAGTTAGGTTCCTTTCCAATATCTTGACAAATTCATCAAATTCTGCCTCAGTGCCAAATCAGAAGTATATTATCAGTATTTTGTCAATATTTTTCCATTTGGTTGTGTATCTATTCAATTCATTGTCTGCTCCTATAAACCCCAAAAAAAGATTTGCATGGGGTTCCCATCGCCGTATTTCGTATCTGATGATAAAACTTGCCATTGAAAAGGAAATAATTATGAGTAAGTACATAATTCATTAATCCCAAGACAAAATTGTTATGTGTTTTATACTGATTGCCTGTCTTTGATAAGAAAACACATGCTTCTAGTCCAATATTGTGTGTGGTATATATGTGTAAAGAGACTCAACACATAAACTTGCTAATTTTGACCCACTTGCTAAGTGGATATCCTCCAGCCATTTATAGCCTCATTAAATTGCCAGCTCGCAACTCACTCGCCGACGGCCGCATGTCAGTTGCGAGCTTTGGTTTCCGAGGCTATTCAAATAGCCAAGGCTGAGACTCGCTGCCCGACATCCGAAATCGGGAACCCAGGTTTCTGCAGTAAGCAGAGCTGGGCTTGCGAGTGCAAGCTCATAGTTACTGTTCACTGTCAGCCAATAGGTATGGAGGCCATCATCATGACGGCATGATACCTGTGAGTGCTCCCACAGGCTTCCCACATTAACCCCATGATGCAGGGACCTGATCGGGACCCCAGCAGTGTCCCCACACTGACCCTCAATGATGCAGGGGTCCCGATCGGGACCCCTGCAGCATTTAAAAAAAAGATTCCATATGTTCCAACATTACAGACAGATTTCATTACCCTGTTACATTTCATGGACTCAGAATGGCATCTAACCTCTTAAAAGTCATAGATTTTATATTTTCATGATTTGATTATAATTACATTTAGAGAAAAACTTGTTAAATATGTATAAGACCAATGTATGTTTTGACATATGTTTTTTTTAATTTTTTAATTATTTTTTTTTTTTTTTTCACAGGTTGTGAAGTACAAAAATATATAATTTATTGTATTATTGCAAGGGAATTTTTTTTTTTAAATCATGGATAGTTGAATTCACTAGTATTATCTCACTGTGTAAGGTTTAAACAACACAACACTATGGGAATATCATGAAAGGTAGAACCAAATATACAATTCATAGATGAAAATAAACGCATACATGTTTTTTGTTTATTTTTTTGGACACAGTGTTTGTATTATATCCCTTTAATAACACGGGAAGTAAAGACAACATTAGAGCAGTTAGATTAGCACAAATAAAGATAAATGAGAAAAAGAAAAAAGAAAGGAATATCACTTTTATACATAATAAGAGTTAAAGAAGTTAGAGATAAAAGTTATGACAGGAAAATTGTCACTGATTAAGGTTTAAATAGTATAATTTAACCATTATAATCCTAGAAATTATATCCTAACCTTATGTATAAGTTAAAGATGAATATAAAGGTATTTACAGATACCAGATGAAGAGATTCACTGTAATATAGAACAATATTCAGTGATAGAAAGATATAAGTTATTAAAATGATAATACATAAGAATATAAAGGGATTTTTAGTTTATTTATGTGGTGTTTTTTTTTTTTGGGGGGGGGGCGGTCTTTGTACCGCCTCAATATGCCCATAATAGGGCAATGAGTGCCATCTTCTCTATTTAGCTAGTCCTCAATGAAATATATCTGCTTTTGTCATCATAGAGCAACTAATGCAAGGTATGTAAGATATGTATGTTGTGTGTTAAGAATGGTCAACTTTGTCTGTTGTGGCGTAGACTTAAGTATACTTCCCTATCCTATAGATGGGGATTAAGATACTCTCACAGAATGTAAACTCCCCTTTTAAAAGGAAATGTGCGATGGATGGTTTCCTTAAGTCTAAAGCGGATATACTCTTTATCCATTGGAAGGAAGGCAAGGTTCCCCAATTTGGTAATAAAACATACACAGAGGGTATTAATGCCACTTCCCCAGCTAAAACCAGTGGTGTTTCCATTTTATTTAGTAATAAATTGGCTATATGTGAAGAACATAAGGTAATTGATAGTAAGGGTAGATATATAATTTGGCTAGGTCAGATAGAAAATATAGAAATAACCCATGTTAACTTATATGCTCCAAATAAAAATCAAGTGAAATTTATAAGGAAAGTTCTAAACTTGGCGAATAAAATAAAGAAAGGAAACCTTATCGTCTGTGGAGATTTTAATTTGAAATTTATATTAATAAAGATAGGTACAAGATAATCAAGAAATTCAATTAAACCAGCAGTCCAGTCAATTTTTACAAATTATACTGAAATGTTTATATTTGACTCATGGAGAACATTGAACCCTGATTTGAGGGATTACAGATTTTTCTCTGCAAGGTATAGATTCTATACTTGGATAGATTATTTTCTGACAGATTTACAGACAATAAAGATTATTAAAAAGATCACAATTGGTGATATAGGCTGGTCAGGTCATGCTCCGATTAGTTTAGAATTAATGAATAAAACAGAGACATCTACAAGAAAGAACTGGAGAATAAACTCCCAGCTCTTTAGATCGCCTGATTTCAAAGATAAGGTTAAGACAGAATTAAAAAAAATGATTTAAACAACAATTCTGTTTCCTTACAATCAACAGTGTGGTTTACCCACAAAGCGGCCTTAAGAGGAATTCTGATTAGCAAAGAGACCGCAGTAAAAAAAGAAAGAGGCTTACCGTTAAGGGTACTATATATAAAATTAAATAAATTACAAACAATTAATAAGATTAACACCTCTAAGATTTTGTGTAAACAAATTAGGAACATAACCATGGAAATTAAAAAACAAATATACAACTATTTACAGATAAAATTATTGCAAGGTTTCAACTAGATCATTATATAAAAGGAAATAAGGCAGGTAAATCTTTGGCAAATAAAATCAAAAGCCAAAGGATCTCTAAAATAATTATGTTAATTAAAGGGAAAGATAACACTTCGGTATCACAACTCAATAAGATAGTAACCTGGAGAAAGAGGAGACATTTGTCAAAACCTCTAAATTAGAAATTAGTGTTTTTTTTGAGAAAATTCATCAACCTAAACTAACAGAAGAAGGACTCGAAAGGATGAATCAAGCAATCTCAAGAGCGGAAATTGAAAAATGTTTTGCCGCACTGAAATTGAATAAAGCTCCAGGAATAGTTTGATCGATAACAGTTACTATAGGCTTTTCTCTTTCGAACTTAGCCCACAAATAGAGACTGTTTTTAATGAGTTTAAAAATCCCTAAAGAAATGACCCAAGCTAGAATTATCAAAATTTTGAAACCAGTTAAAGATCCTGTAAACTATAAGAATTATAGACCAATTTCCCTTTTAAACGTTGATATTAAAATGTATTCTAAAATATTGGCGGATAGAATGAAGGTAGTACCTCCTAGATTGATTAATTCAGATCAAGTGGGCTTTGTTTAGAAGAGTTAATGTATAGATAACGTTAGAAAATTGATAGACCTGTTTTCATTTACAGATAAAGCAAAACTTCCAATGACGGCACTGTCATTAGATGCTGAAAAGGCTTTTGACAGGGTCAACTGGAACTTTATTGAGTTGGTCCTATTAAAATTTGGTTTTGGTGAGTTTGGTCAAAAGCCATCGGATCATTGTATAAAAATTCACAGGCGAGAATAAGTGGTTTGGGCTTTGGAACATATTACTTCGATATAAAAAATGGAACGCGTCAAGGATGGCCACTTTCCCCGGGCATATTTATCCTGACCATGGAACCACTAGCAAAGTTGATAAGAACTTCAATGCTAGTTCGCGGAGTTGAAATTGGATAATTTCTTTATAAAATGTTGCTTTATGCGGACGATATAGTTTTAACTATTACGGATCCAATTCCCTCTCTAATTTCCTTGTCTAGTATAATTAATGAGTTTGGGAAGTTCTCCTACCTCAAAATAAATCAATCAAAATCCGAAGTGTGTTCAAGAGGATTACAGGAGGAATAGGTACATTTTCTCAAACATGTTGGGATAAAACTAACCTATGATTTTAATAGATTGGCGAAGGATAATCTTCTTCCAGTACTAGAAGAGATTAAGAAGACACTGTCAGAATGAAAAAACGTTTGCAGCCGTAAAAATGGCTATAATCCTGAAGATCACTTATATATTAAGATCAATCCCTATGAAATTCCCTAGGTACATTTTGAAAAACTGTCAAAGAATTATCAATGTATTTTTGAATAGAGGCAAAAAACCTAATTTGAGTAGCGAAAGTATTAAGGTATAAAATATTGGTATAATAACAGCAACAAATTGAAATTAGCAAATCGACCCTCTTTGGTTGCACCTATAGAGATTCTATTTGATAAGAATCTCTGTTTTCCCATTGAAAATGGAAAGAAGTGGTAATAAGATACTTGGGGGATCTTTATATGGACAATTTATTTATTCAGGAAACAGATCTGTTAGTCAAAAATCTAAATACAAATATATCATGGCTTGAATATAGAGCAGTTAAAAAAAAAAGTGCCCAGAAATTGGGCTATAATACAATGAATATATCCAACTACTCAAATTTCGAAAAACTGATTTTAGGAAATCATTAATCGCAACTGATATCTAAATGTTATAACATGATTTCTGAGACTAGGAATAAAGGCAAAATGATTGAATGGTTAAAATGGGAGCAAGATGTAAATATAACATGGTCAGAAGAGGATTGTTACAGAGCGTACCGATTAGTTAAAAACATCCTTAATCTGTATGTCATACAGGGAAGTAATCTTTAAGGGCTTACATAGATAGTATTTGGTGCCATGTGCACTAAAAAAGTTTGATTCAAATATTTCAGATTTGTGTTGGAGAGATTGCGGAGGGTGGGGACATGTCTGCATATGTGGTGGGACTGTTTAAAGATCCGTTTTTTCTGGGGAAATTGTATACATAATCTGTCGAGAATTACATGGATCTCGCTACCTTTGAAACCTGAATTTTGCCTACTACATATGTTTACAACTCCCCTCCCCTCAGGTATGCAATTGTTAGTCTCCAAATGGGCAGTGGCAAGGAATTGGAGACCGAAGTATCCTATTCTATGGTCAGAAGCAGAGAGGGCTATATTAGAGGATAGAGATATAGAAAAATCCTCCCTCCTATGGAATGAGAAGAAAAGAGACATCATTGATAAATGGAAAGCATGAAAACCCTATGCATACTTTAGAAGGAGTTGAGCCTATGTTTTCCGTTTTCTCTTTCTCTACTTTTTTTATATTTCTAGCCAGATTAGACAATTTTGACCACCCCGTCTTGGGTGTGTGTGAGTAGGTGGGTCATTGGAAGCTATAACATTTTTTTAATATATATGAATTGTTTATTTTTTATTTTTTTCAAAAACAAAACACAGAGTAATGGATATCCACCTTAAATGGATATGAAAGGTGTGAATGTTGGATTGCTAGTCCTTGGTATGTTTAGTGTTTTTGTTTTTATATTCTGATATATTGATGGTACAGATGTATTGATAACCTCATTGATTATTTATTTTTTGTAACACTGAAAACTGAAATAAAATATAAAAAAACAACAAAAAACATTTTTCCAACAAAATTTTTTATTTAAAAATAGAAGGTGAAACAATATTTTTGCCAGAGTTCAGAAACTTGTACACTACATAAAATAAGTTAGAATACATTATTTTCAGCATTTATATATTTTTCCTGAGTACAAAAAGGTATTTCAAGCAATCTAGATCAATAAACAGGGACAAATAAATAAAATATAAAATGTTTGCAGCAATAACGTTATTCTGTAAAGGTCTAAAACAAGGTGCCACCTAATTTAAAATTTCTATATTCCTCATATTTCCCGAGTACTCATATATCTATAAAAGTTTATCTAATATGACACATATAAACAAAGATTCTTCCATTTGGAGCTTATCAGACCATAGCCTTCAACAAACAGTCAAGTTAAAATATTATTATATTAATACCCAAAAAAGAGAATGCAGATATCTTTCAAATGTGATTATTTGTCTCTCTTCTGGGAATGTAGTCATTTAATTTGCCTGCCCCGTTAAATATGGTAATTGGATTTGATCCTATTGTTACAGTGAAGATCCAACAGATGCCCAGGCATTAGTAAATTTAATTTAAAAGTGGGTGATCCCTCATTGACATGAGGGGTCTTACTATATTTTACTTTATGCAGAGATTATTATGTATTGTTTGGAGCTAGTATAGGGGCTCTGCCCTTCTGTATCTCTCCTAATTTTTCTGAGCACCGGCTGTGTAATGGATTCAGAGAACAGCAGAGAGAGACTTCCTCACCACGGGACATAGGTTAAAGGAATAAAAAAAAAAATTGTCAATAATTTAATTTAAAATGTTTTATTTTATTTTTAACAATGAATGTATTTTTACTGAGAGAAGACAATCAACATATAGTAGTAACACATGCACATTTACACAATGTAATTATTTATAATAGTAATATTAATAAAAATAATAATAGTAATAGTATTAATAATAATGTGTATAAATCTTTTAACATGACTGATTACAAAGAACTTTAAAATTCTTTCTAAAGATAGTATGTTACCCAAAATCTAGAGCGAAAATCTAATTTAATCAAAACCTAGTGCAAACCTCTGTGAGGTTTACTATAAATGCAACTATATTATACAGGCAAATATAAGAAAAACGTTTGGTTCAGTAATTATTATAGATGATAAAACCGTTCTCAAATATCATAAGTATTAAAGTAATATATACTCACTAGGTTTTCATAACATTAAATGTATTTACCCAATATTGCATTTAAGTCTTGATGGATAATATTGATAATAAACAGGTAAAAGTAAATCTTTACTCATTGAAAGAATGTTTCTTCTAGACTTTATTACTTGGATTTGCTCTTTACTGAAGATGAAGAATACGTATAAGAACCAGTTTCATTTTTTTGTTGCTGTATATCATAATGAAAGAGTGAAGACTTGGATAAGACAACATAAAAATGAAGCACAATGATATCCAAGTTTGATTATTTAGACTATAAGCAAAGGGCAGCAGATTCACACTTATAAAATATATGATATTAAAGAATAGGAAACACAACATATTTTTAATTGTTCTGAAATGAGCCTCGAGCTGAGGACTCCTGAATCCAGCACCATCACTGGTCATACGTCTGGTGTGATGCCACAGTGATTGGATTAGAAGAGAAACCGCCACACAAAATATGGAGAATGGTAAGAGGGATCCTGTAAAGTTTATGATGTATAGATTGAAGAAATCTGCACTTAAAATTATTTCCTTATTTGTATCATTGAGTTCACTTGTTGAGTTTATGGTGTATACACTATAGACACACCATGCACAAGGCAGACTGGAAATAAGAGATATTATCACCAATGCCAGAAGCCACCAGGGCAGCATCTTGGAGATGTTCTGTTTCACATAGATGAATAATCTGTAGTTATAGCTGGTGATCTTGACACAGTAGAAGACACAGAGCAAGGTGGAAATCCAGATGCAGCAGAAAGTTAGAAACATTGCGACTGTCAGAAAATAGTTGAGAAAATGCCTTTGTTTTCCAGTTTGTCGAAAGAAAAAAGTGAATATGATATCTGCTTTAGTCATGATCAGAAGCATAATCCTACATAGTCCCAAACTTGTCAGTATAATATCAACGGTTTGCAGGCTTTTAGATTGCAGCCACCAAATGCAATTTATTATCACAACAAATGCATTGAGAATGAGCCCTATTATCGTCTCCAGCCAAGAAAAAAGTAAGAACAGCACATAGAATGAGAAATACATGATCCTTAATTGAGAATGACTTCTTTTCAATGCTTCAGAATAGGATTGTTTCCTTCACTTGCTCTGAGTGTTTCTGTGACTTAGATGTGTTGTTACATGTTCACCATGTACAATGATTTTAATATTATGCAAACCAATCATTCAGAGAGCTGCTTGTTGTAAAATGTGCAGCAAACCGGTCAGTCCTGCCGTTCTCAGTCATCTAACTATATATATATATATATTACATTGTAATGAAATCTGAATATTTTTGGAATAATTTAATAAATGTCATGAATAATTATAGCATACTGGGAAATAGAGTAGCACATTTGATGAATAATAAACAAACCACCCTTTTCTTTTTTTAAATAGAAAGGATAGATTTACTAAGCATCTTCATACTGGGGATGCATAGTGAATCAAGAGATGCACATGATATGCACCAGAGATTTTTAGTAAATTCCGCTAAATATTCTTGTAAGATTTCTCAAATCCAAAGCTTTATCAAGACCTATCTTTGGAATAAAAATAAAAATCCAGTGAATCAGGGCAGGAATCGTGGTTTAATCTAAGACCAGACTAATGGGTTTAGCAATCAATAATAGTATGGGACAATATCATCTACTTAACTAAAGTGTAGATGTACAATTCCACTTTACACTAAATCCATGCTGCCCATATTACAATGAAATACATATAAATGGATTGAATGTTGTTTAACATTATGATAATAATAATTTGCTATAAATAACAGAAGCTTCCATATCCATTAAACTACTTTTTATTTCCAGTTCTGTTTATATATTGTTATTTATATAACTCTCCGTGACCATATGGATTGCAGCTTGCCAGAAACATCTTGTGCCAATCCACAAGGTTTTCATGGCAAAGATACTGAGTGGGTTGCCAGTTCCTTCTCCAGTGGACCGCGAATTGTCTGAGCTCTCTGCTATGACCTGCCCATCTTGGGTAATTTTCCGTAGGCTTGGCGCCTACACTGAGTGGCCATGGGATGGGTTCAGGCAAACCAAGTCACCACCCTAGAGGAGCTGCTACAGTTGTTGTTGCTGGAGCATTTCTTCAGCAGAATAACCGCAGAAGTACAAGTTTGGGTAAGGGACCGTAACCCCCGTACCCTCCACGAAGCCGCCCGGCTGGCGGACAAGCACTTTGACGCACGCCGCCAGCCACAACCACCACCTCACACCACCTCCCGATCCACAGTGCTGACCAACGCCACTGTGACCGGAGCAACCTCAAGTCACGCCATGGGAACCAACACATCCGCTCCCAGGTACCCTCCTCGTACCCCGATCCGGTGTTACCAATGCCAGCAGACGGGCCATAGGCAGTGGGAATGCCATCAGAACAGGACCCATACCCTCTGGGTGCGTCCGGGTCCGCCACCGCCAAGCAGAGCCGCAGCCCATTGCTACCACACGGAGCCCAGTGTCCACAATGCCAACCACTACTACTCAGAGGAACAGCTAGGGGTGTTACACGAAGTAAACCCCGTTCAGGCAGCCTAGGACAACCGACGTCACCACCGACAACCAGTGTGGCTAGAGGGAAAGAATGTTCAAGGTTTACGGGACACCGGAGCCACACTAACCCTCGGTCAGACCCATTTGGTCCCAGACCAAGCCCGTACCGGAAGATCAGTGGCCGTAAGGGTAGCAGGGGGAGCAGTACTCCGCTTACCCACTGCCAAGGTGCATCTGAACTGGGGTGCGGGATCAGGAGTTGTAACAGTGGGGTTGATGCAAAAACTGCCCACGGATGTACTTCTGGGGAATGATTTGGGCCCGCTCACTTCAACCTTTTTGCCCCAACCCACCATCCAAGACATTCACCCCGAAACTACCCGGCAGCAAGCTCGCAACTCGGATCAGCCCACACACTCTGAGGCTCAGGTAAGCAACCAGTACCCACCCCTAGAGAATCTGCCCTGGGATAGCCCCCTAGAATTTGGGAAGGAGGTAGCCATAGACCCCTCGTTTCATGTATATAAAAATCGGGTCATCTCCAGTCAAGCAGGGTTATAGGGGGAGCAGTACTCATGGGACCAGGGATTACTGTATAGGAATACAGAGAGGGTAGGGGCTGGGTCCATACCGATGTTCACTAAGCAGTTGGTAGTGCCCCAAAAATATAGGCAGGAATTGCTCCGGATTGCCCACGATATCGCTCTATCTGGATACTTAGGGGTTAGTCGGACATAATACCGGCTAACCCAGAACTTTTTCTGGCCAGGGATATCCAAGGATATCCGGCAGTATTGTAGAACCTGTGACACATGCCAGAGGGTGGGTAAACGGGGAGACCGCCAGAAAGCCAAACTTCGCCTCCTGCCAATGGTAAAAGAACCATTTAGCCGGGTGGCCGTAGACTTAGTAGGGCCCCTAAATAGGCCAAGCCCATCTGGCAAGAAATATATCTTGACCATCGTTGATTATGCCACTAGGTATCCAGAGGCGGTGGCACTGACCAATATCCACGCTGAGACGGTCGCGGATGCACTGATGCAAATTTTCTCTCGCATGGGATTTCCCTGTGAGATTATTTCAGATCAGGGCACCCAATTCACAGCTGAGGTCACCCACCAACTCTGGAGACTCTGCGGCATTAAGCCCATAGTGAACTTCGCTTACCACCCCCAGTCTAATGGCCTATGTAAACGCTTTAATGGGACGCTGAAACAGATGCTCCGTGCGTTCACCGTCACTAGAAAGGACTGGGAAAGATTTCTGCCCCATTTGTTATTTGCATATAGGGAAGTACCCCAAGAATCCACCGGATTCAGCTCGTTTGAACTACTGTTCGGGAGACGGGTGCGAGGTCCCCTAGATTTAATAAGAGTACAGTGGGAAGGAGAGACCAGTGTAGACGGTACCCCTATCGTCCCATATGTGTTGGAGTTTAGGAACCGTTTGGAGGAGTTGACCCAGATTGTACGATCCAACCTCCAGGCGGCCCAACAACGCCAGCGCCGGTGGTACGATAGGGAAGCCAGGGGATGTTAAAACCTGATGTTAATGTTAAAACCTGTCCGCACTGACAAGCTGCAGGCCGCCTGGCAGGGCCCATACAAGGTGGTAGCACAACAATGTGATACCACTTATGTGATTGGCCCGTGCTCAGGAGTAGGGAAAAACCGCATGCTCCATGTGAATATGATAAAACCCTATCATGAGCGCACGGAGGATGTGGCAGCTATCTGCGCCCCATCCTCTGAAGATGTTGAGAACCTTCCCCTACCCGACCTCTTAGACGAGGGGGACCAGACAGAGAGTTTAGGAGGGGTACAGTTAGGAGAGCGGCTGAACCCACAGGAGCGTATGCAGGCACAGGAGTTGCTACGAGCAAAGGAGGCCACCTTCTCCAACCTGCCTGGGTACACCACTCTGGCCACTTACCGGGTAGACACCCCCGGCCAATTTCCCCTATGCCAGCCCCCCTACCGCATCCCCGAATCCGTAAAGGAGTCGATGCGGAAAGAGATTCAGGAGATGCTACATGTAGGAGTTATTGAGCACTCTGATAGTCCCTGGGCCTCCCCGGTAGTGCTAGTACCCAAGAAGGACGGAACGACCCGGTTCTGTGTAGATTATAGGAGGCTAAATGACCGAACCGTGTTTGATGCCTACCCCATGCCCCGGATAGATGAGCTCCTAGATAGATTGGCCCGAGGGCAATACCTCACCACCATAGATTTGTGTAAGGGATACTGGCAAATTCCACTAGCCGCAGAAGCCATACCCAAGTCTGCGTTTGTCACCCCGTTTGGCTTGTACCAGTTTCGGGTCATGCCATTCGGGATGAAAAACGCTCCGGCCACGTTTCAGCGGATGGTAGACCGGCTATTGGATGGGCTCCAAGAGTATGCTTGTGCATACTTGGACGATATTGCCATTTATAGTGACCACTGGGAAGAACACCTGACCCACGTAGGACTAGTGTTAGACCGCATTAGGGCAGGTACAATACCTTGGCCATCGGGTAGGTAGCGGGCAGCAGAAACCCGAACCCGCCAAGATAGAAGCAGTAGCACAGTGGCCCACCCCCTGGACCAAGACCCAGGTCCTAGCGTTCCTGGGGACAGCAGGGTACTATCGCAAATTTGTGCCCAACTATAGTACTCTAGCCAAGCTCCTTACTGATTTGACCCGTAAGAACCTTCCTAGGCAGGTAGTCTGGGCCCCAGAGTGTGAACAGGCATTCCAGCAACTGAAAACGGCTCTCATCCAGGCCCCTGTGTTGGCTGCTCCTGATCCAACCAAACGTTTTCTTGTCCACACAGACGCTTCTATGTTTGGATTGGGAGCCGTATTGAGCCAAGTTGGACCTGACGGCGGCAAACACCCTGTGGCTTATTTGAGTCGCAAGTTGCTACCCCGGGAAGTAAGCTCCGCCGCCATGAAAAAGAAATGCCTGGCTGTCGTATGGGCACTCAAAAAGTTACAGCCATATTTGTATGGACAACCCTTTACCCTGTTTACTGACCACAACCCGTTGGTGTGGCTCAACCGGGTGTCTGGAGACAATGCCCGACTCTTGCGCTGGAGTCTAGCGCTGCAACCCTTTGACTGCACAATCCAGTATCGCCCGGGCAAGCACAACAGTAATGCTGATGGGTTGTCTAGGCAAACGGAACTAGAAAAGTGACCAACAAAAAGTTTTGTCCGGACCTCCCCAGGCCGATCCGTTGGGACCAGACCGTGTATGCCGGCTCATGGTCACGGGGGAGCTTTGTAACAGAAACCCATCACTGTTATTATACCAAGAACATTATACCAGGCCAGGGAAGGGTTAACTGGACTATACGAGGCCCAAGGGTTAATCTTGGCTTAAAAGAATTAAAAGTTATTCCTGTTCGGAAAATCCAAGGTGTGTATCGTCCATTGTGGAGAGAGGGACTTGTGGGACCAGGCTGCGCTATACTTGGCTACCTTTGCTATTTATTAGCGGAGATATTGACCTCTGATGTCACAGCTCTGTTACATTCCCCACCTCTTCTTATTAGCCTCCGATCAGCTCCTGCTGCTAATAGGAGTTCCGCAGCATGGTTCTCTGGAACCGGCATATGTTAGAGACGTGCCGCACTTGTGACGTCACGTCATTAGCATATGCCGGTTCCAGAGAAAGGCATAAGACGCGCTACGGTGGAAGTATAAGCAGCAGGAGCTGATCGGAGGCTAATAAGAAGAGGTGAGAGGGGGAAAGGAGGGAAGAGGAAGGAGGGAAGAGGAAGGAGGGAAGAGGACGGAGGAGGAGGATGGGGAAGAGGAAGATGGGGAGGAGGAAGAAAGAGGAATGGTGTGCTGAGGGGGCCCAGGCAAACTCTACAGTACTGGGCCCCCTCTAGATCCTCCTTCAGTAACCCCGAGCATGGCTTGGGGTTACCGATTTAGGAACAGGAAATTAACCCCGAGTCATGCTCGGGATTACCGCTAGGAAGGTTAAAGGGCCACTGCACAATGAAAACAGAAATTGTTTGTAAAAATGGGTCTAACTAAAAGCATAAGAAAAAAATAAATATTCATGCCTCTGCTTGGCCCTGGGAATTAATGATACATAGGTAGAAGTTGTGTGTATGAGTGGGGCGTTCACATTTCTGGAGAAATATGGTTGCATTTCCCGAAGTAAGATGTCAGCTTCGGGGCCAGTGAGCGGGAGGAGTGTTGTGTTTCTTTCATTCTTATCCAAATAAGAAATGCTTTCTGTGGCCTCCTTCATCCACCCTCCCTCCACAAAAAAACACCTCATGATCCAGCTCTCATGAAGTAATGTAATAAATGCAAAATGGATTCCTATACTATACAATAAAAAAAGACTACGGAAATTTAGATTATCCCCAAAAATGATATCCATAACTTACACATACTTGACAAACAAGTGTCTTTTTTTCTTGAACTGCTGTGGGCCTTGGATGATAAAACTGATCGCCATTGTAATATAAGTGATCAGTGATTGTATGATCAGGATGTGTCTCACCAGATGCCGGCCCTTCCTTACAATACATCATATAAGAATGCTTGTAATTTATATTTACAGGTACACACACATACACACAGGTACACATACATAGAGGTACATACACACAGAGGTACACACAGACACACAGGTACACACATACATAGAGGTACACACACACACAGAGGTACACACAGACACACAGGTACACACATACATAGAGGAACACACACACATACATGGAGGTACACACACACAGGCACACAGGTACACACACATACATAGAGGTAAACACACACACATAGAGGTAAACACACAGAGATAGACACACACATAGAGTACACACTCGCACACAGACATACACATACACCGAGACACAGACACAGAGGTACACACACAGACACACAGGTACACACACACATACATAGAGATACACACACACACACACATAGAGGTAAACACACAGAGATAGACACACACACCCTTTGAGGTACACACACACACATACACCTAGACACAGAGGTATATACACATCCCAATACACATAGCGATACCGACACAGACGGACAAACACACATAGGCGTACACATACACTTAGACGCATATACACACAGACACAGAGGTGCAAACACATCCCAACACACATAGAGATACAGACACGCACAGAGAAATACACACAGACACACACACACAGAGAGGTAAACATAGGCACAAGCACAGAAACATACACAGTGGTACACACACAGATAGACAAAACTTTTTATTTTTGTAGCATTGTCTGCATACTGCAAAATGTAAAACATTTATATTTAAGCAATAACTAATATAAACCAATTAATATCTAATGTAAATTAACCAAACACTGCTTCTGACCTGGAATCACTTTCCCACCTATCTATAATTCTTGCCATACTAACTTTTTCCTGAATTAAGATACCACTTCCCTCCTACCCTAAACCCAAACCCCCATGTGGCCCCAGTGGCCCTCAACTGACCCCCCTGTGGACCTGCGGCCCTCTAGTGGCCTTGTGACCCCCATGTGGCTCTCTTGTAAACCCTGTGGCCCTCAAGGGGCCCCTGTGGCCCTCTAGTGCCCCGCTGTGTCTTTGTGGCCCTAGAAGGGCCCCTGTGTGGCCCCCACAGCCCGCTAGCGGCCCACAGTGGCCCTCGCAGATCCTCTGTGGCCCCCACAGATCCTCTGTATCCCCGGGGATCCTCTGTGGCCCGAGGTGCTTCTTTGGTCCCCCCTCTGAGGTCCCTGTGGCCGCCAGGGTCTCCTGTGGCTAGTATGGCCCTCGTGGCCCTCCCATGGTTCCAGGGCCCCCTGTGCCCACTGCAGGCCATGTAGGTATTCTGTGGCCTGCCAGGGACATCCCATGGGCCCCTTATGACCCACAGTGGCCCCCACAGGCCCTGCTGTGCTCCCCGCAGGCCCCTTGCGGACCTCTCTGGTCTCCCTCAGCCCCCTATGTTTCCCCTCACCCGCCTGTGACCCCTCGCAAACCTCTGCTGCCTCCTTCAGCCTCCTGTGGCACTCTGCATCCTCCTCTGCCTTTTGTGGCCCCCTCGGTTGTTCGTGGCCCCTGTGGCCCCCTGCAGCCCTTTACAGCATGTGTCTATATGAGTGCATTGCTGTGTGTGAGTGCATGTGTCTGTCTACCCCCTTACCCAAACCCTAACTCCTTATCCTAACCCCTATCACCGGAGCCGTGGGAGGAAACGGGGCAATTCCCTGGGGCTGGGGGGCAATTCCCTGGGGCTGGTCACGGAGCAATGTTCTGAGGCTGGGTCACGGGGCAATTCTCTGGGGGAGGAAATGGGGCAATTGTCTGGGGCTGAGGGGTAATTCACTGGGGCTGGGGGGCAAAAAACTGGGGTTGGGGGAGGTCATGGGGCAATTCTCTGGGGCGCAATTAACTGGAGTAGGGAGGAAATTCTCTGGTGCTGGGGGACAAACAAAGTTGGGGTTGGGGTCATGGGGCAATTCTCTGGGGCTGGGGGCAAATCACTGGGACTGGGGGAGGTCACAGGGCAATTCTCTGAGGCTGGGGGCAATTCTCTGGGGCTGGGGCAATTCTCTGGGGCTGGGGGTAATTCACTAGGGTTGGGGGTGGTCATGGAGCAATCCTCTGGGGCTGGGGGGCAATTCTCTGAGGCTGGGGGGCAAAAAACTGGGGTTGGGGGAAGTCACAGGGCAATTCTCTGGGGCTGGGGGCAACTCACTGGGGCTGGTGGGGTCCCTGGGCAATTCTCTGAGGCTGGGGAGCAATTCAGTGGGGCTTGGTGGGGCAATTCTCTGGGGCTGGGGGGCAATTCACTGGGGCTTGGAGGCATATCTTTGGGGCTGGGGGGCAATTCACTGGGTTTGGGGAGGTCACAGAGCAATTCTCTGAGGCTGGGTCATGGGGCAATTCTCTGGGGGAGGAAATGGGGCAATTATCTGGGGCTGAGGGGAAATTCACTGGGACTGGGGGGCAAACAACTGGGGTTGGGGGAGGTCATGGGGAAATTTTCTGGGGCTGGGGGCCATTTAACTGGAGTAGGGGGGCAACTCTCTGGTGCTGGGGAACAAACAAAGTTGGGGTTGGGGGTCACGGGGCAATTCTCTGGGGCTGGGGGCAATTCACTGGGACTGGGGGAGGTCACTGGGCAATTCTCTGGGTCTGGGGGGCAATTATCTGGTGTTGGGGAAGTCACATGGGCAATTCTCTGGGGCTGGGGGCAATTCACTGGGGATGGGAGAGGTTCCCGGGCAATTCTCTGAGGCTGGCAGAGCAATTCACTGGAGCTTGGTGAGGCAATTCTCTGGGGCTGGGGGTAATTCACTAGGGTTGGGGGTGGTCATGGAGCAATCCTCTGGGGCTGGGGGGCAATTCTCTGAGGCTGGGGGGCAAAAAACTGGGGTTGGGGGAAGTCACAGGGCAATTCTCTGGGGCTGGGGGCAACTCGCTGGGGCTGGTGGGGTCCCTGGGCAATTCTCTGAGGCTGGGGAGCAATTCAGTGGGGCTTGGTGGGGCAATTCTCTGGGGCTGGGGGGCAATTCACTGGGGCTGGGAGGCAATTCTTTGGGTCTGGGGGGCAATTCACTGGGTTTGGGGAGGTCACAGAGCAATTCTCTGAGGCTGGGTCATGGGGCAATTCTCTGGGGGAGGAAATGGGGCAATTATCTGGGGCTGAGGGGAAATTCACTGGGACTGGGGGGCAAACAACTGGGGTTGGGGGAGGTCATGGGGAAATTTTCTGGGGCTGGGGGCCATTTAACTGGAGTAGGGGGGCAACTCTCTGGTGCTGGGGAACAAACAAAGTTGGGGTTGGGGGTCACGGGGCAATTCTCTGGGGCTGGGGGCAATTCACTGGGACTGGGGGAGGTCACGGGGCAATTCTCTGGGTCTGGGGGGCAATTATCTGGTGTTGGGGAAGTCACATGGGCAATTCTCTGGGGCTGGGGGCAATTCACTGGGGATGGGAGAGGTTCCCGGGCAATTCTCTGAGGCTGGCGGAGCAATTCACTGGAGCTTGGTGGGGCAATTCTCTGGGGTTGGGGGCAATTCACTGGGGTTAGGAAAGATCACAGGGCAATTCTCTGGGGTTGGGGGGCATTTGTCTGGGCCTGGGGGAGGTCACGGGGCAAATCTCTGGGACTGGGGGGCAATTCACTGGGGCTGGGTGGGGCAATTCTCTCGGGCTGGGTGCAGAAAAGTCGGGTGGGGAGGTCAGATGGCAATTCTCTGGGGCTGGGGGCAAAAAACTGGGGTTGGGGAAAGTCACAGGGCAATTCTCTTGGGCAGGGGGGCATTCACTGGGGCTGGGGGGTCCCCGGGAATTCTCTGTGGCTGGGGAGCAATTCCCTGGGGCATGGTGGGGCAATTCTCTGGGGCTGGGAGGCAATTCTGTGGGGCTGGGGGCAATTCACTGGATTGGGGGAGGTCACGGAGCAATTCCCTGAGGCTGGGTGATGGGGCAATTCTCTGGGGGCGGGAAATGGGGCAATTATCTGGGACTGAGGTGCAATTCACTGGGACTGGGGGGCAAATAACTGGGGTTGGGGGAGGTCATGGGGCAATTCTCTGGGGCTGGGGGCCAATTAACTGGAGTAGGGAGGCAACTCTCTGTTGCTGGGGGACAAACAAAGTTGGGGTTGGGGGTCATGGGGCAATTCTCTGGGGCTCGGGGCAATTCACTGGGGATGGGGAGGTTCCCGGGCAATACTCTGAGGCTGGAGAGCAATTCACTGGGGCTTGGTGGGGCAATTCTCTGGGGATGGGGCAATTCACTGGGGTTAGGGAAGATCACAGGCCAATTCTCTGGGGTTGGGGGCATTTGTCTGGGCCTGGGGGAGGTCCCGGGGCAAATCTCTCAGGCTGGGGGGCAATTCACTGGGGCTGGGTGGGGCAATTCTCTGGGGCTGGGGGGCAGAAAACTTGGGGTTCGGCGAGGTCACCGGGCAAATATCTGGGGCTGGGGGGTAATTCACTGGGGTTGGGGAGGCAATTCTCTGGGGCTGGGGGGCAATTCACTAGGACTGGGGGGGCAATTCTCTGGGATTGAGGGAGGTCATGGGCAATTCTCTGGGGCTGGGGGCAGTTCTCTGAGCTGGGGAAGGTCAGGGGGCAATTATCTGGGGCTGGGCGGCAAAAAAATGGACTTGGGGCAGGTCATGGGGCAATTCTCTGTGGCTGGGAGACAATTCACTGGGGCTGGGTGATGTCATAGGCCGAATCTCTGGGGTTGGGGCAATTCTCTGGGTCTGGGGGGCAATTTACTTGGGCTGGGGGGCAATTCTCTGGGGCTGGGGGGCAATTCATTGGGTCACGGGGCAATTCTCTGTGGCTGGAGGGCAATTTACTGGGGTTGAGGGAGGTCACAGGGCAATTCTCTGGGGTTGGGTCAATTCTCTGGGGCTGGGGAGCAATTCTCTGCAGCTGAGGGAGGTCATGGGGCAAATCTCTAGTTCTGGGGAAATTCTCTTGGGGCTGAGGGGAAATTCTCTGGGGTTAGGGAGGTCACTGGGCAAATCTCTGGGGCTGGGGGGCAATTCACTGGGGCTGGGTGGGGAAATTCTCTGGGACTGAGGGGCAGAAAATTGGGGTTGGGGGAGATCACTGGGCAATTCTCCGGGGCTAAAGGCAATTCACTGGGCCTGGGGGAGGTCACAGGGCAATTCTCTGGTACTGGGGGGCAATTCACTGGGGTTAGGGGAGGTCGCAGCGCAATTCTCTGGGGCTGGGGGAGGTCACAGGGCAAATCTCTGGGTCTGGGGGCAAATTACTGGGGCTGAGGGAGGTGATAGGGCAATTCTCTAGGGCTGAGGTGCACTTCTCTGAGGCTGGGGAGGTCACGGGGCAATTCTCTGGGGCTAGGGGAGGTCATGGGGCAAATCTCTGGGGCTGGGGAAGTATCACCTGGGATGTAGATAAAACAATCAGTGAATGAAGAGACATAGATCTAAAGGAAAGGAAAGTGTCTGACATCATGTGACTTCCCACAGTAGGGCAGACTTCAAGTGATAACTGAGCATGTCTGCACAATCCTCAGGCCAAAAAGAAACATTGTATAAAATATGCCAATTATCCCTGGGAATTTCAGGGGTGTCAACATTGAAAGAAAACTCTTAGCAAAAGCTAGAAAATCAAAAAAACTTCAGGCTAACGGTTTACTTTTAAAAAATGTAATGCAAACCTTTTTTTTTAAGACACTATAAAGTATCCTCTATCACCTCACTTTAATATACATTTAAAGCAATAATTGAAACAGCTACACAGCGCTCTATTGTAGAATATATATTGTGGAAAATATGCCATTTATTTACTGAAATGCTCCAAATGGCTGCACATTGCCGTTCATAGTAACACCCAAACTTAATTTGAGTAATAATTTGGTAAACTACAATTTAACAGATCCACAATAAAAGATACTGTATTACATAGCTTCAAGGCTATGTTATTACATTTTGTAGGTGTAATACAGCTTGAACACATTCTGTTATATTGTACTAGCGACTTGCCCGACAAAAATGACGGTTAATAAAATTGTAAGGTGGGGAATGCTGTTTGGGACACAATGTAAGGCTTTTAGTCCTCTGAGTACCTTCGGCACTCATTGCCAACATAAGCATTGCTAAACTAACCCCCCTCTAAACCTACAGTACCTACCTACACTACCTACCTTACAGTACTCCCGCTGCCGGCCTTAAGTGTTAGTGTGCCGCGGGCCCTTTAAGGAGCCGAGACAGGGAATTTAGAGCATTTAAATGCAGGGGGGGACACGATCGTGACCCCCACTGCAAGTGTCAATGTCGGGAAATTGCGGGGGTCCCCCAAGGAGACCCCCAGCATGGGCTTAATCTGGGCACAGTTCGGGTTCCGATCTTATCTCGGGTCTCTGGGTAAACTTGTACGTGTTTACATTATCGTTTTCATTTTTTTCACCCGCCATTTTTTTTCTCGCTTATGCGATTTTCGAATGGCGAAACTGGGGAAATTGGGGTTAAATTGGCGTTAAACCTTACTTATAGACGTCCTGGCTGTCCCCCAGTGCTGTCGCTGAGTTTTTTTTTATTATTATTGTGTTTTTGTGTGTGTTTTCGTGTTTGTGCGGTTACATGTTTGTTTTAGGACCTCATGTATTTATTTTTTTCTAAGTCCTGCGGTTCGTAATTTTGGGTCGCAGGGTATTTTTTTTCTAAGAGACACAGGGGAAGAGAGACACAGGGTAAAGACAGGAGGAGGGGAAGAGAGACACAGGGGAAGGAGATGAGGAGGGGAAGAGAGACACAGGGGAAGAGAGGAGGAGGGGAAGAGACACACAAGGGAAAGAGAGGAAGAGAGACACAAGGGAAGGAGAAGAAGAGAGACACAGGTTAAGGAGAGGAGGAGGGGAAGAGAGACACAGGGGAAGAGAGACACAGGGTAAAGACAGGAGGAGGGGAAGGAGACACAGGGGAAGAGAGAAGGAGGGGAAGAGACACACAGGGAAAGGAGATAAAGAGAGACACAGGGGAAGGAGAGGAGGAGGAGGGGAAGAGAGACACAGGGGAAAGAGAGGAGGAGGGGAAGAGACACACAAGGGAAGGAGAGGAAGAGAGACACAAGGGAAGGAGAAGAGGAGGGGAAGAGAGACACAAGGTAAGGAGAAGAAGAGAGACACAGGTTAAGGAGAGGAGGAGGGGAAGAGAGACACAGGTTAAGGAGAAGAGGAGGGGAAGAGAGACACAGGGGAAGGAGGTGAGGAGGGGAAGAGAGACACAAAGGAAGAGAGGAGGAGGGGAAGAGACACACAAGGGAAAGAGAGGAAGAGAGACACAAGGGAAGGAGAAGAAGAGAGACACAGGTTAAGGAGAGGAGGAGGGGAAGAGAGACACAGGGGAAGAGAGACACAGGGTAAAGACAGGAGGAGGGGAAGGAGACACAGGGGAAGGATATGAGGAGGGAAAGAGAGACACAGGGGAAGAGAGAAGGAGGGGAAGAGACACACAGGGAAAGGAGATAAAGAGAGACACAGGGGAAGGAGAGGAGGAGGAGGGGAAGAGAGACACAGGGGAAAGAGAGGAGGAGGGGAAGAGACACACAAGGGAAGGAGAGGAAGAGAGACACAAGGGAAGGAGAAGAGGAGGGGAAGAGAGACACAAGGTAAGGAGAAGAAGAGAGACACAGGTTAAGGAGAGGAGGAGGGGAAGAGAGACACAGGTTAAGGAGAAGAGGAGGGGAAGAGGTTGTGCCCCATAACTTGCAGTTTCTGAATTGAATGAGGCTATTAGTATTTAACCTGTGACCAATTTGCCTTTTATTATTCATAGTTTCTTAATTCGGCTTATTTTAACTGAATTAATAAAGATCATGTTAATAAGTTCCCTTATATAATTCTAATACTTTATACAATTATATTATGTTATGCATTATGGTCACGTATATGGTTTCTCACATTGTCAGACATACAGGCACATACACACACATACACAGAGGTAGAGACATGCACATAGATGTACAGACACACACACATATAGGTACAAACAGAGATAAATACATACACACAAAAACACAGGTACACACACATACACTTACATAGAGATACAGACCTACACACATAGAGGGCAGACACACACATAGAGGTCCACACACATAGAGGCACGCACAAAGACACACACATAGAGGTACATACGCACACACAGAGGTACATACAAAGACAAACACATAGTGGTACAGACACACATAGAGGTACACACAGACATAGACACATACAAGTACACACAGACACATACACACACAGAAACACACTTATAGAGGTACAGACGCACACATTGAAGTACAGACACACACATAGAGGTAAACACACACAGACACGCTCACCAATACACAAAAAACATATAGACACATACATACATGTACACATACATACACACACAAACAGAGAAGCACACAGAGAAAGCCACAGTCTCTGAGAAAGTTACATGACTGGTGAAACGATCGTTCGGCTGGCTCATTTCTAACATGTAGAACCATTTTTGTATATTATACTAAAGAACTTGTGAGACCCCCAAATAGGGCATTGGAGAATTGTCTCCTTATGTTACACTCTGTAAGTTGATCTACTGGAAATGCAAAATATAAGAAAGGAGGGAGGGTGAGAAAGCGCAATAGATACTTTTAGAGCAGATTACTTTGTGCCTCTTTGTAGTATTAGACAATATACTTCTAGGGAGTTGTCTCTCACCTTTGGTGACCTCAAGAATGTGAGGTACTTAAAAGCTGGATGTGATTCTCTCTGACAGGTAGGTGTCAGAAGGCATGTTTCAAGACCTCTTCATGGTTTTCGTAGTGCACCCCAATATACAGTGTGTTTCTATGATCTATGAGGTGTACATGAAATTACCTCTGTAAAGTGTCAGGTATACTGACAAAAACACTCAAATTTATTTATATCTTTTTATAAGAATATGCACCAATGATTTTATATATATATATAAATATATATATATATATATATATATATATATATATATGTTCATGTGTGTCTATGTGATCTAAATCCGAGTCTAATGGAAAGATACACACACACACACAATTCCTTGAAAATATTATGCCATAAAAAAACATACTGGCCAATGTAGGAATAGGAAAAAATATCCTAAAAAATATAGGTACAACTAAAAGGTAAAAATTGGTAAAAAACATGATATAAACTGTGATATCATAAAAGACACTAAGGTCTCAATGTTTATCAGTGGTAAAGTACCCTAAAAATGTGTATGTATGTAAATGATAGATCAAACGTGTTTCGCTGATTGTTGTCACAGCTTCCTCAGTGTTTGGTGTTCTTATAATAAGCACAAATATTGGACAAAAAGATTGTATGCTTTATATACTATAATATTTTTAAGCTTTTATTTGTCCATTATAGGGATGAAGGCTGGTACATGCCTCCACCTATTAAATGGATATGTGTCTGGATAACTAGAACCTATATAAAATAAGACATAAAATCTTTTAATGAATGGATATATAGCCATACATAGATATACCTATACATATAAATAAATATATATAAATATATATATATATATATATATATATTTGGGGTTATTTGGGGTTAATCAGAGGCACTTTAAATGATGGCAGGTGTATGCTGACTCCATATTATTTTTCTTTTTTTTTCTCCTCCGAAAAGATTTCAGTTTGTTTTTCGATTGAGTTGTACAGTTTATAGATCACCTGAATTTCGATTGAAAATCTGTGGGGTGATCTGAAGAGGGCTGTGCAGAGGAGATGCCCTCGCAATCTGACAGATTTGGAGTGTTTTTGCAAAGAAGAGTGGGCAAATCTTGCCAAGTCAAAATGTGCCATGCTGATAGACTCATTCCCAAAACGACTGAGTGCTGTAATAATATCAAAAGGTGCTTCAACAAAGTATTAGTTTAAGGGTGTGCATACTTATGCATCCATATTATTTTATTTTTATATTTTTTTCTTCCCGCTACCTAAAAGATTTCAGTTTGTTTTTCAATTGAGTTGTACAGTTTATAGGTCAAATTAAAGGTGGAAAAAGTTCTGAAAGGATTTTTTTTTGTCTCATTTTTTTACAGCACAGAAACCTGACATTTTAACAGGAGTGTGTAGACTTTTTATATCCACTGTATATACACATATACACACACACATATATATATATTTATATATATATCTATATATATATAGATATATATATATATATATATACATACATACATACATACACGTATACATGTAACTATAGAGACCTCTAAGGTCATCGTCTTAGTTAGTAACCAGGTTAGCCTTAGTGAATTTTGTAAATATCGTGGACCAGTACATATAAGTTAGGACATCCATATATGAATGCTTGACATGATCCTCTCCTGTATATACATTTGTGGCAATCCTTATTCAATAACAAGTATGTGTGAACAGTGAGTAGTGATGTCGCAAACATAACATTTTCAGTTCGCAAAACGCAAACATGAACCGCCGCAAATGTTCGCGAACCGGCGAACCGCCATAGACTTCAATGGGCAGGCGGATTTTAAAACCCACAGGGACTCATTCTGGCCACAATAGTGATGGAAAAGTTGTTTTAAGGGGACTAACACCTGGACTGTGGCATGCCGGAGGGGGATCCATGTCAAAACTCCCATGGAAAATTACATAGTTGATGCAGAGTCTGGTTTTAATCCATAAAGGGCATAAATAACCTAACATCCCCCTCCATATTCATCCTCCCCTGTATCTCTTTACCCCCTCCCTCATCATCCTCCCCTGTGTCTCATCCCCCCTCCCTCATCATCCTCCCACCTCCCTCATCATCCTCCCCTGTATCTCTTTACCCCCTCCCTCATCATCCTCCCCTGTGTCTCTTCCCCCCTACATCATCATCCTCCCCTGTGTCTCTTTCCCCCTTCCCTCATCATCCCCCCCTGTGTCTCTTTTCCCCCTCCCTCATCATCTTCCCCTGTGTCTCTTTCCCCCCTTCCTCATCACATTCCCCTGTATCTCTTTACTCCCTCCCTCATCATCCTCCCCTGTGTCTGTTTCCCCCCTCCCTCATCATCCTCCCCTGTGTCTCTTCCCCCTCCCTCATCATCCTCCCCCCTCCCTTGATGATAAGGGGGGGGAAGAGACACAGGGATAAGTGTGAGGGGTGTTAGGGTAAGGGGTGTTAGGGATAAGGGTGAGGAGGTTAGGTGTTAGGGTGATGGGTGTTAGGGCTAAGTGTGAGGGGTGTTAGGGTGAGGGGTGTTAGGGATAAGTGTAAGGGGTGTTAGGGTAAGGTATTAGGGTGAGGGATGTTAGGGTTAGGTGTTAGGGATAAGTGTGAGGGGTGTTAGGGTTGGGTGCTAAGGTGAGGGGAGGATGATGATAAGGGGGGAAGAGACACAGGGGTGTCCTTGCAGCAGAGATCAAAAGAGTCATTCAGGACTGTATTGCACACTGTGTACAGTAGCCTAGCTATGGTTTTCCCTATTGATGCAGTATCACCTACACTCAGCCTCCTCTCAGTAAGACTGCACATTAGTTATGATTCCAAAATGGCTGCTGTCCATGAGGTAGAAGGGTGTGGAAGGCAGGGTATGATGCTGATTGGCTGGAATGTGTCTGCTGACTGTGAGTTGCAGGGTCAAAGTTTGCTCAATGATAAAGTATAGGGGGCGGGTCGAATATCGCATATGTTCGCAGTTCGCCGCGAACGCGAACATGCTATGTTCGCCGGGAACAGTCCGCCGGCGAACTATTCGCGACATCTCTAACAGTGAGTACTCCAGATAGGTAACATAATAAAATAAAATAAGATCAAATACTGTACTGTAAACTTCTTATACCTTTGAACAGCCTGCACATATACAATGTATTTCCTTTATACTGTAAAGCTGCGTGCACATTAACAGAATCAATATAAAACTATATGTCTTTGTTGAATTTATATTTGCATTTAGATATCTGTATCCTTCACATATCATACATACAGAGATAACATCATAAAAAATAACAATAACATAATAAAATAATATAGTATAATATAATATAAAAATGAAATATACCATAATTTACACATATCTATTCCATGGTAGTCAAATTACATAAATAAGTGAATAAAAATAATAATAGTAGTACTAATGTTGTGAATCGTACACCCAATGTAATGGGGCCTTATCTGGGAAATTTGGTGGGGGGGAAATGTAAAATAGAGTCATTTTTTGTTTTTGTTTTTATTACACAGTTGTCTCATCATTCACATTCATTATAGGGGTAATGCACCTTAGGGTTAGTTTTTAACTAGCAGATTGATAATTGCACACATAAAGGTACAGACACATAGAAACAAACACATATAGGTACACACTCACATAGACACACAAAAGGATACACATACACACACAGAGACACAGAAACACACACATAGAAGAACAGACACACAATGACATCTGAATTTAAAATATTTTAATTTAAAAGCATAGCATGGCAGATGCTACACAAAAGGGGCTTTTCCTTCTTCAGTTTTGATTACTGCCCGGAATCAACAGCACCTAATGGTAGGTGTTTTGCCCACACATTGTCCTCTGCTCATAACATAGAGATGAGCTCCTTTCCCTACCGCATGTTTTTGGAAGTGGTAAATGAGAGGGAGGGAGAAAGAGGGGAGGCAAAGCTATGGCTTGGGATAGGGCTCTTCATTTTTTGCTTACAATATCTTTCACTTGCCTATTTATAAATTCAGCCATATTGACACAGTCAATCTTGGCTCTCTGTTACTGTAATTGCTATCTTATAATAAAATATGTCATGATTAAAAAAGGGGGAAAAAAGTGGTCACTTCCATAATAAACATTATTATAAAAAAAAGTTTACTATGGCGAGGATTGCTACAGCTGTCAACAGTGTTTCCTTGTGTTTTTAGTCTATTTCTTTCAGGAATCAAAGGTTTATTAACATTCTAAGCAGCAATATTAAGAAAAATAAAATTAAAATGCGCAAAAGCTTCCAGTGAAAACTTATAAAGAAAAAAAACAAACATACATACATAAAACATTTATTTTTGCATTTTTTTGACACATTGTACAAATGCATCACTAAAAGAAAATCCACAGCTGGTAACCATTTCCATATATGCATGATCATAAAAATATTTAACTAAAAAATCTAAAATACATGATTAGGATAATACAAAAAACAACCTTTTACTGTATATGGAAATATATAATTATTATGAAGACCATTTACATGGGAGTAGGGGCGTGTGCAGCCATTAGAACACGGGCAGATTGTGCTGTGTTATGGTGGAGTTTGGTTTAAAATTTTCAAAGTGTTAAGAAGTATGTGGGAGGGGATACAGATTAACCCCTTTCATTATCTCAAACACAAGACCAACAAATGTGCTTTTATTTCACTGTAATTGGGTCCTATATACAGTATTATTTCACCAAATACTGGCAAGTAGATGTTCTATATTTCCTATGTGGTTGGAGTCCAACAGATTTAACAGAAGTATTAACACTATGTACTTGGAGACGTTCTCCTAGGTTCAGCTCATCTATGGATTGTGACTCTTATCAAGATGTTTGAGAGTCAATGAAGTTGACTTATAAAACATTTTAAGGAAATAACAGCTAATTGCTTAAAAAAACAGAGTATCTGAAGATGTACAGTGCATTGCAAAAGTATTCACCATTGACATTTTACCTATTTTGTTACATTACAGCCTTAAGTTCAATGTTTTGTTAATCTGAATTTTATGTGATGGATCAGAACACAATAGACTAAGTTGGAGAAGTGAAATGAGAAAAATATATACATAAAACTATTTTTTATAAATAGAAAACAGAAAATTGGCATGTGCGTATGTATTCACCCCCTTTGTTATGAAGCCCATAAAAAGCTCTGGTGCAACCAATTACCCTCAGAAGTCAAAGCCCAGACCTCAATCCAATAGACAATCTTTTGTCAGACTTAAAGATTGCTGTTCACAAGTGCAAACCATGCAACTTGAAGGAGTTGGAGTAGTTTTGCAAGGAGGAATGGGCCAAAATCCCAGTGGTAAGATGTGGCAAGCTCATAGAGACTTAACCAAACCGACTTGGAGCTGTGATTGCCGCAAATGGTGGCTCTAAAAAGTATTGACTTTATGGGGGTGAATAGTTATGCACATTTACTTTTTTCTGTTATTTTGTCCTATTTGTTGTTTGCTTCACAATAAAAAACAAAACATCTTCAAAGTTGTGGGCATGTTCTGTAAATTAAATGATGCAAATCCTCAAACAATCCATGTTAATTCCAGGTTGTAAGGCAACAAAACACGAAAAATGCCAAGGGGGGTGAATACTTTTGCAAGGCACTGTAGAGGTATTTTGCTGACCCAATTCCTTTCAACCTCTTAAAGTGTAACCATCAAAGACCAAAACCATCTTTTATAAAGAGCTACTCCCGATTCCAACTCTATTGGCACTTCCTGGAGTTTCAATATTGGAGACCAAAATACAAGATGGCAGCTGAGAAATAATTACGACTTTTCCCCCCGTAAGGCGACCATTTTTAAGATAAAGAATTTCAGAAAATATTAACTATATAAAAAGGGAGATCTGTTTTGGTCTTAAAGCATTTTGCAAATATCTTTTTACATCATCCAGTAATGGATGGGAGCAGAATGTCAAGGTATGGGGCACTGCAGTTATAAACAGGTTTACCCTGAGGTTCTTCAAGCCACAATCCATTAGTGAAGGCTCTTAGTCCTTACCAGCTTACATTAATGCACATATATTACACATCGCTACAAGCCCTTAATGCAAACTAAGTGCCCTTCATTGACTTTAGATATAGTTTCCCATAATGGTATTAATGTACTCTTGAAGGAATAGAGTGTCTGACAAATATTTCTGCAGAGGGAGCAAAAGAATTAAGTTAATAATAAAGCTTATTATCCATAAAAAGCACAATAGAAACCCCATATTGATAGCATGTTCTTTTAAAGAAATGGACTTGCAAAAACTTTGAGCTTATTTATGGAAGGGTGCAAAGAAACCTTTAATATGTTTCACTGAAAGCAACAAAACTAAGGAATACCATCTTCAAATAGGAGCAAGGGAAACCTTATCTACATCAACATTTTCTGCTAACAGGGTCCCCCATTAAAGCAGTTAATAACTCTGCATACACATCATTAGTCTATTTTTTCAAATGACCATACTATAAATATGGGACTTAAAATGTTATTTAACCAATTACTCGCCAGACACCGCTACCGGTATATGGTAAGGAAGGGATCATAGCTGCTGTTGTAGATACTAAACACTCCTTTTAAAAAAAGCTTTGGAGCTATATTTTGAAATAAAAAATATTATTTTTTGTATGCCCCATATGATTTATTTATCATACAGTGATCTCTGACACAAACAATAACAAGTGGTAATTTAATCTGGTTATATCAGTTAAAGCAATATCATTTAGGTAACAAACCAGGGAAATTAATTACCAAACAAATCAAAGGAATTAACTCTAGTAAAATAATTCATATGATACATTGTGATAAGGGCGTAATTCACAGAAATCCAATAGACATAGGGAAATCTTTTCTTCAATATTATAAAATGTTATATATTCTTGAACAAACAGAAGCCTACAATTAAACAAATTGAAGAATATCTAAAAAAAATAACAATATCAAAGATATCAGAAGCACAATTATAAGAATTGGAAACCGACATTACAGAAGAGGAAATTTATCAAAGCATAAAATCTTTGAAAATTGGGAAATCGCTGGGCCCAGATGGATTCCCAAATATATGTTAGAAAATATTTTACTCTTCTATAGTGAAACATTTAAAAAAATGTATAATGAAATTGAAATAAATGCAAAAGCACCAGCAGAAACATTAGCAATAACTGTTATTACGAAACCTGATAAAGACCATTCAGAATGTCGTAACTATCACCCAATATCACTTATCAATACAGATATAAAGATTTATGCTAGTATACTGGCTGCTTGGCTAAATCCAATACTAGATGATTTAATTAATAAAAATCAAACAGGCTTTATTAAATCTAGACAATTAACTGATAATACTCAAAAACTTTTGAATATAATCAATTTTGACAATAAAAGGAAAATACCATTAGTAGCTCTATCATTTGATGTTGAAAAAGCATTTGATAGAGTGAATTGGGATGTCATACACTTAGTGTTAGATAAATATGGTTTAGGACTGTTTGGATCACATGCGATAAAAACACTTTACACAGAAGCTAATGCATATGTAACAGGAATTGGCTTTAAAACCCATTTGTTTGATTTAAGAAATGGTACCCGACAGGGCTGCCCTATGTCACCACTTATATTTGCCTTAATTATAGAACTGTTACTCAAAATAATCATAAGCTGTAAACAAATAAAAGGTATAGTTATTGGCTCTATTACAAATAAAGTTAACATCTTTGCTGATGATTTATTGGTTACAGTTTCGGATCCAATTAACTCAATACTTAACTTACTTCAGCTTATTGAAGAGTATGGTGACTTATCCTATTATAAAGTAAACATTACTAAAACGGAAGTGCTATACTCTAATATACCTGATAAAGATAAACTTGAATTAAAAGAAAGATTCCCGTATAATTGGAGAAATAATCAAATAACACATTTAGGCTTAATATTCAATCAAAACCCAAACAACACGGTTCAAAACAATATGGATAAGCTATTCTTTCAGGTCTCTTCTATATTAGCAAGTTGGAGAGATTTGAATCTGTCTTGGGAAGAATATCACTAATTAAAATGAATATTCTCCCCAAAATAACATATATTTTAAGAAGTCTCCCTTTAAAGATTTAAATTAAAAATTTAAAACAATTTAAAAAAATACTGGATAAATGTATATATAGAAATAAAAGACCATGTATTAAACAAGAAATTATCTCGAGAACCTTTTCTAGAGGAGGCCTGGCAGCACCAAACATTATTCAATACTCGAATACTATTAATTTGGTTCATCTTTCAAAATTTACAATAAAAGAAAATAAACCTAATTTTTTACTTATAGAAAATGAGTTAGTTAAAAACATCAATTTACATAACATATTCTGGGATATGAAGATAGATAACAAGATTCTTAATAGAATACCACTGATTCCGAAAATCTTAATAAAATGGATGCTTTAATGACAATAAAAAAAATGAATTGGTAAAGTTTCCGGCCCCAAATACTTTAATACATAAATTGTCACTGAAGCTAACTCATTTCTTAAATATATCTTGGGAGAAATGGGGCATAAAAAACTCTCAAGGACTTATTTCAGGGACAAATACTGAAATAATTTCAAATAATATCTGATAAATATCAAATACCATCCACGAAATGGTTGCTTTATGATATTTTATACACATCGATAATAAATACAGACTATGGAAAACTAACTAATAGGGAATTGACCCAATTTGAAAAATCTTTAAATGACCCTGACAAGAAAAGTACAATATCAAGATTTCATAAAATAATAAAATCTCGATTAGAAATAGAAAAAACAGAAAGGATGCAAAAATGGGAAGAAAATCTTGGGGTAATATGGTCTACAACCCAGTGGTATAAAGCATTTCTAATAACAGAGAAAAGTATAACAAACTCGTCCTTAAGAGAAACATATTTTAAATTAGTGCAGCGATGTTATACAACTCAAATAACATTTTAAAAAATTGCCCCACAAAAAAAACATGGCTATTGTTGGAGATGTGAAAATCAAATAGGAACTCATGAACATATGTGGTGGAATTGTACCTATATTAAGGAATTTTGGATATTGTGTCTAATGTATATATTAAAAATAATTAATTTTCAACTAGAAATAACCCCATAGATTGTATTATTTCATATTTTTCCAAGTAAAATTAATTATAGACAAAGTAATGTGATAATAAATATTTTAATGCGGCCAAGTGGCTTATAGTCAGAGGATGGAAAAAAACAATCTTTACCAACTTGGACTGAACTTGTGACCATTGTAGAGAGAAATAAACAAATAGAATTGGAGTACTCGACACTTTCACACAGTCTGTCATAAAAAAACAGTCTAAAATAGTCTCTTTGAAAGACACAGTAAGCTATTTAAGAAACATAGAGGTAAATAATCCCATGAAAACCTCTTGCTCCTCTCCTCCCCAGAATTGAATTTTAACATGTTTTGATATTATTAAAAATGTTATTACTTATGACGTATCCTGAATTATTTAAGCTCAGTTACGGTTCCACTTTTGTCCAGTCCAAAATAAAAATAAAAAAAACAATAACAAGTGGCACGGTAGTGGGCATAATCCTGTCCTGTTTTCTATTGTTCTGAAGTGAAGTGAATATCTCAGTCAACTGATCCTGAGTAGAATTTTCCATAAAGAGATGCTAAATAGGCTATCGTGTGCCCAACTTTCATAACCAAAGAGAGATAGCTTTTCAGTTTATTGTGAATAATATATATATACTAGCGACTTGCCCGTCAAAAAATGACGGTCAATAAAATAAAGTGTTGAAATGCTTTTTGCCACACAATGTGAGTGTACTGTGTGCCTCAACTATAGTCATCAAAAATCAAGAATCTACATTACAAAAAATAAAAAAACGTAAAATCACCAAAAATAAAAACTGTACATTACAGAAAAAAAAAGGTAAGTCACAAAAAATAAAAAAATTAACATTACAGAAAATAAAAAAATACATTACAACCCCCCCCCTCACTAAAGAAAAACTAAAAATTACACACCTGAAAAGGAAATACATATAATACATACAATACAATACAATTAAATACAAGACAATTAAATACAATACAATACAATTAAATACAATACAATGCACCCCTATGTAATATACATCCTCCTATGTAATATACAATACTATCTATGTAATATACAATAAATACTATCTATATATATATACATCCCCCTATGTATCTAATATACAATACATACTATCTCTATATAGCAACCCTAATTCTAAGCTACAATAAATTAATTAAGACCACTTACCTTTGAGATGTTTCTTCAGATCACCAACATAGGTTAAAAAGATTAAAAAAATTACTACAACACGTTTACATAAAATAAATAAACATTGTAAATATTCTAAATATTATACTCACCTTTCCAGCATGTCCCGTCCCAGCATGTCACGTCCCAGCATGTCCCGTCCCGGCATGTCACGTTCCATCATGTCACGTCCATGTTTGCTTCTCCGGCGCGGGCCCTGTTAAAAAAACACATTACATTAGCACACATACATAAACATAAAACAAAGTAAAATTAACACAATATACATTGTACTTACCTCCCCACGATGTCTCCGGCCTCCTCATCTTGTGCCCCGGAAGCATCCGCGCCCTGGCAGAAGTCTCCGATGCTAATGCATCAGCCAATCACAATGGAATATAACCCCACGTACTGATTGGTGAAGACATCTGCGCCTTCCCATTGGCTGTAATATTGATTGATATTAACAATAGCCAATGAGAATACGCAAATCCTTCACCAATCAGTATGTGGGGGTGTATTCCATTCTGCTTGGCTATTGTCAGTGCAACCAATCAGAATGCGCAGATGCTGCAACCAATCACCCTGTGGGGGTGTATTCCATTGTGATTGGCTGAAGGCATCTGCGCCTTGTGATTGGTTTAAATAAAGATTGATAGGTGCCTTATCCAATCAGAGTGGGTTTTTAGGGTGTATCCCTTTCTGATTGGCTCACACATTGGCGCCTCCTGATTGGGTGAATTCCTTTTCAGCCAATCAGAATGCGCCATTGCCTATTTTCTTCCGGAAAAGTCTCCGGGAGCTTCATTAGCGTCGGGGATGTCCGTGAGTGCGGATGTAAGTTTTTTTTTTAAGACATCGCAGGGAGGTAAGTACAATGTAGATTATGTTTATTTTGTTTTTATGTATGTGTATTAATGTATTTATTTATTTTTTTTAACAGATGCCGCAACGGAGAAGAAGATGGACGGGACATGCCGGAAAGGTGAGTATAATATTTAGAATGTTTAGAATGTTTATTTATTGCCTGTAAACGTGTTGCACTAATTTTCTTATTTTCTTTCCCTAGGTGCCTGATCTGAATGGACTTCTGCAAAGGTAAGTGATCTTAATTATTTTATTTAAGCTTAGAATTAGATTATTTTATATATAGCATTTATTGTATGTTAGCTAGGGGTATGTGTTTTATATAGATAGCATAGTATGTATTGTATATTAGATTATGGTATTTATTTAGATAGATTGGGGATGTATATTATATAGATAGAATGTATATTAGATTATGGTATTTATTTAGATAGATTGTGGGATGTATATTATATAGATAGAATGTATTGTATATTAGATAGGGGTGTATTGTAATTATATTTAATTGTATTGTATTTAATTGTATTGTTATTGTATTGTATTATATGTATTTCCTTTTCAGGTGTGTAATTTTTTTTATTTTCTGTAGTGAGGGGGGGGGGGGTTGTAATGTTTTTTTTTTTATTTTGTGTAATGTTCATTTTTTTATTTTTTGTGCCTTAGGTTTTTTATGTTATGTAATATAGATTTTTTTTTTTGTGTGACATTAGTCTTTTTTATTTTCTGTAATTAGAGTGGTGTGGGTTATTAGGGGGTAGGTAGGTAGTGTAGGTGTTAATAGGTTAGTGTTTAGTTGATATTTAATGTTTTATTGAAGGGGTATAGTGCAGTGTAGTGTTTATACTTAGTGTCATGATGTTCCTTGGTTAATGTTGGGTTGTAACAGGCTCATAATGGTCTTAATATACCCTTATGGGACTGATGGGGTTAAATAGAGGCTTATGAGGGTCTGTATGGACCCCCATGAGTGAGGGGGTTAATGAAGTGCTTATGGGGGTCTGTATCGACCCCCATGAATTATAGGGTTAATTAAGTGCTTATGGGGGTCTGTATTAACCCCCATGAATTATAAGGTTAATTAAGTGCTTATGGGGGTCTGTATTGACCCCCATGAGTTATAGGGTTAATGAGGGGTTTATGGGGGTCTGTATTGACCCCCATGAGTGACACAGTTTATGAAGGGCTTATGGGGGTCTATATTGACCTCCAAGAGTGACAGGGTTAATTATGGGTTTATGTGGGTCTGTATTGACCCCTATGAGTGACAGGGTGATAGTGTATATTTGTTTTCTTTTATAACGGGTCCTTTAAGGACCTCTAACGCAGGAATTTAGAATTTTCATTGCAGAATCGGGACCCCCACTGCAATGGTTAATGTGGGTTTAATGCAGGTCTCCGAGCTTATCTCGGATCCCGTGTGGTTAATGTGGGTTTCCGAGCTTATCTCGGATCCCTTCTTGGGCAAGTTGTATGTGGGTGGGCTGTGAGCCTCATTTTGGGTTTTTTCGGCGGCCATTTTTTCTCTCGCTTAGGGGATTTTCGTGTGTCTGAACTCGGGAATTTGGACTTAAATGGAGGTGTAACTTCACTTTCAGAGGTCCTGGATGCCCCCCCTAGCTATGGGTAAGCTTTTTATGTAGTTTTTGTGAGTATTTGGTGTGTTTAAATCGTGCGTGTGAGTGTTTGTTACGTTAAGGTTGGTTCCGAAGTTGTTGTTTTTTCTAAGTCGTGCGTGTGACGTGTTTAACGGCCGCCTGTGGCGCTCATTGCCAAAGTGCTACGGTTTAACGGCTCGCCTCGCTACGCTAAGTCGTACGCACTACGCAAACAGCATGATGACAAATCGTAGTTGGACAATTATAATATGTGATATATATATATATATATATATATATATATACACAGTACCTCACAAACGTGTGTAGACTCTTACATTTTAGTAAATATTTTATTAGATCTTTTCATGTGACAACACTGAAGAAATGCCCCTCTGCTACACTGTAAAGTAGTAAGTGTACAGACTGTATAACAGTGTAAATTTGCTGTCCCCTCAAAATAACTCAACACACAGCCATTAATGTCTAAACCGTTGGCAACAAAAGTGAGTACACCCCTAAGTGGAAATGTCCAAGTTGGGCCCAAAGTGTCAATATTTTGTGTGGCCACCATTATTTTCCAGCACTGCCTTAAGCCTTATGGGCATGTAGTTCAGCAGATCTTCACAGGTTGCCACTGGAGTGATATCACGGAGCTGGTGGATGTTAGAGACCTTGCACTTCCCCACCTTCCATTTGAGGATGCGCCATGGATGTTCAATATGGTTTAGGTCTGGATACATGCTTGGCCAGTCCATCACCTTTACCTTCAGCTTCTTTAGCAAGGCAGTGGTTGTCTTGGAGGTGTGTTTGGGGTAGTTATCATGTTGAAATACTGCCCTGCGATCCAGTCTCTGAAGGGAGGGGCTCATGTTCTCAAAGTTTAAGGGATTGGTGATTAGCAGCGCTATTAAATTGGAGCTACGCGTTAACTTGAGATGTACGTGTTACGGCTATTACATTAGCCCCTAATGTTGCTTGTAGCGGCCTTGCGTGTTAAAACGCAGTGCGGCTAAAAATCGTCTATGGTTTGAGCCACATTGAATTTCGCTCACCTAAATCCTTTGATCTGTCATGCCCGCAACCACTACTTTGATTCAGCTATTAAATTGCAACGTGGACACTAGTGAGCAAGCACTTAACACGCAAACGGAGCCCAAAGGCCTACGTGTGCTTGAGAGCACCTGCAAAGGGGTAAAGTCTAATACATAGCACTTTGTAGGCAAATAAAAACACACTACTGTACATTTATTGTAAGGGAAAGTAATGTTAGGTCTTAGAATTAATAGCACAACATTCTCAAGCCTGCAAATCGGCTCCAAAAAATACTTTATTTCATGTTCATATTTTGTGTTATATCGATCATTGCAATCAATGTGTTAAGACCTATACTGTAACTCGCATGTAATAGAACATTATATTTACTGCTTTATTAATATTGCATTATTTCTGGCATGTGAGACCAATCACAAACTGGAATTGAAGCACGTAGGACTTGGAAATGTATCCTCCCCTTTTTCAGTGACGTAACGTTAACAATCTCTTTTTCCATTGGCTCCATCTGAACCCGTAACTACGTGCTTGCCTAATTGTTTCGGTTCGACCTCGCAACCCCGGCGCCCGCAAACTGGTTTCCGAAACGGTCTATCTCGCTCGTAGCTCACAGCCCTTTCTAATTTAATAGCAATGTAAGTCGGGCAAATTTCGTCCCCGCAGCTGCTGCGAGGCTCACCTTGGACTTACGAGGCTGGAATTTAATATGGCTATAAAATAGCTAGGGAGATTTTTTTGCTCTTAAACATGGTGTAAACTGTGATATAGGGGATTAGCATTTAGTCCAATGATGAAATGTCATACAATTTTTAATTATAATCAATTAAAGGCAGAATGGTTTATTTTCTTCCTAACATAATTAGGACCTTAGATTAAAAAATACAATGCACTAAAGTACAATTTTTAGCACAAGCAATTTGTTCAAACAAGACAATTACACAGTCATGGATCATTATATATAAAATTAAATAACGTTTGTATTTATTTTTTACTTTCTAAAATAGTAAAAAGTATGAGGTTCCCCAAAAATCTCGAAAATTTGTGTTCTAGTATGACGAGAAATAGTCATGAAGAAACTAGTTACTGAGTCTGAGTTGTTATCTCTGCAATTATACAAAAATAACAATAAAACTCAATGTAAAATTAGCTCTTTTGTCAAGAATGAAGACAATCATGTTATAAACATAAATAAATTTAAATATTTCAACTTTCTTTATCTTTACCTGTTTCTAGCACAAAGTAATAAATCTTATGGAATCTCACTTTTCAAAAAGGGTTTGAGGTTTGAAAAATTTGTACCTTGCCTACAAAGAACATCTTGTTTATTTACTTACAAATGCCAACTAAAACCAACACGCTTTTCTAATTTTAAATACGGGCAGCATGAGCATACAGTGGGGAAAGTTAATATCTGTTGGTTGCTACAAATGCAAAGCTGTTTGGCTCCAATTAATAGGTTTTTCTGTTTGAGTATTAATGCAAAATGTTATATTTTACTATTTGATATTTTACTATTACCAGATGCAGAAGTTGACATTAATATGATCAGAAGACATTCAAATGTCTGAACTAGTTTTAGCTCAAAGGACACTAATTCAAATAAGATGGAAACCATATTGCTTCAAGGTAAACTGGAAATATTGTATCATGTAATTTGTTTCTGAATGTATATAAAACTGCTAGCCACAAATTTGAATCAGCAGTGGTTAGTATCATTAGAATGTTAAAATAAAGTTGTGATTTATTTTATCTCTATCTTGTTATTTGTTTTATTGCATCTCGGAAGTGTATTATCTCAGTGGGACTACAGAACAATAATATGGTTAAGGGTCAATGTACTGCACCAACATGCACAAATGGCATGGCTAATCATATTTTTAAAATGTACTCTTTTGAAGAATTACCCTACAGTCTCTAATTTGATATTTGTTATATGCAATTATGCTGCTGTGGAATCTACCATGTTGATTGCGGTGGGAGAACATTGTATCTGCATAATGAGAAAGTGGCCATAAAACTACCAATGCTCTCGGTAGGATTAATGGAAATTTCATAACTTCACAAGAATTTTCCCTCAAAAAGTAACAAGCAGCAGCAAGCAAGAAAGCAGCAGTCATATAGACTAAAATATTTCTTGATCAGGAAAAAGGGCAATGTAGACAAACTGAAGATTATCTTGTTGATATGATTCTAATTTAAATGTATTTCTAACATTCATTCATCAAAAATGATTTACTCATTCAAACGTACTCTCCTTTTTGCAGTTTTAATTAGAGCAAGACGGGAGGCGAAAATAAAAAAAAATTTGAAGGAATATTTTAATATTCCTTTAACAAACTAAAACAGATTAGATTTCATAAAATTATTTGAGAAAATATAAGGGAATATTATTATTATTATTATCTTTTATTTGTATTGGGAATATACACAAGATAATAATAATATGTTGAACCACTCATATATCAAATATATAAATTTTCTCCAATTTGTTATCAAAGCACAAGATATTTCATAGAAATATAAATATTTTTTTATAGTAGTTTGAAGGTTGTTCAATCTTGCTGTGCACATTACATTTAAAATTCCTTTAATGTTTTACAGGAATCAGTGCCTATTATATTGAAATCTGACTAAAAATAATAAAAAATATCAGTTGCAGTGTATATTTTGTCTGTACCTCAAAAATAAATTTGAAATTGTTATGGAATGCTTAAAAACTTAAGCTGTTGCAAAGAAGCTAAAAATAAAACTTAACTACACAACAAAATAGCCAGTACTGTACTTGAAAATTAATTAGGAAATACCATATATACTCGAGTATAGGCCGAGTTTTTCAGCCCATTTTTTAAGGCTAAAAAGGGCCCCCTCGGCTTATACTCCAGTCACCCCCCCCCCCTGTGTCTCTCTAACCCCCCATGTCTATCTAACCCCCCCATGTCTCTCTACACCCCCGTGTCTCTCTAACCCCCCCGGTGTCTCTTTCCCTCCCCTTCCTCATCCTCAACCCCCCCTCCTCATTCTAAACCCCTCCCCTCCTCATTCTAAAGCAGAGGCCGGAGCAGAATTAGGTGAGGGGAAAGGGAGAGGGGGAGGTATTTAGGGGGGTTTAGAATGAGGAGGGGGGTTTAGAATGAGGAGGGGGTTGAGGAGTGGGGTTGAAGAGGGCGGTTGAGGAGGGGGGTTGAGGATGGGGGTTGAGGATGAGGATGGGGTGGTTGAGGATGAGGATGGGGGGATTGAGGAGGGAGGATGAGGATCGAGGGTTGAGGAGGGAGGATGAGGATGGGGGGTTGAGGAGGGAGGATGAGGATGGGGGGTTGAGGAGGGAGGTTGCGGATGGGGGGGTTGAGGAGGGGGTTGAGGATGGGGAGGTTGAGGATGAGGAAGGAGGTTGAGGATGAGGAGGGAGGTTGAGGAGGGGGTTGAGGTTGAGTAGGGGGGTTGAGGTTGAGGAGGGGGGTTGAGGAGGGGGTTGAGGATGGGGGTTGATGAGGATGAGGATGGGGGGTTGAGGAGGGAGGATGAGGAGGGGGTTTGAGGAGGGGGTTGAGGATGGGGGGTTGAGGAGGGAGGATGAGGAGGGAGGTGGAGGATGAGGAGGGAGGTTGAGGATGAGAAGGGAGGTTGAGGAGGGGGGTTGAGGTTGAGGATGGGGGGTTGAGGAGGGAGGATGAGGATGGGGGTTGAGGAGGGAGGTTGAGGAGGGGGTTGAGGATGAGGAGGGAGGTTGAGGATGAGCTGGGAGGTTGAGGATGAGCTGGGAGGTTGAGGATGAGGAGGGAGGTTGAGGAGGGGGTTGAGGTTGAGGAGGGGGTTGAGGATGGGGTGAGGAGGGGGGATGAGGATGGGGGGTTGAGGAGGGATGTTGAGGAGGGGGTTGAGGAGGGGGTTGAGGATGGGGGTTGAGAAGGGAGGTTGAGGATGAGGAGGGAGGTTGAAGAGGGGGTTGAGGAGGGGGGTTGAGGATGAGGGAGGATGAGGAGGGAGGTTGAGGATGAGGAGTGGGGTTGAGGAGGGAGGTTGAGAATGAGGAGGGGGTTGAGGAGGGTGATAAGTGAGGGGGGAAGAGACACAGGGAAGGGAGATGGGGGAAGAGACACAGGGAAGGGAGAGGGGAGAAGAGACACAGGAGAGAGAGGGGGGACACAGAGGGCATAAGAGGGACACAGGGGGCAGCACATTTCCCACCCTTGGCTTATACTCAAGTCACTCATTTTACCCAGTATTTTTGTGGGGTCGGCTTATACTCGTGTATGTACGGTATATAGTAAACTATATAAACGAGTTACATTAAATCACATTCCAAATGCTTTATATTGAGCTATCCCAATTTGTTTGCACATGTAAGGACACATTAGTTCACTGCAAGAACATCCATTTTTGTACTGTCGCCTCAATAAGTTTACTTTTTAAACAATTCTTTTGATTTGCATCTCACATAATGTCAACGGTGATTGAAGCTCTTTTAATGACAAAATCATTGATGGTGACTTGGTCACGATCCAAGGGTGAGGGGACCAGGTACACCCCAAAACCATCCTGCTTGCTTCTTATCACCCCTTGGATTGTGTTGTGTTTTGATATCTCAGTGCCTTACTTGCTTCCCCAGTTCAACAGCAGCAGTCATTAAAATACCAAAACACATGAGAAGGTAAAAGTCCTTTTTTTATAGGAGCCAGCAGGGAATTAGAATAGCAGCAAGTGATTAGGTCAATAAAATAACAAAAATTATTCCCTCTAGAATGGCACATACAAAATGTTTATGTAGGGTCAAACAGAGCTTAACTTTTTATATAATTTCCATATGCAAAACAATTGCTTTAACCAATCCGAGTCATGGCCGGATTACCCATTAGGCTAACTAGGCAGCTGCCTAGGGGCACTTGCCTGTGAAGGGCACCTAATTTTTTTATTAAAATTGTTCCCTGGCTTAAAAAAATTAAATACTGCAGTTCACAGACTGAACACGAGAAGGCCGTCTGGAATGAGAGTGTTTCATCAGGAAGGAAGTTAATGTGACTATCACTGAATTAATTTAAAATGGTAATCATCTGGCTACATATAAAATAAGACTAGGCTATTTGAGGAATATTTGATGTCCTCAATAAAGAATTCTAAAAATTGAAAGAGCAAAAATAGTTTTATAAAAAATATGTAGATTTTGCAGGAGAATTGCCTCAAATGCTCGCTAGTGGCACATGTAAATGCTGGGACTTTGGCTTTTGATTGTTTGAGTTGCTTAGTTTTACATAATGTGGTAAACATCTCCATGATATTATATACAAGGTAATTTTACTTTCATTTATATGTTGTTGATGATGTCCATGATATTGTTTCCATAGTTTCATAAATAAATATTTCATATATAATTATGGACATTGTAATTTATTTTATGTTTAATTCCTTTAATCTCACATGTCTGTAACAGAAAGGTCTACAGTGTCTTATCGTTACAATATGATGCTCACTCTTCAATTATAATGTATACAGTATATATACAATTTATTTATAATAAGGTGATTTTCAATACAAAAAAGAATATTATAGAAGATACGGAAAGAAGATACGGGAGAATACAATGTTAACAAACTGCAGTAGATGGAGGGCCCTGGTTTGAGTTTAGAAAATTTGTAGAAAGTGATTTTTTCCAAAGCACCCTACACCATTGGAAACGCGCTACTTACAATCTAAGGGAATGGAAGAGGCAGAAACCTCAGCAAGAATAAATAAAGAAAAAAAGGGTCAGGAAGGTATTGAAATTTACTTAGGTAGGAAAGTATGTAAAGTTAGAATGGTATTACATTTGGTAGGAGAGGGAAGGGACCTGGACGAAAGTATTTGAGGTGAAAGGGTAAGTGTGTGATATATTATCTTCCCCTAGTGGTCAGGGAGAGAGAGAGGAGATGGGAATGGGGCGTCGGTCTTATCCCTATTTACCAGTAATAAGACTTCAATGCCACCAAATAGCTTTCAGAAGTGTTATGTACATATTACCATATTACTGTACTAGAGTAGAAAGATAGATAGATAGATAGATAGATAGATAGATAGATAGATAGATAGATAGATAGATAGATAGATAGATATTATCTGGAGTTTTATCATCCACAAGCTCTATGCTATGCAATGCAATTCAATAGTAAATAAATAGTACATTAATGTTCATATTTGAACATCTAAAGTGAAAATAACACATTTCCTTCTCAGAATTTCTAGAAATACAGTTATTTCTCTTCACTCTGGGACTTCTTGATTCAGGGAATGCAACCATATCTCTCCAAAAATGTAAACACCCCTCTCTCACACACAACTTCTACCTATGCATCATGGATTTCCCCATGGACCAGTAGAGGCATCACAATTTATGTTATCTAATTAAAAACAAGATGTATGACCTTTATCCTGATTACTTATGTTACTAGACTCAATTTGTCAAACAATTTATGTTTTCATTGTGCAGTGGCCCTTTAACTCCCATATTACTCAGTTTTTATTTGTACTACAAGTGATCATGTTTTGTGTTTGTATAAAATATGCTTGCTGTACTCCCATAGAAATATATAAATAGTAGTAATAGTAAAATAAAATTAATTGCTTAGTGTGCTTATGAGTAGTTATGTTGTAAAAATGGCTGTTATTGGGAATTGTCTGATTTACTTGCACAGCCATTAAAGTCAGTGGAAAGAGCTATATACATTCATAAAAAATAGAAAAAAATGCAAACCTTGCACACACACGTCAAAGCCTTGTAGCTCCAAAAAGGTAGATGAGAATATACCACCTTTGACATAGCATAATGACACCCCTTAGGTGTCAGAGAGCATTGTGATACTGGCTTATCAGCCCATTCTGACATGATTATTGACACCATAACAGTTAACTAGTAATTGTCTTGCTTATTCTGTTTCCTCTGGCAGGATGTGGGAACAGAAGGGTTGATAAAGGAGTGTGAACAAAAGCTCTGTCTGGGTGGGGGTCTTATGCCGTAAGTCTGCAATGGGAAGTAATAAAATAGAAAACTAACAACATGTCATACTAAATACAAAGATTTGCAGAAACATGTTAGCTACTAGCTTACCCATGAAATAGGAGCCCAGAATTACAGGATTAGGGCATGTTTTATTGGATACAACATATCGACCATTTTGTACAACGTAATAATGACAAAAGTTATATTTCTTCAATAAACTAAAATAAAGGACATTCTCAGTGTTTCCATTGGCAGCCCACCAGCCCCCAAAAGCTAGGGCCAAGGCTCCTTTCCTCCCCATGCATCAGGGAAAACACTCTCCTTGGGAGCCCAATACATAAAATAGCCACAGGGAGGCGGAATCTGCAAGCCAGCACTCAAAATGGTGGCCTTGACTAGAGTATCCATAACTTGGGATTGTATGGTGATCAGTAGAGATGTCACGGACAGACTATTCGCAGCGATTTTGGCATGTTCGCGTTCACATCGGACGGCGAACACATGCGCTTTTGTTGTTCGCCCCTATACTTTTCTCATTGAGGAAACTTTGACCCTGCACCTCACAGTCAGCAGACACATTCCAGCCAATCAGCAGCATACACTCCCTTCCAGGGCCTTCCATCTGAAGGACAGCATACATTTTAGAATCATTCTGAAGCTGCATTCGTTGTGAGAGGACAGATAGTGTAGCAGCTGGAGATTTAATAGGGAAATAGATAGCCAGGCTGTGTATTTAGCTTCCACTACAGACCTGAGGGACTCATCTGATGTCTGCTGCAAGGACAGCAACCCAAAAAGTCCTTTTTAGGGCTAGAACATCATTTATTTTATTTTATAATTTTTTTCTGTGTAATCTATATGCATATGTCTGCCTGCCAGCGTGTGTGTGTGACAGGCTAACACCTAACAGCTTATATGGTGCACAGTGAAATAAAACAACACTTTTTTGACTGTAATAGATTGAATAGCAATTGCCTGCCTACAGGCGTGTGTGTGAAGCCTATTGCATCTACTCTGCCAACTTTTGCCAGTGCCCAGTGATACGTCATATTTGGTGCAAACGTAGTGTACAGTGACATAAAACAACACTTTTTTGACTGTAATCGATTGAATATCAGTTGCCTGCATACAGGCGTGTGTGTGAGGCCTACAGTGCCTACTCTCCCAACTTTTGCCAGTGCACAGTGCCACTCATATCTGGTGGCACCTTAGATTGCACGCGCAGTGCCCCAAATTTGAAGTGGGAGGACCAACCAAGCATCTTTTTCCATCTCCCTGTTCCAAAAATCCATGCCATATACACGTCCCCTGATAGGTGACGTAACAGGTATCAAAATAGGAATAAATAGTACAACTTAATACACCACTCCTATCTGGTGGCACATTACATTGCACGTGCAGTGCCCCAAATTCGAAGTAGGAGGTCCGACCAAGCATCTTTTCCATCTCCCTGTTCCAAAAATCAATGCCATATACACGACCCCTAATAGTGGACGTAACAGGGATTAAACCGATATGAATATTACTACTTAATAGTACACACCTTATAATAACGCAGACAGAGGCAAAGCAGAGAGAGGAGTCTGAAGAAGAGGAGTCAGAGGAGGAAGGTGGCTTTGAGGAGGTGGAAGACCAAACACAGCAGGCGTCCCAGGGGGCTTGTTGTCACCTTTCGGGGACCCTTGGTGGCTGGGTGGAGGAAGAGACCTTCAATGACATCAGTGAGGACAAGGAACGGGACATGGCTAGCTTGGTATCCAACCTTGTGCAAATGGGGAGTTTGCGGTTGTGCAAAGGGACTGTTTGTGGTTGTTTGCGGTGCATTAAACGGGGAGATTGGTCTGTTACTGTGAAGTGGGTGAAACCCTTACACTACCTGATCGATACAACATCATACCTGATGTTTTAAAGAATGTTATTACAAACAATTTAGGAATGTTAGGTGATTTATGCCCTTTATTGTTTAAAATCAGACTCTGCATCAACTATGTAATTTTCCGTGGGAATTTTGCCATGGATCCCCCTCCGGCATGCCATAGTCCCCTTGAAAAAACTTTCCCATCACTATTGTGGCCAGAAAGAGTCCCTGTGGGTTTTGAAAGTCTATGGCGGTTCACCCGGTTCGCGAACATTTGATGGAAGTTCGCGTCCGCTGTTCGCGAACCAAAAATTTGATGTTCGCGACATCACTAGTGATCAGCGTATCGCATCCCCTTCATCTGGAACCACCATCTGGACACAGCACTCTCCTTCTTCCATCCTCAGGGTGTCCACTGTCAGGATCTCAAGTTTCTCCCCAGCATCTACATTTTGACCTGGAGTTACTTCCATCCCTGGAGCACAGGCCATCATCCTCTCCTTGAAGGGCTGGTGAGCAAGGCTACTCGATTCCAGACTCTCCCTTGTGCCAGAAGTTTGAAAAATGTATCTTGTCTCCCCTGCTGCCTTGCTGTTAGCGATGGTCCTCCAGCCATCTGAGAATGGCTGGTCCCTCTGGTCTGGCAGAGTCCATGGGCTCCCCCCTCACCCCATTCGTGCACCTTGATGTGTGGCTAGCTCGCAGACAGTGGTTATGCGCTGAAGGCCCATTGCTGGTTCATAGTTCCTCTCTTGTTCCTCCCAGAACTTGTGCCTGCTATTACCGTCTGACACTCAGACTCCACTGCTTCCGGGATGTACCCAAAATGTATGGTACCATCCTCATCTGTCCCAATCATAGAATAAATTAGCTTGGCCCTACCTGAACCACAGTCCATTTTTACCACCCCCTTTTACTGCTATGTGGTAGCTTCTGTGCACATCTTGGAGGTTACTGTTGTTGTAGATGTGATTGGTGGAACCGGGCCGTCCCCAGGGTCTGAGCTAAGCGCTCTGTATGCTCCCTTAGTGGCTCTAGAGTTAGGAACCCTAGATCTAACCCCGCTTCTAGCTCCTTGCCGATCCACTGCATTAGAGCAGCCATGCTCATTTGTAAATCCATGGGGCCAGAGTTCTCACAACAGTCCATAATATCCTCTCCTGAAGACCCCTTGTAAACTGATTGTGCCCTCTGAGGGCAAGTCATCCGTTGACCCATGGTAGGCTCCCAACTCCTCCTGGTACCCTGCCTGACTTGCAGGGCTCCTCCCAACTTGGTGGCCAAGGCCCCTCCAGGGATGCCTGCTCCAGTAACTCTAAATACTCTGCAACTCCTGGGTGTAAGCAACGTAGCCTCCTGGATGTGTGGTTCTAGTCCCAGTACTTGCCAGCATTTAGTAAACAAGTTTAGCTGTCACCATACACAAACTCCCAGAGCCCTTCCATCAGCTCAAATGAAAAATAAGGATCCTTGGGTATCCGACAGTCATCATATTGATCCTCCAAAGCAATTTATCTCCATTGCAGTTCCCACAGCCAGTCTAGCTGTCACAATTTACTGCTTGACTGGATAAGAGGGCACATATTGACACATATTTCAGGAAATTGGAACCCGCAATTATAGGCAAAGGTGTGGGTGTGGTCTAAAAATGTCATGATTGTCTGGACTCATGGACTTTTTTAAATGGCAGCTGGACTTTGATGAACAATAACCATGTGACTACCTGACCCAAGGACTATTAAAATGACCACAAGAGCATTTTTGTTTCAATACTTTTTATTGTCACAGATATATCAGAACATCATACAATATGCATAGTTTGACTTGCAGGTCAACAAGGACTTCTTATGCTAAAATCAATGACCTTAATGAACACATAGCTAGATAACTCCTCAAACATTTTACATTGTCAACACAAACTACCCCCCCCAGGGAAATGATCAATACAATAATCTCTAATTATGTCATTAATGCCCTTTAAATAGTTTCAATTGGCCAGAGGCTAAGCATTTGTTTATTTATCATTGAATTTTCATATGATTGGCACCTACAAACTTACCCCTCTCAACCATATAAAACATAATTTTGACCCTTTCATATGTCTATACTACCCCCTTTTACACCTGTCTATTACATAAACAGTCTATTTTGACCCATTTATTTTCCTGTTAATTTGCTATGAGATCCTTAAAGGGATATGTAAGTGAGGTGTGTTATGAATGCATCCTGTAGAATGCATCATAACCCACCTAGCAAAAAATGTTTGCAGGAAAACATGCAAACCGTTTTTTAAATATAATAAAATATGTGCTGGGGGTGATTTAGACACTCCCAGTAACTGTGATTTGCATAAATGATATCTCATTTTTAATTAGATATCCATTATGCAGCACATGCACATGCTGTTTAGCTTTTCAGCCAATCAACAAGAGAAGGGAGTTGGGGGAGGGGTTGATAAGCAGTGTAGTTAGGTGTGACCTGAATAAAAAACATAAATCTCTAAATAAGCTTATGCTTAGACAAAACAATAATAAAGCAAGAAAAGTTGAACACAAATAAATATATTTTGATTTGATGTGACAGTCAAAGTATATCACAAACATTTTTATAAGCTGAGATGGTCACAGACTCTAAAAATATATATTATACAATAGTCTCACAGACAGCTATTGATATTATAACACAGCATTACACAATACTCACAGACAGAACTATAGAAATAACACAGCATTACACAACACTCACAGACAGAACTATAGAAATAATACAGCATTGGACAATACTCACAGACAGAACTATAGAAATAACACTGCATTATACAATACTCACAGACAGAACTATAGAAATAACACTGCATTACACAATACTCACAGACAGAACTATAGAAATAACACAGCATTAGACAATACTCACAGACAGAACTATAGAAATAACACAGCATTACACAATACTCAGACAGAACTATAGAAATAACACTGCATTAGACAATACTCAGACAGAACTATAGAAATAACACAGCATTAAACAATACTCAGACAGAACTATAAACACTGCATTAGACAATACTCACCCAAGAGTAGGGAGACAGGATCTGATCCTCTATGAACGTCCAGGCAGGTTGATGTATAGATGAATGGATAATTGGAATAAAAGATAACTGTGCTGCTCTGTAATATTTCTTAAATCTGGGCACGACCATCCCCCTCTACTTTTATGCTTAAACATTATATATATTTTTTAATTCTAGGGGGTTTATACCACCAAATGAACCTGAACACTTTCCTTTGGAAACCCCTCAACTCTATCTAGCTAAGGGTATTGGGAGGATTCAGAATAGATATAGTAGTTTTGGAAGGATATTCAATTTGAAAGAGTTGATCCTGCCCAATCACGAAATCGGGTACTTAGACCATTTGAATAAATCCTCACCGAGGGACCTGAACAGGGGGGTGTAATTCACCTTACATAGATTCTCCACATGTGAGGTAATTTTAAGACCCAAATATGGAATAAATTATTTAGCACAATGAAAATTATATTTCTCTTGCAAAAGTTCCTTAACTGCAAATGGTAAGCCTCTGTTTTTTCAACATTGATACCCAACCCCGAAGTCTTACCAAATTCTCGAAGGGAGTCCAATAACTTTGGAATAGAAATCATCCACAAATAAACTAATTTTATAGTGATGGTGGCCTATGGCTGACCCCATCTCTGAGTCTGTTCTAATTATCTGAGCCAACTACTCTATTGCCATTGCAAATAACAGGGGTGAAAGAGGGCAACCCCTGTCTATCCTAATCCCCTACTGAAGACAACCCGGCAGCCTAAAATATGCCTCAGGATTCTTGTAATAAATGTTAATTAAATTCATAAACTGTCCCCTAAAGCCAAGTCTATTCAAAACTGCCCAGAGAAAAAGCCACTCTAACGAGTCAAAAGCCTTCTCAACATCGAGAGCCAGAAGACACATTGGCGTTTATGCAGTTTTGGCCTGATGAATTACATCGATGACTTTTCTAAGATTATCCCTAGCCTGCCTGTGAGGTATGAACCCCACTTGGTCCTTATGAATAAGTCTTGGCAAACATTTTGAAACTCTATCAGCCATAATTTTAGATAACAATTTAAAATCCCCATTCAGGAGAGATATCGACCTATAGTTTTTCACTTTAGTACGGCCTTCTTTAGGTAATACAACTATCTATAAGGCAAAAAAAAAGGGGGGGGGGCAATTTTATCCAAAAAGGAGATAAGACATCCCTGTAATAGGTAAGTTATCTTGGGTCTTGCTGAGCAGTGTTAAAACTAAATTATAAAGGGGGGGAAATTATTGTGCTGAGATTTAAAGGTGTACTTTGTGGACCCTCTCTTAGGCCTTAAAACCCCCATTTATAATAAAACTATCCGGCCCTCTAGGATGGTGTTAAACAGGGCAGTCAAATGGGTAAGTAAGTGTACCTGAAACTTCTGAAAATATAAATTTGTAAACCAATCTGGCCCCGGAGCTTTGCCCGCTTTTAAAGCTAAAATCCCTTTTCCTAACTTCCAACCTGCGTTATCTCAGCATTCAGCACCTCTATTTCTGTTAACAACGTTAGATCCCAGGAACCTAACAGGGTTCTTATGTCATGCGCCTTCCCCTTAGTGGAGGCCGTGTAGAGTTTTTGGTAAAATTCTATAAATGCTTTCTGTATATTCGTTGGGTTTGCCGTGATTGTGCCTGTACTTGTTTTTATGCAATGAAATTTCGTCTGCATATATTTTGTCTTAAGTTTGTTTGCTAACATAGTGTCAGGCTTATTTGCCTTCACCAAAAAACTGTGTTGCGTTCTCCTACAGGCTTTCTCAGTACGTTCCGCCAAAATAGTGTCCAGTTCCAGTATATCCTTTGTCTAAGTTTGTGTGTGGGGTTTTGTTGATTTGTTTTTTCCAATACTTGCAATTCTTTCATTAATTTTGACTCAAGCTATTTTTGTTCCCTCCTAATACTAGCTGCAAATTTAATACAGATGTCTCTGATATAGACTTTGTGAGAAACCCAGACCCATCCAATCTCCACTTCGGGGGTTAAATCTACATTAAAAAAAAACTTGTAATTTTTTAGAGATTTGCTTCCTCACTTCAGGTATTGTCAAAAGCCTATCATTTAGCCTCCACATGGTGGTTTAGTACTAGGGCCCAGACTAACAGAAACATTAACCAGGCTATGGTCGGATCATGTACATGGAACAATCTTTATTGCCCCTAATTCATCTACTAATGTAGCATCCATGAAAAGATAGTCGATCCAGGAGTATGATCTGTGCATATGTGAGTAGAACGTATACTCTCTCAGTCTTGGATTCCTCTCCCTCCAAATATCCATAATTTCCAACTCGGCCAGGAGAGAATTCATTGTTTTTAGTTTGTTTGAAAACTGATTGTCTAAAATCTCTCCTGATCTATCTACCTTAGCATCCAATACCAAGTTTAGATCCCCTCCCATAGTGATCCTACCCTGATTGACCTCACTAGGTGCCTCAAAAGTTTTATCAAGCATTTATGAGGTGAGCTGGTGGGCGCGTATAGAGAGACCAATGTAACCAGAATGTCGAAAACTTTGCCTGTTAAAATAATGTAATAACCCTGTAGAACCACTATCTTTGACTCTAACATGAACGGAAAGCTTTTGTGTAGCAAGATGGCTGCCCCCTCTTTTTTGGCGGAATTGCTAGTTGTAAAAAAGGTTGGGTATTTTTCATTTAAAAATATAGGCACATTTTTTTTTTATGAGTTTCCTGACGGAAAATGACTGCCGGGCTGTGCTCCGGATAGGAGAGGAAGGCCTTACACCGCTTATATGGTGTGTTAAATCCTTTAACATTGTGCGTTAAGCACACGTATTCTGAATTACCCATTACTGTATGTATCCTGAGGTATCAGCAATGAGATGCACCTACCTTCCCAATGCATAGAGAACCTGACCACCGGTGGCGAGACCTGGAGAGCCAGATGAGGAAGTACCTCATGACTACAGCCACTGCTCTTGACAAAGTGAGAAAAAATATATACATTCATGACCAATAAACTAAACAATAAACATTCTGAACATTAGAACACCTCTCCCCTCCTTTCCTCATCTTCTTATAAAAAGGGCACCTTATTTGCCTAGGGTGAGAACATGCTAGGTCCTTCCTCTCTCCCTAGAACAAGGAAAAATACCTCCTAAGCATGTCACTGAGAGAACTGACGAGACATATAATCATATAACAAAACTAAGCATGCATTTTTGTTACAATTATCTAGTCCACAAAGAATGACTCATCTCCTATACCACTCTCTTGGGATTCTCTTATCATGAGCGTTAAAGGGGCTGTATCCGTAAAAATTTGCAATTGTGCTCCAACCGGGCCCAGCAATTTGTGAATCTTCCTGGTGGCTGCCAACAGCAGGTCTCTGAAGCTCTGCCGCACAAAACGTACTATTATATCTTTTGGCTGGTCCGCATGGGGTCCCTTTCCATTTTCAACTCTTGTTTTTGATGATTAGGAAGAATAGAGACGAAGACCTCTGTCAAATAGTCACATAAATCTGTTACTTTCCTTGGTACCCCTCTGAAACGTATATTGTGTCTCCAAGACCTGTTCTCAAGGTCCTCTATCTTACTTTCAAGGGTCACTATATGTGCCGCATTTGATGCTATCTCACCTCTATCACTGTCTTGCGTGACTATGATCTGTTCAGTCACAGTCTCCACTTCGACCCTTTGACCCAAGGAGTGAAAATCTTCTTTTATATCTTTCAACGCTAAATATAGCTGAGCTTTTAACAACTCTTCTAATCTGGTCAGTGACTTTGCCAAAAGGTCTACATCTCTATTTGAGTTTGCCTGATCACCATCTGTTTCCGACAACTCTGATCTTCCAGGTGAGCCCTCTATTGGCACTGTGTGTATGGCTGGAGCCGCATGGAAGTGGTCCCGTATTCCCTTAGTAGACAAGCTTTTTTCTCTCTTTATTCATCTTTGCTTTCAATGCTTCTTTTACTCTGAGTTGTCAATGAATCTTTATGGGGAGTAAGGCAGATGCAGGATCCTAGTATCCAACCCAAAAAAATATATTTTGCATTCACTCTGTATAGACCGGGTTGGAAGTCTTTTGCATCCCAAAGAAGTTGATATTTAATTTAAAGCTGTTTGATCCTAGAACATCACTTCATTGTGTTTGCCCGGTGCTCTCTCAATGTCCTTGCTACTTGGAGACAATCATGACGGCTATGGCAAATTCCTGGTTACCCCTTTTCATCAGGTTATTTGAGCCTAAAGGACTCTGAGAAGTTTTACAAAAGTTGTTTTATGTGCAGAGTGTGTATTGGGTATAACTGTTACATTGGGCTAATACAATATTTTGGGGTTAGTACCACTTTAACGGCAACCAGTAGACACTTCTAGTAGCCAACCATGATATCTAGTTCACTCCAAGACTCCAATATGTATTAAGTGGTAGATTAGGCTCCATAGACGTCTAAGGGAGATCCACAAGCCTGATAAAGTCATCAAGTATAATTAACAAAATAGCAAATGAAACACCAATTAATGGGGAACGCAGAGGAGTTTAGCTGGGGTGTTAGCAGGCTGCTGGTGCCTCCTTAGCGCGGAGGCACCCAGAGCTTGCACATCCTACTTGGGATAGACCTCGACTCCTCACCCAGACACCCTGCTGTGCCCAGATCCTGCCTAGAGGTAGCTGGTAACTGGGGCCATAGACCTGGGACATGTGGGGTAGTTCAAAGGGGCCATAAGGTGTGAAATGTATTTTTACAAAAGGAAGTGGTCCAAACCATAGAGTGATATAGTTCAAAAACATATTAATAACTGTGTAAATATTTAGAAAAAAATTATCAAGTGAAAGTGGCATCAAAATGGATGACTGAAAAAAAATCTGGATAATGACAGGCACATCAAGATTTTGTCACTGGAATGTAGCCTTTTAATTTCTATCCATTCTCTGAAAATTGCTCCCACAATAATTGCATTTAATGTAATCCCCAAGAAGGATTCAATACTTAGCACTGTTATGAAAACATGATGCAGAAGGGAGTCACTTATTTTTTTTTCAGGTTATTATCCTGCAAGATGCTGCCAGTTGCTGCGAGTCTTTATCTTCATGTAAGCATTTTATATAGAACTGCAAAGCTATCTGGTTTACTTTTCCTATGCACATTTTACCAGATAGTTTGATTACAATTCAAGTTTATGATGAAACGAATAGTGTGATGGAAATTGTGCAAATGTTATATATTAATATTTGTTAATATTCAGAATACATGTGGCATTGGCTATAGTTTAGATTTATTTCTAGCCATTTATTAGTTCATCATTCTTACATTTGAATATATAAAATATTTATCTTCATGTTTCCAATCTTTCAAAAATCTTTCAGTCATCTCCAGCTCAACCCAAAGTATTGCTTATTTTCCTATCCAATAGTCAGTCCATACAGTTGGTCATATTGTCAATGCTAACAGGTTATACACAGATGCATGCGTAACGTACAGACTCCTCCTATTATTATTACTATTGTTTATTTGTAACAAGCCAACATACTAAGAAGAGGTATTGTATGTATGTAAAATATAACACCTTGACTTTGATTGGACAGCCATGTGTTGAGCTTAAAATCTAAAGACTAAAGTGCTTTTGATGTAAACAACCTTAGAAAAGGGAAACTCACAATTTACACAAAATGATAGAGACAGGAAGTGAGGGAGATGTACGTATCAAAAGAGAATTTGAAGGGCCACTTAATTCAGCACATATTGGACTACATCACAGTAAAGAGCTCCTAATAGCATGTTGAAATACTTTTGAATTTTTTAAATACATGCATTTTTCACTGAGAAATCAAATAATATCTGTGTTTACATGTATAATAGAATGTCCAGATGCTGCTGCATTACCGCAACCAATAATGTTACAGGGGTGTGTCCCCTATTCAAGTCAATGGTAAGGTTTTTGTGAGACTGTTTTTATTTACAGTTTGAAGGGAGCAGACCTTGTAATGATTTATTCATTTTCATGGCAGAAAATATAGGATTTTGCTCTCTTGCCTCTCTGGAATTAGAGCAATGCAGACCAGTGCTCAGCTCCAGACCTGGCTCTGTGTAGTGATCAAAACAAAAATAAGAGTAACCCTTGACAAAATTATCTGTGTAGGAATGGAATGCTAAGACAGGTCAGCTATGGGTTTACTGGTTAATCCAGTAAAAACTGAGCCTGGGTGAAAGCAAGGCTATCAATAATAGCCTTCCAAAACAGATTCCCAGCATGCACATGCACTCAGCAAGCTGTTATAACTTATGTAAAAAACAATCAGCAGAAAATACAGTGACCCTTGACTTTTTAACCTATTTTGTTACATTACAACCTTAAGGTCAATGTTTTGTTAATTTGATTTTTATGTGATGGATCAGAACACAATAGTCTAAGTTGGTGAAGGGAAATGAGAAAAATATATACATGAAACTATTTTTTAGAAATAGAAAACAGAAAATTGGCATGTGTGTATGTATTCACCCGCTTTGTTATGAAGCCCATAAAAAGCTCTGGTGCAAACAATTACCTTCAGAAGTCAAATAATTAGTGAAATGATGTCCACCTGTGTGCAATCTAATTGTCACATGATCTATCATTACATATACACACCTTTTTTGAAAGGCCCCAGAGGCTGCAACACCTAAGCAAGAGGCACCACTAAACAAACACTGTCATGAAGACCAAGGAACTCCCCAAACAAGTAAGGGACAATGTTGTTGAGAAGTACAAGTAAGGTTCGCCAACCAAAACTCACGCACCGGGCATGAAGGGCATTAATCAGAGAGGCAGCACAGAGACCTAAGGTAACACTGGAGGAGCTGCAGAGATCCACAGCAGACTGGTGTATCGGTACATAGGACGACAATAAGCCGTGCACTTCATAGAGTTGGGCTTTATTGCCAGACGAAAGCCATTACTTTCAGCAAAAAACAAAATGGCACATTTTGAGTTTGCGAAAAAGGCATAAGGAAAACTCCCAAAATGTATGGAGGAAGGTGCTGTGGTCTGATGAGACTAAAATTGAACTTTCCGGCCATCAAAGAAAATGCAATGTCTGGCACAAACCCAACACATCACATCACCCAAAGAACACCATTCCCACAGTGAAACACGGTGGTGGCAGCATCATGCCGTGGGGATGTTTTTCAGCAGCCGGGACTGGGAAACTGGTCAGAGTTGAGGGAAAGATGGATGGTGCAAAATACAGGGTATTCTTGAGCAAAACCCACTCTGTGCGTGATTTGAAGCTAGGACGGAGGTTCACGTTCCAGCAGGACAATGACCCCAAACACACTGCTAAAGCAACACTTAAATGGTTTAAGGGGAAACATGTAAATGTGTTAGAATGGCCTAGTCAAAGCATAGACCTCAATCCAATAGAAAATATGTGGTCAGACTTAAAGATTGCTGTTCACAAGCACAAACCATCCAACTTAAAGGAGCTGGAGCAGTTTCGCAAGGAGGAATAGGGAAAAACCCCAGTGGTAAGATGTGGCAAGCTCATAGTGACTCTTCCAAAGCGACTTGGAGCTGTGATTGCCGCAAAAGGTGGCTCAACAAATTATTGACTTTAGGGGGGTGAATCGTTATGCACATTAACTTTTTCTGTTATTTTGTCCTATTTGTTGTTTGCTTCACAATAAAAATATACAATAAAAAAACATCTTCAAAGTTGTGGGCATGTTCTGTAAATTAAGTGATGCAAATCCTCAAACAATCCATGTTAATTCCAGGTTGTGAGGCAACAAAACATGAAAAATGCCAAGGGAGTGAATACTTTTGCAAGGCACTGTACTTGTATGTAAAGATACATTTAAAAATGTTACTTATAGCTGTTATTATTGTAATTAAAAAAATGCATAATTTTAACATACAATCTTGTGCTCTTTCACGGAATAAAGAACACTTACAGTGAGTGTTCTTCTAAGACCTTGAATGGTAAAGAGTTGGTAACAAATATACAGTTTATATATAGCTAGAGGTCAGAAAATGTAAAGCGCTGGTGGGAATATCAGATGATTGTACTATGTGGCTGGCATTAGAATGAGGAAACATGGGAGAGGGGGCTTGTGGATAAAATGAAAGCCTGGGTTATTGAGAAGGGGTGTTTAGAAGTGTAAATAGGGGAAGTTTTAGTGTGATGGATGATTTATCAGATACTGGTATCCAAGTCTTGCTGTAATCAAATGAGAGATTTGGTGAATTGCTGCAAACTGGGTCACTACAGGAGGTCATCAGTTGGGGTTTGTTGGGATGGAAATATTATGCAATTTGATAAGGAATATGTGACTTCTGTGTTTAAATAAACTAGCCAGAGGTGGGTGGGAGAAGTGTAGGAAGAAGTAGGGGTATTTTCTGCTAGTTTTGCGGTTTCACAGAACTCAGAGTCAAGCTTGGTAATGAAGTTGTGATCCTGAGAGAGAGGGATAGAGAGAGAGAAAGAGATACAGTACAAGGGAAACAATATGCAAAATAGTAAGCAAAAAGTACTTTTGTTCCTCTATATATAACTGACTCATCCAAAGTTTTTTTCACTACTTGAATACCTAAATGATGTGGAATCACTGGATATAAACAAACAACATTCATAGAGAAAAGAATGTAATCCTCATTTCCAAGTACCAAATCTGAAATCCTATTAAAAAATTAGATATACTGGAAGCAATGAAACTCAGGGAGAGGAATGTTACTCGTTGTTGGAGAATGGGCGGTGTAGCCATTATTACATTCATAACTTGAATATACAGTTGTGCTCAAAAGTTTGCATACCCTTGGCGAATTGGAAATATACTGTATATACCATTTGTAAAGAAAACATGAGTGAGCAGGCAAAACACATTTCATTTATTTCTTATGAGATTCATATTCAACTGTAGGTTATACCAGGATGGCACAATCATAAAACAAACTTGGCAACAAGGAACAAATAAAATCACCCTGTTTAAACGTTTACATAACCTTAGTTCGTAATATTGTGTATTGCCCCCTTTATCATCAATGACAGAGTGCAATCTTTTGTAAAAGTTGTCTATGAGGTCCCAAGTTCTTGCAGGTGGTACAGCTGCCCATTTGTCTTGGCAAAATGCCTCCAGGTCATGCAAAGTCTTTGGTCGTCTTGCATGAACTGCACGTTTGAGATCTCCCCAGAGTGGCTCAATGATATTAAGGTCAGGAGACTGTGACGGCCACTCCACAACCTTCACCTTTTCTGCTGTAACAACTGGAGGGTCAACTTGGTCTTGTGCTTAGGGTCATTATCATTCTAGAAAGTCCAAGAGTGTGCCATGCTCAGCCTTTGTGCAGAAGAATGCAAAATGCCAGTATTTTCTGATAACATGCTGCATTTATCTTGCCCTCAATTTTCACAAGATTCCTTGTACCTTTAGAGCTCACATACCCCCAAAACATCAGTGAGCCACCACCATGCTTCACAGTGGGGATGTATTCTTTTCACTATAGGCCTTGTTGACCCCTCTCCAAACATAAGGCCTATGGTTGTGACCATGAAGATCTATTTTGGTCTTGTCACTCCAAATTAAAGTGTGCCAGAAGCTGTGAGGCATGTCAAGGTGTTGTCAGGGATATTGTAACCAGGCTTCTTTCTGGCAACTCGACCATGCAGCTCATTTTTGTTCAAGTATCGTCGTATTGGGCTCCTTGAAACAACCACGCCGTCTTTTTCCAGAGCCGCCTGTATTTCTCCTGAGGTTACCTGTGGGTTTTTCTTGTATCCCGAACAATTCTTCCGGCAATTGTGGCTGAAATCTTTCTTGGTCTATCTGATCTTGGCTTGGTATCAAGAGATCCCCAAATTTTCCCCTTCTTATTAAGTGATTGAACAGTAATGTCTGGCATTTTCAGCCTTTTCCATCTTCATGAAGTTCTTTTCTGCTCCAGATGGCTCAATATCTAGCCTGCTCAGTGCATCATTGACTATTTATACACAGACACTAATTGCAATTTAAAAAGCCACAGGTGTGGGAAACTAACCTTTAATTGCAATTTCTGGTATCATTATGATTTAAAAAGGAGCCAAACAACTATGTGATAATAAATGGCTTCATATGACCACTATGCTTCAATAAAGGAAATCTTTTTTTTTGCATGATCAGTTATATTTTCAAAATAAATGCCAACATTTCACAATTTCTGCCAAAGGTATGCTAATTTTTGAGCACCACTGTATTTGAGCAAGAAAAGTCACTATTGAAACATTTTATATAATCACATAACAGATAAAATAATCTAATAATCTAATGATCTTCATCCAATGTCCTCTGTGTACCTGCAGCTGGCTGTGGCTGTTTCATGGAATTCAGAGTAAGACTTGGTAATGTAGTTTTAATCCTGCAGTTGGTTTACTTTACTCATCAGTATTTCATTCATGTATCATTGTTTATATCATATTTAATCATCCACATATATACATGTTGTGCAATGGACAATCTTCTTGCTGTATGAACCAACACAGAATTTAAAATAGAAGAGTGTTGTTTTAAAAGACCACTTTAACAACATTAGCATCTGTGTATGATGTGAACCTATAAGGACTCTGTGTCTGGCAAATCCATGCTGGGGTAGGCCCTAATGGGCTACAATTGGAGAGAGCTTCAAAGGCTTCAACTGGGGAGAGCTGAAAGGAACCTGGAAAGGGAAGAGTGTGAGCTATTGAGCTACATTGTGAATGGAAATGTGAAGAAGGAGAAAACAAAAATGAGTAAAATGGGAATATTAAGAGAACATGGCAGTGAATAAAGGCAAAAAGAAGGATCTTTAGGGCTTGATTACATGTCTCCTTTAAATATTCCAGGTAGCTACTTAGCTATAAGATTCCTCCCACCGCAAACCATTAAGACTGATAGCTAATATAAGAACCGCTTCCTGCTGCTACAGGAGATTTTACTCTTACATGGTCACTGTAAGAGCTACTAAGCATCCGACATGTTTTCGTAAAGGCTCTGCAATTGTTTTTAATGAGACAAATCCTTAAGTGTATACTCAACCTCCAGCAGCATCATCTAAACCACCACAGAGTTCTCTATCTGTATTTAAAGCTACACCCTTCCTTGAGCATATTTTTTTTCCAGAAGTCTCTAGTTTGGGAACTTGTATCCAAAAGCAAGGTCTTCACTAACTAAAAACTTCTAAAAAAAAATATGCTCTGTGCTTATATAGATCCCTATTCAATTGGCCAAATCGCAATTTAATGAGGCCCTATGTTATCAATGAATGTAGGTATTTATTACCCATCAGTCTATACCCAACTATCCCCTATGAGCTCAGGTATCTTCTAGAGCCCCCTCAATACCTGGAGTGGGTCATTTGGTCCCCCTTCCCTCTAACCCTTGTGATTTTGGGTGGATGCCAATTAACCCACAGGGTTTCCTATAGACACCTATGAGGACTCTAAATATAACCATGGGTCATTATGGACTCCCATTACACATCACACAAACCCCTTTACAATGAGGGTCCTAGTGGGATCCCATGGTTTACTATACTATAGTATATCAATACATGTATTGTTACTATGGTATCCTGTGAAGACATTATTGTTTACTGACTGGCTGCGTGATTACACACAGCTCATTCTGTCCCTTTAAAAATGTAAATGTATAAGTAAATTATACTGTTAGAGCTGAAAACAATTACGTACTGATCCAAAAAGTTGATTTTTTTTTTTATATTCCACTTTTGTTGAAATAAAATGGGCATTTCATCATTTGGATGCAAAAAAATATATTACTCTAAATTAATGTCAAACTAATCACGATGTCCCCTTCTGGATCGCTACCTTATCGCGATGAAGGGGCTTGTGTACCTCAATTAAGCTGTGAGCTATACCATGTAGGATTACCTGAGATGGGTAGGTCATAGCAGAGAGGTCAGACAAATCACGGTCCATTGGAGAAGGAACTGGCAACCCACTCCAATATCTTTGCCGTGAAAACCATATGGATAAGCACAGCCAGAAACACAGACAGATGTACCTGGCGTGCAGCATCTATATGGTCACGAGAGTCGGACAAGACTGAAGGACAGTCTGTTGCAGGTTCAACTCGAGCTTATATATTAACACTGATACATTTGTTATGTTAATATATATATATTGTGACAAGGCAATTATCTCCCTTTGGGTCAATGCCCTGTTTTCTGGAGGAACACAGGATGCCTTTTAAATGATAAATAAGCCTAGCTCTGTCTGAGCACTACCTACAATTGTAGGACAGTTTCCTAACTATCAGAGCTTACTCCAAACAAAATACATAGTCCAAACTTATATATACATACTAGCCTTTATCCTCGGTCCATTCTGCTGCAAGTCTTGGATTCATAATACAGAGTGGCTGTCTTTATCTATTTTCCGCATAGACTGAACTCTCCAATACAGTCTCAGCCACCTCTGTGGGTAAATCTCTATCCAGCTTTGCAAACTTCACCCACTTCTCTAGGTAAATCTCTCTGGCAGCCATCACACAGACTGCCCTTTTTGGCTCCCTCCAAGAGCATTGAAGTAAAGAACAGAAAAAGGAAAAACATACAATACATAAGGTAAAACATTTAAAAAAGAACATTCACTCGCCATGCATACACTTTCATTTGAATAATCCTGATACTAAGCTTTAAATTGACAAAGATGAATAATAATAAAAAAACAAAAAACAAACAGCAAAGAAAAAAAGAACTAAAAGAAAAAGACCCGGTATCAATGAGAGAGAAACAGCAAAACGATTACTATAAGAAACCAAGCCAGGAACAGCAAGCATTTCCATTAGGCAAGAGGTAGCAGCTATTGTTATTTACAGATTTAGTAAACCCCTTTATAAATAGAGTCCCATAATTTCCACTTTAGGGAGTTGTTGCGGGAAGTACCTGTATCTTCCCAATTGGCTTGAAGATCTCTTACTCGTTGAATCATTACTAAAATTTCGTTCCAAGTAGGAATTTTATTAGATTTCCATCGGGAAATAATAGATCTTTTTATTGCCATACAAATTAAAATAATAAAAGCTTTTTTATCTACATTTAACGATTTTGGAAAAATATGCAATAAACTATACTGAGGTAGAAAGGGAAGTTTAAATTCTATAGAGCGTTCAATTAACTCAAAACCTTCAAGCCACAAGGGTTTAATTAATGGGCATTCCCAAAATGTGTGAAGAAAATCACCATATATACCACATAGTCTCCAACACATACTGTCTTGAAGATCATGTGAAAATTGATACATTTGAGAGGGCACCATGTACCACCTATTCACTAGTTTAATGTGGAGTTCTCTATCCGAAGGGTTTTTAACAATCCTGTTTATCCCATAGAGTGAGGATTCCCATATCTCCCAAGGGAAAGAGATACCAAGATCTCTTTCCCAGTTTTCCATACCCGATGTCTTAATAAGAGCTAAGGGTCTCCCTATAATATTATAGCATTTAGATAGTAGATGGCTATAATTGTTAGAGTTAATAAGTTTTTCTAATGATGTCAAACAACCTTCTGCCATGTTAGTTGAAGAGGATACGGAAAAAAGCGTAGATAGTTCCTTGACTTTTAGCCAACAACTAGAAGGAAGCCCATAGTTAGAAAAAAGTTGATCCAAAGAGAGGAGGCGGCCCTCATAATAAAGATCTTTTATAAACAGTGTTACTAGTTCTTTCTCAGAACATAAACCAAGCTTTTTAAATGTAAGGGCTGGGAGATTTTGAATTAAAATACTATTGACGGGAATTAGCTGATATTTATTATTTATCAATCTCCACAAATTATAAATGTTCCTAACAATTTGAGACCCATTTAAAAAAGCCTTAGGTACCTTATAGTCCATAAAAATAACAGTTTGAGGTCTATACAAGGAACCAAGGCCCTCTCAATTTGAGACCACACATAGGACCCATTTAAATTAAGCCATTTTAAAGCATGAGTCAACATACTGGCATCTTGATATAATTGTAACATAGGGTAAGACAATCCTCCCTGAGAGAATGCTCTAGTGAGAGTTAATCTCTTAAGTCTAATATGTTTTGAAGAATGAATTAATTTATCTATAATAATTTGAATTTTTTTCACTTGATATTGAGAAATTATAATCGGAATGCAACTAGTGAGATAATTAAATCTAGGCAAAAGCGCCATTTTAATAATGGATATTTTACCACTAAAAGATGCTTTAACTCCTTTCCAACCACTTAAAATGTTTAACCAATTACTGTAGAAGGCATTGTAGTTTTTTTTAATCATATTTTTAAGCTCTACTGAAAAAATAATACCCAGATGCGTAAAAGAATTGGAGTTCCAATTAAATGGGTATGATTCCCTTAAAAATTTACTGGTGCTTTAGGAGAGATTTATCGCTAAAGTATCTGTTTTTTGTGCATTTAGTTTATAATTTGATATTAAACTGTACTCTTTAAACAGTAACATCAAGACTTTCAAGGATTCACCAGGGCTTGTAATAGATAATACTATGTCATCAGCAAAAAGATAAATTTTGTGTTCTCTCTCGCCCAACCTAATGCCACGAATGTCAGGATTAGATCTGATGGCTACTGCCAATGGCTCTATCAATAAAGCAAAAAGGTTAAGAGAGAGAGGACAACCTTGTCGGGTTCCATTTGATATCCCAAAGGGGCGAGAGTGACAACCGAAGTTAGATATTGACGCAGAAGGGGATTTATATAGAGCCCCTATAGCGTGAGAACCAAAGTTTCCCAGACCAAACTTTCTCAAAGTAAGATCCATGTAATCCCACCCTACCCTATCAAAATCTTTTTCAGCGTCTAATGAGAGAAATAGGGTGGGAATCTTTATCGCTTTTGAAAAACAGATCAAATTAGATAATTTTCTAACATTATCCGAACCAGATCGGCCCGAAATAAAACCCAGTTGGTCAATGTCTATCAGTTTGTGAATAATCTTTTGAAGCCTAATTGATAACATTTTTGAGTTTAACTTAACATCTGCATTTAATAATGATATAGGTCTATAGCTAGAACAAAAATGTGAATCTTGTTTAGTTTTGGGAATCATAATTATACTAGCATTAACCATTTCTGGAGAGATGACCCCTTCCGTCTTGATTTCGTTGAACATATTCGTAAGATGTAGGAGCGCCGTCGCAAGCCTATGACGTCATCATTTTGCGTGTAGACCGCGGCATGAACAGCAGAGAGTCAGCGTTTCCAGCTTCAGGCCCACAGCTTAAAGCTCCTTCACTGCTTACTATATTCTTGCTATTTTAGTCAAGTTTAGTAGCTATAGGAAGGCACAAGCAATAGATTATAGCTATATCCTGACTGCAACGCTTGTATTTGGGAACTTGGGAATTTGGGATATTGGGATATTGGGAACATTACCTAACTGGAGACAAGCAATTTGGGGGCATTTATTTCTCAATAGCCATTACCTCAATCCAAAATCCCATGCTATTAGCCATTCCCTTTAGAATATTGTTTTCTGGTTAAAGATCAGCAATTAGCTTCCCAATATAAACTTTTTTTGCACCTTATATTTTACCATATAAATCATACATATTATCTCTTTACTTGTTTCACTCACATATAGTTATATCTTTTACCATATGTGTCATAGCATGTGGCACTTTATTATTATATAGCACTTTACTTTATTCACTAGCCACTTTATTTGTGACTATATCAGCACGTAGCACTTTATATGGTCTACCTCATAGTGGCATTTTCCACAATTGTGGAATTATTACAGAAAACCTTATATATTCGCTATCTCTCTGCTACCTACGTTTATGTATTTTAAGTGGTTTTTAATTATTATTAAAAGTTAAGTTTTATTTTTTAGTTCATTCTCTTCTTCTGAGATTAGGATTTTCAGGTGTGCCCTACAAAAGGATCTTTCCTCTCTTTTGGTATCAGTAGTATATATATATTCCACTTAAATTTAGTTTTGTCCCATTTTTAATCCTATTTGCCAATATTCAGACTTTTGTCTAATAGTGTCATTCACTTGTTATTCATATTTACACATCGATTCACTCCATTATGAATGGGAGGCCCATTTTAGGCCTTTTACTCATTTATTGTCACTTTTATGTTCACCTATGGACCTGACTTAACTGGTCAATTCTTTAGTCCATAAGTACCTGTCATTCCTATTTACACATTGATTCACTCTATTGTTAATAGGACTTTTTATAGGCCTTTTATCTATTTCCACTTCCTAAACTCACCCATGGACTTTATTAAGTTGGTCAATACCTTAGTCCATAAGCACTTTCTAATCATTTATGCTATTTGATTAGTGGGATTCATATTCACGATAGTATAATATAATTTTTTTAGACCACTACTCTTCTTATACATGCCACTCTGTTCAAATTTTTTGGTCACATAATAGGGCTTATCCCTTTTTACATCATAACATTATATATGGCACATCTACTTTATCTTTAGGTCTTAGTTGTCATTTTATCTTTCTGAGGCGTCTTTTCATTATTAGACCTCTGTAGTGGCCCTTATTTAGTGCAAACATCATTTATGCTTTTTCTACAACATACTCTTTGGTATATCATATCCTTTACATAGGATTGCCTTATTTATCACATATTATAATTGTCTAACTGCGATTCGTCGTCACGCTTGAGACGAATTGCAGTTTGACAATGATAAACTGCGCATTGCGCATCAGTAGCCGTCCTTGCGCAGAGCGCGGCGCGAGCCGCGCATGCGCAGAGCGCGGTGCAAGCCGCGCACGCGCGCAGCGCGTCGTGAGACGCGCATGCGCAGAGCGCGGCGCAAGCCGCGCGTGCGCACAGCGCGAGCCGCGCATGCGCAGATCGCGGCGGGAGCCGCGCATGCGCAGATCGCGGTGCTGGCCGCGCAAGCGCGCAACACGGCTCGAGTCACGAGCAGATGGGAGAGTGGGGAGAGAGGCACAGAGGGAGAGTGGGGAAGAGGCACAGAGGGAGAGTGGTACGTCGAAACGCGTCACGCTCCTAGCAACGACGCTGCGTACGTCATTACATACGTGCAACCCGGCGTTCGAGCCCTGCTGAAACCGCGAACCTGATATAGTTATGGCCTAGTGTAATGCCCCATGCATCCCTAATATAGTAGACTGAGCATGCAAGTACTTTATATTGCCCTTGATAACCCTGGATATACTACTGACTTTGCTTCACACGTAAATTTCAGGCACCTAATGTGTTGTACCTGAGTCAGAAAAAAGCTGATATATATACAGCCTGGTTCCCATGCTGCAAACTGATAGCTGGTATCATGGTTCTCTAAAGCTTTAGGAACTATTTCCATAAGATATATGTGAAGTTGATACTGCATTGAATGTATTCCTTCCTTGTAAATAGGTTATAGGCTCTAAAGTACAGCAGTGATTTATACAACCTTTCCATAAAAGTGCATTGTTATGTGAAAGAGCTATCACCCTCTGGATCTCTGGAGGACGTTCTATATAGGCATGAGGGTTGTTTACATTTATGTATGAACTTATGAGAACACTTGGTCACTCTACCTTTAAGCTTCACTATAGCATCTTGGCTCGTCCACAGGTGTGAATAGGAATACCCTCTCATTAGAGATATAAACTGCACAATACCAGTGCCATAGAGTTTTTCACTATTTCTTACATTTGCCCCCTTTTTAAATTTTCCCTTGTCACTTTTTTAAGTATTTTCTTGTTTTTAATACGCCGCTGTCATTAAATAATAAAACTACTTTTATATTGATTCCAGTTATACTTGTCCCACCATTTTGTACATATATATATATATATATATACTGTATATACTCAAGTATAAGCCGACTTTTTCAGCACATTTTTTAATGCTGAAAAAGCCCCCCTGGGCTTATACTCGAGTAAAAAAAAATGATAAGGGGGGAAGGAGGACGATGATAAGAGGGGAAGGACCCTCTTTTCCACCTTCGGCTTATACTCGAGTAAATACTTTTTTAGCGTTTTTTGTGTTAAAATTAGGTGCCTCGGCTTATACGCGGGTCGGCTTATACTGGAGTATATACAGTAATTAAGGTTTATTTCTTTTTTGCTCAATGTAATAAATTAAGTTTTTAGTGCTCTTATTTGCCAGGAACTGAAATAGCTATTTGCCAAGATCTTTGTCTTGTTTTTTAATGTTGAGTAGCAGGCCAGCTTTTGCACTCTTTTCTTTCAGCCTCATCAATAGGTGGTTTATTTTCTCTTCACTTTCAGCCATCAGATTTTGAATAGTTAAGCTGGGATTCTATCAACCCCTGCAGCGTTATAAGCAAAGGAATCCTAGGGCCCAACTCACTTCACCTTCCAAGATATCTGGCTCCGGCTCATTGGATAAACTAAGGAGGTCATCACTGCTGTTAAGATCCTTCCTGTACAGATCTTCAGTGTACTCCTGCCACCACTTCTTTATCTGATCTGCTTCTGTTAAGTCCCTGCGTTTTTTGTTTTTTATCATAACTTTGGCATAAAAGGTTCCTTAGAGATCCCCAATTTTTTTTTAAAGAGAACTCTTGACTTTTCTATTCTGTTATCCTCTTCTATTTCTTTACATTGTTCATTATAGAATGTCTCCTTGTCTCTTCGTGCTATCCTCTGGAATTCTGCATTCCTATCTCCACTACTTTTCTCCTTACATCTTTGCTGGGCTATTTTCAAAGTCTCATTAGACAGACAGTTTGCCTTATTAGTTTTCTTTCTTTTGGGGATATTCTTTGTTGCTGTTTCCTGGATAATGTTGCAAAAGTCAGTTCAAACTTCTTCAGGCATTCTATCTTCCATGTCTAATCCATTAAATCAATTTTTTACCTCCACTTCATATTCACAGGGGATATTATTATATTATGTATTTTGTATTTGCTTGGTCTGATTATTTTTCCCCTTTTCTTCAGTTTAATTCTGAACTTTGCAATAAAAATCTCCAATAGCTCCAAGTCTTGTTTTTGGTGACTGTATAGAGCTCCTTAATCTTTGGCTACAAAAGTATATTGTCAATTAGATTTCTATACTGTCCATCTGGTTATGTCCATGTGTAGAATCATCTCTGAGGTGGTTGGAAGAGGGTATTTGCTATGTCTGAGATACATGACAGCATAAGTGCCCTGTGCACTGACGTATTTAGGCCACAACTCCTGAAATACCAATTATTGTAGGTTACCTTCTCTTATGTATCTTTGCCGTAACTGCCTTTGCCTGTGCTTGATTGAGTGACATCTTACAAACTACCACATTTTTTTTCAATGTTATTGTTATTCTTTTTATTAGCAAATATAAGACAATATAAAACATTATTACAATTTCAGTTCATAGGCATTGTTGACAGCGCTTCATATAAGGTGTACATTCCCTCTAAATGTATTAATAGCTTGCTTTCATCAGACTTGGAAACGTCCTAACCTCCTCTATGTTGCTAAATTAACCTGGCTGATCAATTTACATTTCCTAACCAGCCACCTGTAACAGATAGATTAAAACCACGATTTACAACAACAAAGTTGCCATATTTGAAGTTTTTTTTTTAACAAAGAAGAATTAAAGAAAAATAAACACTACATACATAAAACATTACATCCAGCGAAGAGAGAAGACGCTTAGGGAGGGTAGGGAGCTCGCCTACAAGAGGTTCCATGATTAAGAAAGACTTACATTCTAACGAGGTAAGCTTTTCTCAAGATACGCCTTGAATTTCTCCTCTATTGTATTTTTCCCATAGGCACCATTTCTTTTTAATCTGTGGGTTTACCTCTAAGTTTTGGGTGTTGCATTCAAGTAAGTGGTTTTTCCCCAACCTCTCTTTAAGATCAAACCATGAAGGAACTTCATTATTCTTCCATCTTGAAGCTATCAGATTTTTGGCTATTGAAAGAAATAAAATTGTCATAGCCTTAACTTCCGACGGTTATACATCCACCAGGATGTGGAGAAGAGCAATTTCTGGGGAAGGCTCAATAGAAACATTACATATCCTTGATAGCTGTCTAAAGCTCTCCTGCCAAAACCTTTGTATGTAAGGGCATTCCCACCACATGTGTAAGTGGGTCCCACTTAGTTTACACCCTCTCCAACACAGTTTAAGTTCTTCTGACCTATTGATCTGCCCCAATTTAAGGGGAACAATATGCCATCTATTGATGACTTTGAAATATGTTTCCCGGTGTGATACATTTTTTTATATATTTGGCAGTTATGGCCAAAGCTGAATGCCACTTTTCAATAGGCCAGGTAACTTCAATATCTCTTTCCTACATTCTCCAGTTAAAAGGTTTCCCATCTTGATACCAGTTCTTAACAATCTTATAACACTTAGCAGATGAATGAGTATTATCTCCAGAAACCAGCAACTTTGAAAAATCTGTAAGCTTTCTTATAGTTCCCAAATGAAAAGGAGAGGCGGTTATAACTTTCCGTAACTTAATATATTCAAACCAGAACTGCTTAGGAATCCCTAAGTTGATACATAAATCTTTAAAATCCTTTAACCTGTGTCTATAGTTGTGACGAGATCAGTCTCGTCACTGCGAATTGGAGGAGCCTGGTTGCCCGAATTCTACCTTTTGATTACGGCCCATGTTGATACGCTTGATTTCCCCCCTACAAAGACATGGAAGCCATGCTTCATTTGGTCAGAAAGGACTATGATCTATCTTTTGAACCACTGGGCCAATTTATATGATTTGGACATATGTTTGTATTTGGAGTATGCTGATTCTGAAAATGTACGTTTTATGTGAATGTGATGCAAACTTTTAAAGTTATAAATAATGTGGAAAAATTTGTAAAATGTGTTACAGATTCTGACCACCCCACATCTATGAGTGGTGAGTCACTAAGGCCAGATGGTTGAGAGCAAAGGTTATCTACATGCACAACAGGGGAGATAGCAGAACAAAGAGAGTTTCCAGACATACAGGCTCCATAACCCCATGGGGCTTCTCAGCCTTCTTAGCAGGGGCACAGGAGAGAGCAAAGGCATGCTTCTCGTCTGTGTTCAGAAGCCAAATGACTGTTAGCCACACCTTGTGGGCGGACCTGGGAGGAGTCTCATGTTTCCCACGGTGTGACGCTATGTGATTGGCCATAGGCCATTAGGGGCTGACCTCAGGTAGCCCCTCCCTCTACTGTGTATGTGAAATGGTTTAATATGTCTTGTAATTAATAAAGAAGAGAGTTCACTGCTTGACCCTCAAACACAGAGCTTATGTCTCGTTCTTGGGGGGATTCATGGTATGCTGTTACAGACTGACTGCCAGGAGTGTAAGCATCTTGGGGTGCATTTCCTGTTCAGCTGCTAGCAGCTATTCATGAGGTTCCAGTTCCAGGCTTGGAGCATTTTCCCTTTAGATCCAGTTTGGGGGAATGGGTGTCCTGCAGTAGCTATATCACTGGACGGGCAGATCAACTAAAACGGCCTTATATGTGTGGGGTTACCGTTACAATAGTATAAATCCTTGAGGTATATAATACCTTTTCCTACAAAATCTTAAGCAAACTTAGGTCATAAAAGGAGTGATAGGGCTAGGTAGAGGCATCAGAGAGAAGAGCTGGTTGATCCTACACCACCATTTATGATTTTTGGCAATTGAGAATTCACAAAGCTTACTTTCCTTAAATTCTGCATTAACTTATAATAATAATAATGATATATCGTCTTTCGCTAGTTCCAAATTTTCAATTTGTGTCCACTGATATATATCGGCTGGGTGTGACCACAAAAGCAGATGTGCCATTTAAATAACTTGCTGATAACTTTTAATCAGAGGATAAGCTATACCTCCGCGGTCAAAGTCACACATCAGGTATATTTTTTAAGCCTCATTTTTTTTATTCCTGTGGATATATTTATCTATTAGGGATTGAAATTGGAAAATAATATGTGACAGAACCCAAATCGGAATACACCTCATCAAATACGTTATTTTAGGCAAAAGACATATCTTTACGGACGCTAATATCCCTGACCAAGAAACTATTCTATCATTCCACGCCAAAAGGACCTCCTTGAGTTTCACATTTATATTATCATAGTTTTGGAGGACTAACTGGCAAAAATCCATTTGTATACTAATTCCTAGATGTTTAAACTTTTTTTGCCATTTATATGCGAAAGCTTCTCTCAAAGCTATCATTTTCTAGATGCTACGTTGATGGGAAGGGCCTCTTATTTCACAATATTTCTTTTATAATTAGTTACTGTACTGAACTCATCAATCACCTCCTGAAGAGTTAATAAAGAGTTCATCGGGTTCTCCACTGAGACCACCATATCATCTACAAACAGTGATATTTTCTGTTTGTTTAATGCCAACAATTTTTTGGGAACTTCTGATGGCCTCAGCCAATGGCTCAATTAATAATGCAAACAAAACTGGTGATAATGGGCACCCCTGACGGATTGAGTTTTTAAAAGTCCTTGAGAACCCTAGGCCCCTGAGAGAGGTGGATGGAAACCCATAGAGTGCACTGATCGCCCGAAAGCCAAAGGCTCCAAAGCCAAATCTCCATGTATCTCCACGCGACCTTGTCAAAGGCCTTTTCTGCATCAAGGAAAGAAATACCGCTGGGGTGTTATTATTTTTAAGGAACGTAAACATATTCAAAAATGTTCTTATATTTTCTGTCCCCTGTCTCTCAACAATAAAACCTGTTTGTTTTTTATCAATTAAAGAATGTATGATTTTGTTGAGTCTCAGGGCTAATATTTTAGAATATATCTTTATATCCGAATTCAAGAGCAAGATTGGGCGTAAGTCCTTACATTCTAAAATCTCACTCTCTTTTTTCGGTATATTGATTATTGTTGCTTCCAACAATTCCCCTGGTGCGCTATCCGTTTTTTTTATACTCGTTCAGAGCTACCGCTAAATCTCTAAGCAGTTCCTTTTGGAAACATTTATAATACTCGTTGATGAATCCATCAGGACCCGGTGATGAATACATATTCAGGTTAGAAATTACTGAAGCTATTTCCTCTTCCTCAATTTCTCTATTAAGTGCTACTAAATCTAGGTTTGACACCCTGGGTAAATTTATCTTATCCAAAAAATGTTTAATGCTTTGATCTAAGGGTTCGCATTACCCCTTTCTTTTTTCCAAGTTATACAAATTTTCATAATAATTACCAAAAACCTGAACAATCTTTTCTGGATTTGAAAAAGTATTATCTTTATATTTAATTTTGTCCTGACGATTATTCACCTTTCTTATCTTTAATTTTTTTGCTAGATTGCTTCCAGATTTATTTCCCCAAAGATATTGTCATTATTCAAATTTCAAAAATGCTTCGTCCAACCTTTTTTGTTCAATTTTTTTAAAATATCCCTGTATGATTCTAATTTGTTCAAATATATTTCTATCGGGATTCTGCTTATGGCTCCTATCTAGTTTTGCCAAATCTATATAAAGACTTCTTAGAGATCTTCCCTTTTCTTTAAACCATTGGAATTCAGCCTTTATAAGAACACCTCATATATATGCTTTATGTGCAAGCCACAAGGTTACATTAGAATGCACTGAACCTCTATTCTCTTAGAATCAATAACCCCAGTTTCCAGGGAGGACGCCGAGCATGGCCCATATCCGATTTTATCGTTATTGAAATCATGCCATGTCAGATCTTAATATTGGTTTGATGTCTGCTTTTATAACTTTTCGAAAACATAGGTCATTAGAAAGAATGTAGTCTTGTCTGGAATAGTATAGGTGCCTATGTGAGTAGAAGGTATAGTCCTTCTCTCCTGGATGTAGACACCTCCAGGTATCAAACATGTTGTAACTATAAAGTAAATCTTGAAATTGTTTAGCTTCATATTTAACGAGCGACTTGCTGTCAAAAAATAACAGCAATAAAATTGTAAGGCAGGTAATGCTGTTTGCCACAGAGAGTAAGTGTTTTGGTGGTCTGAGATTCTTGTGCGCTCATTGCGAGGCTGGTGCTGAGCACCTTTGGCACTCATCGCGTGGCTCGCAATGAGCGCCTGTGGCCTTCGCGTTTGCGCTTATTGTAAGGTCCGCAGTGATCTGGTTTTGTCGCTTATTGCAAGGCTCTCCCCTGGTGTAGTTTGTGTCCTATGAGCACCGTTGCCGCTCCTTGTGGGTGGCACGGTGAAGGAGTTTGTGGTTGTTTGCAATAGTGTGGTGTTCATTTTTTTTATTTTGTGTATATTTTTTTAATGCAAATTAATTAATTAATGAAATCTTAAATTAATATACTATACCTGTTTGTAATTAATATATGCAGCAAGGAATGTGCTGAAGAGCAAACAATCTGTTTTGATGTTTCTGCAGCATATAATGTAGATTTGCAGTGTTGTTGAGCTGAGGTGTAAGTGTCAGCAATGTGAGCAGTGTGTAGTGTACATAGGCTGCGTGCGCGAGGGGAAGCCGTTTGTGTAGCTGTGTACTTCCGCATTGTGTAAGTTAGTGTTGTAAAATGGCGGCAAATGTGTATGTGGTAGGCGGGTTTCTATGATTTAGCATCCTTGCTAATGGTGTATGTTGTAGGTCGTACAGGTTTTTGGAAAAGCCGTTTTTGGTTTGTGGTATTTTGCGTGTTTAGGGGTTCGTTTTTTTCATCGGCTTAGGGGATTTTCGAGTGGCTAAACTTTGTAAATTTGAGTGAAATCGAGGTTTAAGCTGTGTTGCAGAGGTCCTAGGTGTCCCCTTGCTGTGGGTAAGGTTTTTATTTAATTTTTGTCTGGTTTTTGTGTTTTTTAATTTTTGCCACTGTGCACGAGTTGTTCGTTAAGGTCATATTTTTGCGAGTCCCGCAGGTCGTATTGTATTTTGTGTAAGTCCGTAGTTAGTCATTGCGTGTTTATTGTTTTTGTGTGGTCATTTGTCCCCGGTTGTGAGGCGCCGTAAAGCCTCCACCTCCGCAAACGCGGCCCCTTGCTTCGAGAGGGTCCGCATTTACGGTCCGAAAGTCGTAAAGGGTCATGGGCGCTCATCTCCACCAACGCAAGGAGCGCCTTTGATGCCTGCAGCTCATTGCAGCCGACGTGGGAGCCTCCACCTCCGCAAATGCAGCCCCTCGCTTTGCGAGGGTTCGCATTTGCGGTCTGAAAGTCGTAGGGGAGCGTAGGCGCTCATCTCCACCAGCGCAAAGAGCGCCTTTGACGCTCCTTACCAGCAACTGCGGCTCTTGATATGCGAGGGCCGCAGTTGCAGCGGGCTCGCTATGCGAGCCCGCAAGCATTAGCAACAACCCGCATTGCTGAGAATTATATATGTGATACTTTGGTCAATTACGGAATCCTTGGCTACTTTCTTATCCTCTGACGGATTTATTCAGAGAACTCTTGACTTTTCTATTCTGTTATCCTCTTCTATTTCTTTACATTGTTCATTATAGAATGTCTCCTTGTCTCTTCGTGCTATCCTCTGGAATTCTGCATTCCTATCTCCACTACTTTTCTCCTTACATCTTTGCTGGGCTATTTTCAACGTCTCATTAGACAGACAGTTTGCCTTGTTAGTTTTCTTTCTTTTGGGGATATTCTTTGTTGCTGTTTCCTGGATAATGTTGCAAAAGTCAGTTCAAACTTCTTCAGGCATTCTATCTTCCATGTCTAATCCATTAAATCAATTTTTTACCTCCACTTCATATTCACAGGGGATATTATTATATTATGTATTTTGTATTTGCTTGGTCTGATTATTTTTCCCCTTTTCTTCAGTTTAATTCTGAACTTTGCAATAAAAATCTCCAATAGCTCCAAGTCTTGTTTTTGGTGACTGTATAGAGCTCCTTAATCTTTGGCTACAAAAGTATATTGTCAATTAGATTTCTATACTGTCCATCTGGTTATGTCCATGTGTAGAATCATCTCTGAGGTGGTTGGAAGAGGGTATTTGCTATGTCTGAGATACATGACAGCATAAGTGCCCTGTGCACTGACGTATTTAGGCCACAACTCCTGAAATACCAATTATTGTAGGTTACCTTCTCTTATGTATCTTTGCCGTAACTGCCTTTGCCTGTGCTTGATTGAGTGACATCTTACAAACTACCACATTTTTTTTCAATGTTATTGTTATTCTTTTTATTAGCAAATATAAGACAATATAAAACATTATTACAATTTCAGTTCATAGGCATTGTTGACAGCGCTTCATATAAGGTGTACATTCCCTCTAAATGTATTAATAGCTTGCTTTCATCAGACTTGGAAACGTCCTAACCTCCTCTATGTTGCTAAATTAACCTGGCTGATCAATTTACATTTCCTAACCAGCCACCTGTAACAGATAGATTAAAACCACGATTTACAACAACAAAGTTGCCATATTTGAAGTTTTTTTTTTAACAAAGAAGAATTAAAGAAAAATAAACACTACATACATAAAACATTACATCCAGCGAAGAGAGAAGACGCTTAGGGAGGGTAGGGAGCTCGCCTACAAGAGGTTCCATGATTAAGAAAGACTTACATTCTAACGAGGTAAGCTTTTCTCAAGATACGCCTTGAATTTCTCCTCTATTGTATTTTTCCCATAGGCACCATTTCTTTTTAATCTGTGGGTTTACCTCTAAGTTTTGGGTGTTGCATTCAAGTAAGTGGTTTTTCCCCAACCTCTCTTTAAGATCAAACCATGAAGGAACTTCATTATTCTTCCATCTTGAAGCTATCAGATTTTTGGCTATTGAAAGAAATAAAATTGTCATAGCCTTAACTTCCAACGGTTATACATCCACCAGGATGTGGAGAAGAGCAATTTCTGGGGAAGGCTCAATAGAAACATTACATATCCTTGATAGCTGTCTAAAGCTCTCCTGCCAAAACCTTTGTATGTAAGGGCATTCCCACCACATGTGTAAGTGGGTCCCACTTAGTTTACACCCTCTCCAACACAGTTTAAGTTCTTCTGACCTATTGATCTGCCCCAATTTAAGGGGAACAATATGCCATCTATTGATGACTTTGAAATATGTTTCCCGGTGTGATACATTTTTTTATATATTTGGCAGTTATGGCCAAAGCTGAATGCCACTTTTCAATAGGCCAGGTAACTTCAATATCTCTTTCCTACATTCTCCAGTTAAAAGGTTTCCCATCTTGATACCAGTTCTTAACAATCTTATAACACTTAGCAGATGAATGAGTATTATCTCCAGAAACCAGCAACTTTGAAAAATCCGTAAGCTTTCTTATAGTTCCCAAATGAAAAGGAGAGGCGGTTATAACTTTCCGTAACTTAATATATTCAAACCAGAACTGCTTAGGAATCCCTAAGTTGATACATAAATCTTTAAAATCCTTTAACCTGTGTCTATAGTTGTGACGAGATCAGTCTCGTCACTGCGAATTGGAGGAGCCTGGTTGCCCGAATTCTACCTTTTGATTACGGCCCATGTTGATACGCTTGATTTCCCCCCTACAAAGACATGGAAGCCATGCTTCATTTGGTCAGAAAGGACTATGATCTATCTTTTGAACCACTGGGCCAATTTATATGATTTGGACATATGTTTGTATTTGGAGTATGCTGATTCTGAAAATGTACGTTTTATGTGAATGTGATGCAAACTTTTAAAGTTATAAATAATGTGGAAAAATTTGTAAAATGTGTTACAGATTCTGACCACCCCACATCTATGAGTGGTGAGTCACTAAGGCCAGATGGTTGAGAGCAAAGGTTATCTACATGCACAACAGGGGAGATAGCAGAACAAAGAGAGTTTCCAGACATACAGGCTCCATAACCCCATGGGGCTTCTCAGCCTTCTTAGCAGGGGCACAGGAGAGAGCAAAGGCATGCTTCTCGTCTGTGTTCAGAAGCCAAATGACTGTTAGCCACACCTTGTGGGCGGACCTGGGAGGAGTCTCATGTTTCCCACGGTGTGACGCTATGTGATTGGCCATAGGCCATTAGGGGCTGACCTCAGGTAGCCCCTCCCTCTACTGTGTATGTGAAATGGTTTAATATGTCTTGTAATTAATAAAGAAGAGAGTTCACTGCTTGACCCTCAAACACAGAGCTTATGTCTCGTTCTTGGGGGGATTCATGGTATGCTGTTACAGACTGACTGCCAGGAGTGTAAGCATCTTGGGGTGCATTTCCTGTTCAGCTGCTAGCAGCTATTCGTGAGGTTCCAGTTCAAGGCTTGGAGCATTTTCCCTTTAGATCCAGTTTGGGGGAATGGGTGTCCTGCAGTAGCTATATCACTGGACGGGCAGATCAACTAAAAGGGCCTTATATGTGTGGGGTTACCGTTACAATAGTATAAATCCTTGAGGTATATAATACCTTTTCCTACAAAATCTTAAGCAAACTTAGGTCATAAAAGGAGTGATAGGGCTAGGTAGAGGCATCAGAGAGAAGAGCTGGTTGATCCTACACCACCATTTATGATTTTTGGCAATTGAGAATTCACAAAGCTTACTTTCCTTAAATTCTGCATTAACTTATAATAATAATAATGATATATCGTCTTTCGCTAGTTCCAAATTTTCAATTTGTGTCCACTGATATATATCGGCTGGGTGTGACCACAAAAGCAGATGTGCCATTTAAATAACTTGCTGATAACTTTTAATCAGAGGATAAGCTATACCTCCGCTGTCAAAGTCACACATCAGGTATATTTTTTAAGCCTCATTTTTTTTATTCCTGTGGATATATTTATCTATTAGGGATTGGAATTGGAAAATAATATGTGACAGAACCCAAATCGGAATACACCTCATCAAATACGTTATTTTAGGCAAAAGACATATCTTTACGGACGCTAATATCCCTGACCAAGAAACTATTCTATCATTCCACGCCAAAAGGACCTCCTTGAGTTTCACATTTATATTATCATAGTTTTGGAGGACTAACTGGCAAAAATCCATTTGTATACTAATTCCTAGATGTTTAAACTTTTTTTGCCATTTATATGCGAAAGCTTCTCTCAAAGCTATCATTTTCTAGATGCTACGTTGATGGGAAGGGCCTCTTATTTCACAATATTTCTTTTATAATTAGTTACTGTACTGAACTCATCAATCACCTCCTGAAGAGTTAATAAAGAGTTCATCGGGTTCTCCACTGAGACCACCATATCATCTACAAACAGTGATATTTTCTGTTTGTTTAATGCCAACAATTTTTTGGGAACTTCTGATGGCCTCAGCCAATGGCTCAATTAATAATGCAAACAAAACTGGTGATAATGGGCACCCCTGACGGATTGAGTTTTTAAAAGTCCTTGAGAACCCTAGGCCCCTGAGAGAGGTGGATGGAAACCCATAGAGTGCACTGATCGCCCGAAAGCCAAAGGCTCCAAAGCCAAATCTCCATGTATCTCCACGCGACCTTGTCAAAGGCCTTTTCTGCATCAAGGAAAGAAATACCGCTGGGGTGTTATTATTTTTAAGGAACGTAAACATATTCAAAAATGTTCTTATATTTTCTGTCCCCTGTCTCTCAACAATAAAACCTGTTTGTTTTTTATCAATTAAAGAATGTATGATTTTGTTGAGTCTCAGGGCTAATATTTTAGAATATATCTTTATATCCGAATTCAAGAGCAAGATTGGGCGTAAGTCCTTACATTCTAAAATCTCACTCTCTTTTTTCGGTATATTGATTATTGTTGCTTCCAACAATTCCCCTGGTGCGCTATCCATTTTTTTTATACTCGTTCAGAGCTACCGCTAAATCTCTAAGCAGTTCCTTTTGGAAACATTTATAATACTCGTTGATGAATCCATCAGGACCCGGTGATGAATACATGTTCAGGTTAGAAATTACTGAAGCTATTTCCTCTTCCTCAATTTCTCTATTAAGTGCTACTAAATCTAGGTTTGACACCCTGGGTAAATTTATCTTATCCAAAAAATGTTTAATGCTTTGATCTAAGGGTTCGCATTACCCCTTTCTTTTTTCCAAGTTATACAAATTTTCATAATAATTACCAAAAACCTGAACAATCTTTTCTGGATTTGAAAAAGTATTATCTTTATATTTAATTTTGTCCTGACGATTATTCACCTTTCTTATCTTTAATTTTTTTGCTAGATTGCTTCCAGATTTATTTCCCCAAAGATATTGTCATTATTCAAATTTCAAAAATGCTTCGTCCAACCTTTTTTGTTCAATTTTTTAAAAATATCCCTGTATGATTCTAATTTGTTCAAATATATTTCTATCGGGATTCTGCTTATGGCTCCTATCTAGTTTTGCCAAATCTATATAAAGACTTCTTAGAGATCTTCCCTTTTCTTTAAACCATTGGAATTTAGCCTTTATAAGAACACCTCATATATATGCTTTATGTGCAAGCCACAAGGTTACATTAGAATGCACTGAACCTCTATTCTCTTAGAATCAATAACCCCAGTTTCCAGGGAGGACGCCGAGCATGGCCCATATCCGATTTTATCGTTATTGAAATCATGCCATGTCAGATCTTAATATTGGTTTGATGTCTGCTTTTATAACTTTTCGAAAACATAGGTCATTAGAAAGAATGTAGTCTTGTCTGGAATAGTATAGGTGCCTATGTGAGTAGAAGGTATAGTCCTTCTCTCCTGGATGTAGACACCTCCAGGTATCAAACATGTTGTAACTATAAAGTAAATCTTGAAATTGTTTAGCTTCATATTTAACGAGCGACTTGCTGTCAAAAAATAACAGCAATAAAATTGTAAGGCAGGTAATGCTGTTTGCCACAGAGAGTAAGTGTTTTGGTGGTCTGAGATTCTTGTGCTCTCATTGCGAGGCTGGTGCTGAGCACCTTTGGCACTCATCGCGTGGCTCGCAATGAGCGCCTGTGGCCTTCGCGTTTGCGCTTATTGTAAGGTCCGCAGTGATCTGGTTTTGTCGCTTATTGCAAGGCTCTCCCCTGGTGTAGTTTGTGTCCTATGAGCACCGTTGCCGCTCCTTGTGGGTGGCACGGTGAAGGAGTTTGTGGTTGTTTGCAATAGTGTGGTGTTCATTTTTTTTATTTTGTGTATATTTTTTTAATGCAAATTAATTAATTAATGAAATCTTAAATTAATATACTATACCTGTTTGTAATTAATATATGCAGCAAGGAATGTGCTGAAGAGCAAACAATCTGTTTTGATGTTTCTGCAGCATATAATGTAGATTTGCAGTGTTGTTGAGCTGAGGTGTAAGTGTCAGCAATGTGAGCAGTGTGTAGTGTACATAGGCTGCGTGCGCGAGGGGAAGCCATTTGTGTAGCTGTGTACTTCCGCATTGTGTAAGTTAGTGTTGTAAAATGGCGGCAAATGTGTATGTGGTAGGCGGGTTTCTATGATTTAGCATCCTTGCTAATGGTGTATGTTGTAGGTCGTACAGGTTTTTGGAAAAGCCGTTTTTGGTTTGTGGTATTTTGCGTGTTTAGGGGTTCGTTTTTTTCATCGGCTTAGGGGATTTTCGAGTGGCTAAACTTTGTAAATTTGAGTGAAATCGAGGTTTAAGCTGTGTTGCAGAGGTCCTAGGTGTCCCCTTGCTGTGGGTAAGGTTTTTATTTAATTTTTGTCTGTTTTTTGTGTTTTTTAATTTTTGCCGCTGTGCACGAGTTGTTCGTTAAGGTCATATTTTTGCGAGTCCCGCAGGTCGTATTGTATTTTGTGTAAGTCCGTAGTTAGTCATTGCGTGTTTATTGTTTTTGTGTGGTCATTTGTCCCCGGTTGTGAGGCGCCGTAAAGCCTCCACCTCCGCAAACGCGGCCCCTTGCTTCGAGAGGGTCCGCATTTACGGTCCGAAAGTCGTAAAGGGTCATGGGCGCTCATCTCCACCAACGCAAGGAGCGCCTTTGATGCCTGCAGCTCATTGCAGCCGACGTGGGAGCCTCCACCTCCGCAAATGCAGCCCCTCGCTTTGCGAGGGTTCGCATTTGCGGTCTGAAAGTCGTAGGGGAGCGTAGGCGCTCATCTCCACCAGCGCAAAGAGCACCTTTGACGCTCCTTACCAGCAACTGCGGCTCTTGCTATGCGAGGGCCGCAGTTGCAGCGGGCTCGCTATGCGAGCCCGCAAGCATTAGCAACAACCCGCATTGCTGAGAATTATATATGTGATACTTTGGTCAATTACGGAATCCTTGGCTACTTTCTTATCCTCTGACGGATTTATTCACGTCTACCACATTTGACATCACTCTCTTCTGTCAAAAGCAGAGTTCAGTGCTGCCTCCCTTTTTGATTGTGACATTCTCTATTCCTTGTTACCTTTGCTTTTCTCTTGAGCCTCTTATCCTCTCCATTTCTTCTGCACTCCTCTTATTGTCTCTCTCTTCCACCTAATCTCTCTAAACAACCTCTGTTCTCCCATCATTACTTAAAAAACTTCAAGACTGCAAGTCTTTGCATATATCTTTAAGATGTCAATAAAATGTATGTATCGTGTTCTGTAATTGGAGTGTTTGATAATGTGCAACGATGGACAATTTAGTTCTCTAGAAGATTTGGTGATGGATTATGCATTTATTTTATAATCTATTATTATAATTTATTAATAACATTTAAACAAAGTCCAATGTGTAGAGAGTAGACAGAAGCATAAGTATAAAAATTCATGGATCTGTAAATCATCAACTGCATATAAGCTAGTGTTTTGGGCTAGTTGGGATTTTTCATTTTTTTATATTATTTTGGGGCATTATAGGGAAATTAAAAATGTCAAATTATTTACATACAGCAGACAAAAATAAAAATTAAGAGTTTTCTGATTTATAGAATTATAAATATTTTCGAATTTTATTATAGTGATGGAGAAGGTACAAAAGAGTTAACCACAAAACAGCTTTTATAAGCCATTGGTTACCTACAATTACTAAAAAAACCTTAAATGTCATCCACTGCCAAAAAATTATAACATAAATGAGTATGTTAAATAAGTATATTTCACAGTATAATGATATAACATTAAATTAATATACAAGTATAGATAGTACAATGGACTATTATTATTAACATTAAACATAAATTCATATAAAAATTCATAAATATTAGTTCTTCTTACCACATTGTGGAATAGATGGATTTCCAGAAAAATAAGATGATAATCAAACATTTAACTGGACTTTTTGCTATTTCAAAAACGCAAGACAAAAGCTGATCCTTTGTGTAATATTTTTAAGTCCTGATGGTATATTCCTACATTCCTTTTTCCTTTATATCCTTTTCCCTCTCACTGTCTGTTTACTATATGATTGCAGTCTGAGCTGTCAGGTGGCCATACATTATTATGTGGATTTAATGTCAAAACACTTAAATATATCCATGTAACAAGCATTCCCAGGCACCACCTAACATTCCTTTTTCACAGAAAAGAGAAAGTGGATAGGAATCCCTTACCCACTCATTTACAATTTTTAACCTTTTCATATAAAAACACATGCTTATTTATATAGTTTGCCCATTCTGCCTCCTTTAATTGAGTATTCAAGATAGTCTTCTGCTTATCCCAGGTATGCTTGAAATCCTTTTTTGATATGTATGCATGTTTTTAGTTATGGTACATGTACTTCCACAAAAAGGTTATTAGAGATGCTCAGGCTGAAAAACATGTTGTATTTTAAATGAAAACATGTAAAAACATCCTATTTATATAAGTCCTTGTGTGTTTCAAAAAAGTGCATTACCCATTTTGAAAGTACAAGTGGGCCAGCTGTATTACTGATGGGTGGATATAGTTTTTTAATAACTTTGCTCAGTCCAGATTTCAAGGATTCTGCATCTATGTTCCAATACAATACCATTGCAGAGGCTACTATGGGTGTGAAGAAACAGAGGTGAATTGGAACTCAGCAAATGATTCTTCTTGTGCAGATATGTTTACATTGTTATTTAAAGGTGTATGCATGTAATGTGGTAAACTAGTTTTGTGACAGATTCATTTATTCACAACATAGAATATTTTGCTCAGGATAGTAGTACCTAAATATGCCATGTGTTGGTGAAAACAAAATCAATCAATTATGTATAATGAATGTTGTATAAGAGTCATAAACTTCATTACAATTATTAGATTTTCTTGTATTATTTTATAGTGCTAGTACAGGAAATAAAAAGACTAAAAAGCACAATAAAATAAAACTGACATTAATATTTTCTTACAGGTGTTTCAAGTGGCAGTTGAAAATAAGTTTGTTTAATATCACCTTTAATATCACCTTCATGAATTCTCAGTCTATTTGAAAACAGAACCACAAGTGGTTCTAGTGATATAAAACAAAATATGAGAAGTCTGACTTAATAATGATCTAGTTATTTTCTTAGCAAACATATAATACAATGTATCATGACTTTATGACAAAGGCAAATGATTAGCTTCAATATACTTTAGCATTTCAGAAAATATAATTATTGATTAAATTACTATATATATAGCATTCATACATTTTATATTCAAGCATCGCTTATTTAAAATTACAATTAAATACTACTGTGCTACTCAAATGTAAAAGTCCCCATTTATGAGAATCCTAAATACAAATATTAAAGACAGAATAATATGAAGATTCTCAGTATTTTACTACACGATACATTTAGTGTGTAGTGATCAAGATTTGGGGTATTTCTTTGCGGTTTAATAAAACTTTATGATACTATGAAACATATTTAAAAACATTTTTTTAAGCTTTTTGCTAGTGAAGATCAGGACTATGGAGTGCAGAAATGGGTAGGCAGAAGACAAAGTAGAACAGAGTAGTTTCCAAACACTTCCTGATGTTAGCAGTCCAGAAAAGGTCAAATTCATGCTTACAAAAAAAATGATAGAGAGGAACATAAAGAACACCATACTTTTGACAACACTGAAGTGAATGTCCAAGTTTGAATTTCGAAAACTAGTCCCACTGTTTTTCATCAGTCTGATGTGCATCCAAAGGGATTTAATTAAAAGAAATATTGCAGCACAAAATATTATGAATGGCACCGAAGACCCAAAGCAGTATATAAGAGCTGTGTTTTCAACATTCAGAGTCAAATTTTTTGCTTGTTGAACATCATTTGTTGAATTTGTATTATAAAAGGGAAAACTTAACCAGATGAGTGGAAGACTGGAAGCCAGAGATATCAGTGGACAAGCCAAGAGCAACCAATTAACTAATATTGAGATCCTCGTCTTGACGTAGATGAATAAGGCATGCTTATAGTTTGTGATTTTCACACAATAAAATACACAGAGCACAGTGGCAAACCAGAGGCTGGTGAAGTGAAAAAACAGTCTGACAGCAAGATATATGTGATTAAAAAAGATCTGAAAATAGAGCTCTTTTAAAAAGTAAAAGAATAAAGTGGGCAATGTAATATTAAATTGCAAAAAAAACCTTGACAATGCCAGAAGCATCACAATTTTCTGATTTGTTTGAAGATGCTTAAATGTCATCCATTCCATACAATTTACTGTCACTATGAATCCATTTAGTGTAATTCCCAAAATGAACTCAGTACATTGAACAGCTAAGAAAAACAATCTGACTGGTGAATACATGATCTTTTGTATAAAGTATATTGCTACCTTCAGATTGCTAATTTTGTAACTCTTTCACAAGATACTTATGCTACAAATAAATAACACAAGCTTAACTCAAGATTTTATAGAGTTACAAAGTTGTGTTATTTACATTAGGTATGAAAATACTGTTAGTATGATTATAATGCAAATCTAAGACCCAAATTACATTTCATGCAATTTTTGTTTTGTTTAAAGCTTTGCATGTGACGGAAGTTAGAGGGGGTTAAAAGCACATGCAAAGCGAGTATAGCAACATTGCTCAAAATACATAATACCAAGACAATATTTTATCACTTGTGATAAAGCATAATATTGCAGCTTTAGAGGATTACTATGTTGCTCCAGTATTTTAAATTATGTTGAAATATAACATAACATAAGCACATTTGCAATACACATTGCCCCTATTCAATTTGCAACAGTTACAGAGCAATTCAATTGAACAAGCCTGCAGCTACCTAGCCCGAAAGCCTAAACCGTAAACCATGCACTCCTATGTAGCATTTAAAGCATGATCAATTACGCAAATCCATACCTATCCATTTAAAAACAACCAGTAGTAAATGAAACTTTCATCATGACTGAAAAACAGAGAAAAAAAACAAATCCCCAATATATCTACAATTATGTACAGTATTCTCAGAACTGGACTAATGGTACTTGTAATTTCAAGGGAAGGGAAAATAATTCCTCCTTCTCCTTTTTGGTAACAAACAGTGTGGTACCCAAATATTCCCAAGTGCATAGAAATAACACTTAAAAAAGGGAGAGAAAAAAAGCCACTTCTTCTGATACCTTGTCCCTGATTGTATTGTGAAATCTAGGCTCCTCCTATAAAGATCCTGGTGGGTAGTTTAGAGAGTAAGGGGAAAGGGAAATAATTAAAATATAGTCTTTATTAAGTCAAATTAATTAAAACAATGCTAAACTGTAACTGCCGTGAATAAAAACAAATAAAAGGGGAAGAGAGATATTGGTCCCCAGCTATATGCCAGTATAAATACTATTCCTCAAAGGGAGAGAGTAGATAGGTGGATAACAGTAGGGGTCTATTGTAGAGTGTAACACATATCCCAAAAATATTACAGTGACATGGAATATTATATCTGTAGGGCTCCAACCTATCAGAAAGTAAATTTAGATGTGTTAAAACAAACCCTCACATTCCCTTAGGCAGCTCCCAGCCAAGGGTCTCTCCACCAAGAAAGAGCAACTCCACCAAACAACTTTATCAGAATCTCCAGAGGTCCACACACCCATAAATCACCATCCGGCATCTATCTAAGGGAATGCTCCTGTCCTATTAACGGGGCTATCTACAAAGCGCGATTCATAGGCGCGCAACTACGGCAAGCTGTGGGGAACAAAAAATGTGTTTGCGTTTCCTGCTTCTACCCAGAAGCAGGAAACGCAGGTCCTGAGAGAGCAAGAGGCTATGATTGAAAAAAGGACATACCTACAGGGGCCAATATAATAGTCTGGAATAAGCATGATGCATAGCACCTATCAGGGTCACATGTGGTCATTACACCACTGCAACCAGAATCTGATGAAAAAAGGATCAGCAGAAATCACTCCATTTAACTGAAGAAACCATTAGTGTAAATAGCACTTGCAACTCTGGATCTGCTCAATGGAACAGCTGATTCAACCTACAGTGTTGTGTCAAAACAAAAATCTTTAAAAAAGTGGTCAACTAAAAAAAGGCAGAGGAGAATAAAAAATAAATAATAATCACAATGCATTTACAGTTCAGTGCTAAATACTGTACCAATATACCAACTCACCTGATTCCCATCTGCAAGCATTACTAACCATTAACTAGGTCTCTGTATAATCAGCAATATGGGAAAATACCCATTAATACAGAGAGGACAAAAAGGTCAGCAGCCAGAGTCACTGTCACTTACATCAGACCCAAGGATCTGTTCTCAGACCGATATTAAGGTCAGGATTACATGCTTCAATAGTGCATACAGTGCCTTGCAAAAGTATTCATCCCCTTGACTTTTTACCTATTTTGTTACATTACAGCCTAAAGTTCAATGGTTTGTTAATCTGAATTTGAAGTTGGTGAAGTGAAATGAGAAAAATATATACATAAAACTATTTTTTAGAAATAGAAAACAGAAAATTGGCATGTGCGTATGTATACACCCCCTTTGTTATGAAGCCCATCAAAAGCTCTGGTGCAACCGATTACCTTCAGAAATGACACAATTAGAGAAATGATGTCCACCTGTGTGCAATCTAAGTGTCACATGATCTGTCATTACATATACACACCTTTTTTGAAAGGTTTCTAGAGGCTGCAACACCTAAGCAAGAGGCACCACTAACCAAACACTACCATGAAGGTCTGACGTTTTGCGGCGTGCCTGGTCCTCCCTGGCAAACCGGGCCATGATCTCCAGCAATGTTAGGGGTGGTGGTGTTGACGGCAATGGGGTCGCAGGTGACGACTGCAGAGCTGGAGGCCGTGGCCGCAGTGGCTGAGGTGGTAGCAGCAGTGGCTGCTGTGGTGGCAGCGCTGGCTGCGGTGGTGGCATCGATGGCTGCATTGGTGATGACAGTGGTGACTTAATTGGTGATGACAGTGGTGACTGCATTGGTGATGACGGCATTGGTGGCGGGAGTGGTGACCGCATTGGAGATAGCAGTGGTGACCACATTGGTGACAGCAGTGGTGACCACATTGGTGGCAGCAATGGTGACTGCAGCAGTCCCTAAGGTGTTGGCATAAAGGCTTGGGGGTCGACCCATGCTGGTTGAACCCATGCTGGTTGGACCCCTGCTGGTTGTGGCATGCTGGTTGAGACCATGCTGGTTGAGCATATGTTGGGGAAACCCATGGTGTAGTTGTGGACTGTCCCACTTGCTGTGATGGTGCTGTCATTGGTGGCAGTTGGGAAGATGTCAGGGGCAGGACATGGCCGGTGGAGGGAGCTGGAACAGCTGGGCATGGCTGATTGATTGACTCCCACTCCTCATATGCAAGTGAATGTGGCTGGCCAACTCGTGTGGATGGTCATGGGCCCTCTGCAATGTCCTGGCCTTCTTCCTCCCCAACTCCCACCTCCAGTAGAGCCTCCAGCTGTTCCTGGGCACTGTCCTCCTGGGCACTGAAATGGAAGAAAAATATATTTGAGTTGCTTTCCATACACAATCGACAGATATGTATTTCCATATCCTTGACATCATGGTCACCTGTGATTGATTGTGCTGCTTGTGTTAAACAGATGAACTACGGCCTGCATAATTAACATTGTGAATCATGGCTCATATGAATATATGTACTGCAGGTGCGGTGTGCCATGTGCATCAGACACTTGCTCTGCTGGATCTGCTTTGCAGTGTGTGAGACTGACCAATCTGTGACATGTTCCCAGCAATGGTTGTTAATATGCAGCTGAGACATGGTCCAGGTTAGTACAGTATATGTCACGCACATGCAGTCCTACAGAGTCTGTATACACATATGGCTCAGTGCACGCACCCAGATATGTACTCTTTGGAATGTCCAATCAATCTGGATATAATAGCAAATTGTACTCAAAATCAGTTTTAAATGCAGCTATTGTCCAGACATTTAATTGATACAAATTATGAAAATTATATGTTTGATGCAAGGATTAAAATTGTTATTGTTGCACCATATATCTTCAGTCATAACCATAGGGCTTACAGTGCTATTGTATGTCAGTAATCTCTGCGTGTGGGCAGGGGTGTAGGAGGCAATATAATTCTAGAGCAAGGGTGGGCAGGTCCGGTCCTGGAGGGCCACATACATGCCTAGATTTGATGATATCCCTGCTGTGCACAGGTAAGTCAATCACCTCTTCAGTCATCCTGATTGACTCACCTGTGCACAGAAAGGATATCTTGAAACCCTGGCATATATGTGGCCCTCCTTATCCACCCCTGTTCTAGAGGGATGCATCTCATTATATACAACAGCAAGAGTACAAGCTTATTTATTCATACAAACATCATGATATCTTGAAACCCAAGCATGTATGTGGCCCTCCTTGCCCACCCCTGTTCTAGAGGGATACGGCTCATTATATACAACAGCCAGAGTACAAGCTTATTTATACCTACATACAAACACTATGATATCTGCTGGATTTTGTCCTCATTCTCCTGCTCTCCTCACTCTCCCCCTCTGGTGTTCCCCTCTCTCTCCTCCTCTCCACTCTCTCCTCCTCTACCCTCCTATGATATTAATATAATATGTATGTGGATATGTATGAGGTAAAACAAAAATGTGAGTATTATGTGTGGGTATGGGTGTGTAGATGTGCTGTGGCCTACCGCTAGGTATAGCTACATCTTAATCTATGTGTGTGAATTATATGATATCAGTAAATATGTGTGTTGTAAATTAACGGTCAAATTCTCTTAGAGGTCAAAATATCAAAAACTTACAATGCTAGTTCTCTCTCTCTCTCGCTCACTCTCCTCTCTCTCCAAAGCTCAAAAACCCACCAACGCCCAGACCTGAGTGTTCACTTGCAAAGGTACAGCACAGTCAATGATTTATGAGTTTGGCTGCCTTTTAAAGGCCTTCTTGCGTCTTTAATTGCGTTTTACGGCTTTCTATTGGCTGTTTGGCGTCTTTCGCACTACGCTATAATGCAAATGTTAATTGAAGGACGAACGTAGCTCGTACATCCGTCTTACGGCTTGCGTGCACAGCAAAGGTTTACAGGTTAGCGTCTCAAGCTCGTAACACGCAGCACTTAGAATTTAATAGCGACGTAAAACGGCCAAATTTCAAGCCCGCAGCCTTAACGTTTTACACGTTGGACTTAAGAGGCTGGAATTTAATAGGGCCGATAGCTGGGTCGGAGTTACAATTTTAACAACTGCAGGGATTTTCAGCCTGTAACCCACAAATAGTTTGCGGGTAGCTAAAGACCCCGATTGAATAGCAATTTAGTTTACGGGCTACATTACGGGCTCAGTAACTAACAATTGCTCAATTGAATAGGGGCCATTTTTTTAAATGCAATTTTCTGAGTGAGATTTTTCTGTCATAATTGTTTTTTTGTTTTTTTTATAAGGGGTGTTTGTTAGTCCCTAGAATATAAAACTGAATATCTGAAGAAAAAAAAATCGTTAATATATGAATATGATATAAACCCTATGCCATAAATATTACTGCAGTTAGTTATGAAATAATCGATATAGCATATCATTAAACATTTAAAGCCTTATTAAATTACTTATTAATTCAGCAAATACTAAAGGGCTCTATATAAGCACATAACATATTTTATTTTTTTACAGAAGTTTTTAGTTAGTGAAGACCTTGCTTTTGGATAGAAGTTCACTAACTAAAAACTTCTGTAAATAAATATGCTGTGTGCTTATATAGAGCCTTTTAGAATTTGCCGAATTGCAATTTAATAAGACTGTCTATTTTAATACTTTTATTTAAAAGTTTGCCATTATTACATCTTCTTAATTGATGTCGCTAAATAATTTCAAATCACCTAAAATAGGAAGTGTCATAAAGTATACAAAATAAATACTTTTTAAAAAACTCAAAATGTTTTTAAAAATCACAGCCAAATACTGGTAAATAAAGGAGAGAGGAGGAAGCTGTGGAACATTCCATATATAAAAAAACCCTGAGTGATTCACACTGACCATGACTATGCTATGGAGTGGTTTTATATACACCTACCTCTGCCCTGACTGATCTACTGTTCCTGTCCTCCAGGTCAACGTCTACCAAAGCCACTTGTATTACTTTCTGTGTGCTATTTTAAGGTCTTTTTGCAACCCGGCTGTGCCAAAGCCAACTAGTGTCTCACAATAGTACCACTTTATCATTTGCTAGTTCCTGATTAATGAGTGGTTCCTATTAGTGCCACTACTGATCATTCTTTAATCTCGGGCACATTAGACATTACCGCTTTCTCTCGCTCTCTGTGTGCGCTGTCTGTGTGCACTCTCTCTCTTTGTACCCCTCCCTCTCTGTGTGCTCTTTCTGTGTCTCTCTCTTTGTGCGCTCTCTCTCTCTGTGCGTTGTCTGCCTCTGCTTTCTGTGCACTCTCTCTCTGTGCGCTCTCTCTCTGCACTCTGCCTCTGCGCACGCTCTCTCTCTCTGTGCGCTGTCTGTGCCCTTTCTCTCTCTGCGCTCTCTCTTGCTCTCTGTGTGCACTGTGTGTGTGCTCTCTCTCTCTGTACCCCTCTCTGTGTCGATCTCTGTGTGCTCTCTGCGTGTGCGCTTTCTCTATCTGTGCTCTGTGTGCTCTCTGTCTGTGTGCTCTTTCTGTGTCTCTCTCTTTGTGCGCTCTCTCTCTGTGTGCGCTGTCTGCCTCTGCTTTCTGTGCACTCTCTCTCTCTTTGCGCTCTCTCTGTCTACACTCTCTCTCTCTGTGCACTCTCTTTCTGCACTCTCTGCCTCTGCGCACTCTCTCTCTCTCTCTGTGTGCGCTGTCTGTCTGTGCACTCTCTCTTGCTCTCTGTGTGCACTGTGTGCTCTCTCTCTCTGTACCCCTCTCTGTGTCGATCTCTGTGTGCTCTCTGCGTGTGCGCTTTCTCTATCTGTGCTCTGTGTGCAATGTCGTCTGTGTGTGATTGCGCTCTCTCTCGCTCTCTGTGTGTGCTGTCTTTGTGTGATCTCTCTGTCTGTGTGCACTCTCTCTCTCTCTGTACCCCTCCCTCTCTGTGTGCTCTCTGTGTGTGTCTCTCTCTTTGTGAGCTCTCTCTCTGCTCTCTCTGCCTTTGCTTTCTCTCTTGCTCTGTGTGCGCTGTCTGTCTGTGCACTCTCTCTCTCTTTGTGTGCTGTCTGTGTGCTTTCTCTCTGTACCCCTCCCTCTCTGTGTTGATCTCTATGTGCTCTCTGCATGTGCGCTTTCTCTATCTGCACTCTGTGTGCACTGCTGTCTGTGTGTGATCTCTGTCTGTGTGCACTCTCTGTACTCCTCCCTCTCTTTGTCAATCTCTGTGTGCTCTCTCTCTGTGCGCTGTCCGTGTGCGGTATTGCTCTGTAATTCTGTTTTTCTGTACCCCTCCCTCTCTGTACCTGTCTCTCTCTGTACCTGTCTCTCTCACTCTGTACCTCTCTCCCTCACTCTGTACCTCTCTCCCTCACTCTCTCTCACTTTGCAAATAGGCCCTGCCCCCACTGAAGTCATAGCCATGCCCCCTTGATGACGTCAACAACATTTTTTGCTGCTCACAACTATATATGTGAATGTATGTGATATGTGATACTGTTGAGAGTTGGATGTAGTTCCATCCATGTCCACAAGATGTCGACAATGTCATGGCATTCACACTGTAAGCAAGTAATCTTGTGAAATCATATCAGCAGGGTGGTAGGAGATATTGAGAGAATGTGCAATATTAGAGTCCAAACCAAAGCCCTGGGAAACCCCATTTAGTCCCTGTAGTGTCTGTACGCTCTCCAGATCTCTGTGCTTTGCTGTCCCACTGGGGAGATTTTCTTTTTCAACAGTAGTTTGACTTAACCCGAGGTGAGGGTGGTGTTGTGGATAGAAATGTCCCTTTTAGGTGGTGCGCCCCTGGAGTATGTTGGTAAGTAGGGGGGCTAGTGAACTCTTCGTAGCTCTGTGTGGTGACCTGCTCACGTCACAACACAAGATATGCATACATATCATATATCTACAAATGCTTCCATATTTGCCCACACACAATAACTAGCTAAGAGTTTAATCCTCCCCCACCCCCCTCATTTCTTCATTTTTTGTTTCACTCATCTCCTTTATAAGCTTGCAAGCTTTCAGTCTTGCACAGCGCTTCATATAGAAGTGGTATAGTGCCCTCAAGTCCTTTTGTACCTATTTGTCTAAATATGTATTATCAACAGGAGTATGAAATACCTGAATAAATAGTTCTACTATTATTTGGCAATCCCTGACAATATACCTAGGCTGGGCTTCCCCTAATAGACTCACATCTTTCCAACAAAACCCTAACTTTAAACCAGGCCTTCAAAACTCTGTTTTTCATGGTGGAGTAGAAGATTCATTATTATGCTCTAGAATTAATACCAGAGGCTTAAAAATAAGCAGGAGCTGCTGCTGAGTATTATAGGGGCCTTCAGTTGATATCTTTTACCCAGTCTCTTAATTTTGTTGCCATACTCTGTACAGTTCCTAGCTCTATAATGTACATTTTATTTCTTAAATGGGGCCCAAAACTGTTCTCCATATTCAAAATAAGGGTGCACTAGGGATTTGTATAGTGTCAGAATTATATTTGCTTCCCTTGCTTCAATGCCCTTCTTAAGGCATGCTAATATTTGAATTGCCTTTGCAGCTGCTGCTTGGAATTAAAGACAATTGTGTTGGGGGTTATTCACAAGTACTCCTTAATTCCTTTATATCTCTGATACCCCTAGTTTAATTTTTATTTAGATTATAAATTGCATTCTTATTTTTCTAATCCAAGGTTGTGTACTTGTTCACATTTTAACAGATGGTAGTCCCCAAGATGAAGGCTCACTTTGTTTGGCTCATAATGTCATCCGACGGAGACCCACCAGAACTACCTCTATGACCTGCCAGTGAGAAAAGATTTAAACCAGTGCCACCTGGTCCATAGTAGATCATCAGCTGATCTATTGATATGCCATGGTCCACTGTGTCAAGAAGAATTAGGATTGAACAGCCTGTTCTATCTCTTGCTATACATTTTTTTGATAGTCACAAATTAGGACAAAAGGTAGCTCAAGGTTGGACAAGTGTAATTAACTAATAGGGTGCTACTAGGGATAAATATAATCATATATAACAAGAGACACAACAGGGTTCCCTATTATTGTGCACACCTATATGAACTCAAAAAAGAGCTAAAAAAGTGTTAAAACTTAGCATTTAATAAATAAATACTTAAAATATTTCTAAAAATCCAGAGGCAGGGTATGTAAATGTAAGTCACTTTAATGTGATATCATAAATATCATATAACTAGCGTATTGCCCGTCAAAAAATGACGGCAATGAGATGTGTATGTTTGGAAGGTTGTTTAGTTATTAATATACATATGGAATTGTAAGGTAGCTAATGTTGTTTTGTGTGTACTACTGAAATATATAATTCAAATTAATAAATGAATATACTGTACCTATTTTTATGCATTGTGTTGAAGAGCTGGCAATCTGTGTTGATGTTGCTGCAGCATTAGTGGTGTGGAGGTACTGTTTAAGCGTGATGAACGTGTGCAGTGTAATAGTGTGAGTGCGCGAGCTGAAACCGTTAGCGTAGTTGTTTACTTCCGCATTATCGTAAAATGCGGGTAATGTGTGGTATGCGTCTTAGCGGATTATCCGTACGTGTTTTTCGTGTTGAGAGTGCTGTGGCCTCGTTTTCATTTTGTTCGGCCGCCATTTTTTCTCTCGCTTAGTGTGTTTTTTTTAGTGTCTAAATGTTTTTATTTTGAGGTAAATGAAGGTGTAACTTGCTTTTTTGAGGTCGTGGATGCTCCCTCTTGCTGTCGGTAAGGTTTTTATGTATGTGCTGTGTGTATTTATTGTGTTTTTTTTTTTTTTGATGTTTGCAAGTTGCGGACGTATTTTTTTGCTACGTTTTAACGGGTCGCCTGCAATGAGCACCTGCGGCGCTCATTGCCAAAGTGCTCCGTATTAACGGCTCGCCTCGCTATGCGAGGCTCGCCTGCAATGAGCGCCTGCGGCGCTCATTGCCAAAGTGCTACGGTTTAACGGCTCACCTCGCTGTGCGAGGCTCGCCGGGCGATGAGCGCCTGTGGCGCTCATCGCTAAGCCCATTAAAGTACTACGGTTTAACGGCTCGCCTCACTGCGCGATGAGCGCCTGCGGCGCTCATCTCTAGGCCCGCGAAATCTGCTGTCTCGCTAAGCCCGCTAAATTGTACGGACCACGCAAACAGCGTGACGACGACTCGTAGCAGGACAATTATAATATGTGATAGATCCAGATATTAAAAAGGAATAAATACCAAGTACTTAAATATATCACTGTAGAAATTTTATGAAGGTGCTAAATCAATAAGTGCTTAAAGTGCATAAAGTGTTAATTCATAATAATATAGAACCAAAAAATGTAGGTTCTTTAAAGTGTTGTGATTAAATGGTGAAAATTAGTGTATATCTAGTACATGGATATGGATTCCCCTATGACTGGGGTGAAAAATGCTGTGCCACTTATTAAATATTTCCTAAAATTTCCAGAAACGTGCGTCGGGTCAGACGCAGGAGCGTGCATGCAGGTTGATGACATCATTGCTAGGCGTCTAAACCTCGTGGAACGCAGTGTAGGAGCTCCCAAATCAGTATTTTACTATTAACGTAAATACATTACGATAGGAGTCTCCCTAGTCGCTTCAGCAATTCAGCATATGTACTTTATATATTTATATTTTCAGAATAGATATACAAAAAAACGGAGCTCTTAGCCCAACATCACATTACCAAATTATACCGAAGGAAGGAATGAAATATAAGCTTATGCAATTGCACTAGTCACTTTATTGTTGCCTAAACAGCCCCATATATTAGGGGAAATTTTAGGAAATATTTAATAAGTGGCACAGCATTTTTCACCCCAGACATAGGGGAATCCATATCCATGTACTAGATATACACTAATTTTCACCATTTAATCTTAGCACTTTAAAGAACCTACATTTTTGTTGGTTCTATATTATTATGAATTAACACTTTATGCACTTTAGGCACTTATTGATTTAGCACCTTCATAAAATGTCTAGAGTGATATATTTAAGTACTTGCAGCCTTATTAAATTGCAATTCGGTAAATTTAAAAGGGCTCTATTTTAGCACTCAGTATATTTTTTTTACAGAAGTTTTGAGTTAGTGAAGACCTTGCTTTTGGATAGAAGTTCACTAACTCAAAACTTCTGCAAATAAAATATGCTGTGTGCTTAAATAAAGCCCTTTTAAATTTACCGAATCACAATTTAATAAGGCTGTTGGTATTTATTCCTTTTTAATATCTGGATCTATTATATGATATTTATGATATCACATTAAAGTGACTTACATTTACACATCCTGCCTCTGCATTTTTATAAATATTTTAAGTATTTATTTATTAAAGGCTAAGTTTTAATCTTACACTTTTTTAGCTCTTTTTTGAGTTAATATAGGTGTGCACAATAATAGGGAACCCTCTTGTGTCTCTTGTTATATACATTTATTTGTATTAAATCCCATCCTCTATTTAGCTTCCCATTCTTTTAATTATATAATTTATGTAAGTCCCTTTGCAGTGAAAATACATCATTTTCTAATTGTATTACCTTGCACAACTTGTCATCAGCAAATATAGAGACATTGTTCTCCAGTCTTATTTCTAAATCATTAATAAATATGTTAAAAGGAAACACCACTTACCACATTAGTCCAATCGAGTTATGTACGATTTACCACTACCCTTTGTTTCCTGTGTTTTATCCAGTTTTCAATCCATGTGCATATATATTTACTGCAATTCCTGTATCCCTTAAGTCGCACTGTATCAAAAGCCTTTGCAAAATCCTAAAAGACTATGAGCCCGATTCAAATGCAAGGCCGCACCTCAATCGTAGTAGGCCGTATGTCTGCGCAGCGGTCACAACTTATGTGCTACTCAGTTCGGCAAGACTGAAAGTTATGGGCCGATAGCGATTTTCGGAAACCATGCTAACAAAAGTAGCATTTGCAAGCTTGATCATAATCGATGATGCAAGGCCATAACTCCCGATAAGAAACAGTCAATGGAATGTGGGTCCAATCATGACTTGTGGTTCAAGTCCATAGGACTTTGAAATCCAACTTCCATTTTTCATTGAAGTCCTACGGGCTTGAATTACGAGTTACGATTGGACCCACATTCCAGATATAATGCAATATTGATAAAACCGTAAATATGATATTCTATTACATGCGAGTTCCATTATATGTCTTAACACATTGATTGCCGTGATAGATATAACACAGAAATTAAACATAAAATAAAGTATTTTTTGGGGCCAATTTGCGAGCTTGAGAATGTTTTGCTATTAATTCTAAGACCTAACATCACTTTCTCTTTTTAATAAAAGTAGAGTAGAGTGTTTATATATGCATTTACAGTGCTACGGACATGTAATTAAGCCCTTTGCAAGACCTCTTGGTACCAGTAACTTGTGGTTCGACTTTTGCCATTTGCGGGCTTGACAGAGAAGTTAGTGAGGGGGAATCAGAGCAATTGAATATCGATTTGCGATTTTAGCTTTTGGAAGCCTTGCGGACGTGAAAGATCAAAGACTTAGCTGCAAACGATCTATGGGTTACAGGCTGAAAATCCCTGCAGTTGTCAAAATTGTAACTTAAAACCCATCTAAGCCATTGAGCTTTCAAGTACGCAAAAATTACAATGGCTAAAATTGCGAAACGCAATTCAATTTCTAAATGGCAAGAAAATCCTACGGGTACCTGTTCGTAGCACTGTAAATGCAAATAAAAAAAGCAATACTGCACTTTTAAAGACTTTTAATTGCCGAATTGCAATTTTGATTGCATATAGGACCTGTAAATGCCAATTGATTGACGTGTAACCTCCATGTTTTACTGACGTAATGATGACGGTCTCATTTACTATTGGCTGTTTCTAAATCAGTCGTTATGGCCTTGCTTAATTGATCATGATCACGCTCTGAAATACTACTTACGATTACATGGTTTACGGTTTCGCCTTTCAGCCTGTAAATTGCGGGCTTGTTTCATTGAATAACTCTGTAATATTAACGAATTTCAAGCCCGCAGACATACAGCCTGTATAATGTAATCTGCGGTCTTGCTATTAAATAAGGCCCTATATCCACTGAGTTGCCTTGGGTCAAGTTCCTACTTGCCTCCACATAGAAGCTATTTAGAAGTTTCACATGACCTATCCTCATAAATCTGTGTTGACTCCTACTTATTACCTTAATCACATGGATATATAAATTTTTACTAATTATTAGCAACCCTTGTTTCCCTACTACAGTGGTGAGCCTTACAGGCCTAAGTTTCCTGGATCTGCTCTTGATTCCTAAATTAAATAAGATCTGCTCTTCTCCAGTCATGTGTTACAGAGCCTTTACTTAGTGAGTTATAAAAATATAGATATTATGCTTTGGCTTTTACAGACTACAGTTCCCTTGGTGCTCTTGGGTGTATTCCATCAGGACCTGGTCCTTTTTGTAAACTTTCTTTTGGTTTTTTACTGTTAACTAACTATTTAATGAAGGTAATGCAGCCCAATTTTCTTGAAGTGCCCCAGTGCCTGTCGCATATTTTAAAGTTTTAATATTTGCAGTTTGTTTTACATTTTGTTGCAGTATCTTAACCATTGGTAAACAGAAGCAAATAATGTATTTAGCTCATCTTCCTTTTCCCGGCCACTATTTATCAGAAAGCCAGTTTCACATTTTAAGGTTTCAATATTTTTTTCCACTTTTCCAATTTTAGTCCATCTAAGAGCTTTTTTTTTGCAAGACTTCTTAGATTCCTTGTACACAAGTAAAGCTGCCTCTGCTCCTGCTTTCTTGCGTAATTGAAATGCCAGCTTCTTATACTCTATTTTGATCTTAAATCAATGTTGTTCGATCAAACATTTGATCTTTTAAATCAATGTTAAGCCACATGGTTTGTGATTGACTTTGGATCCTTTAGAGTTAAAATCAGGTTAATGAACTGTGCTATACATCTTAAAGACATAAAATTGAGATATTGAGATCTTAGGTTATACAAGAAGATTTTCATCCAGAATATTTAATCTATGGTATATAATTTAAATTTGAACAAAGTAAGTTTGAGCGAGTAAGTAAAGGACAATTAAAGGGAACAAGGCTAGGATAAAAAATATGAACGTGGAATTTCATAATATACATACAGGATCAAGTCATACTGTTAAGACCACCACCTACTTTTGACGTCAGCATGGCGTAGCCAATGAAATAGGGCACGTGTTGTAAGCCGGTAAACAGCATCGAAACTGTGCAGCATTAGGTGCCTAAGAATAAACACTCTGCAATGATTGTTGGAAGAACACAAGCTGGTGGAGGCAGAGTTATGGTCTAGGGAATGTTTTCTTGGCATGGTCTGGGTCCACTAATACCTTTGGAAGGCACTCTCAATCAAGTACACCCACACATGTTCTTCCCCGGAGTGGATTGGATCTTCCAGCAGGATAATGCAACATGTCATATGGCCAGAATTGTCCAGGAGTGGTTGGAGGAGCATGATTAAGACTTCCAAATCCTTCCCTGGCCTCCAAATTCCCTGTATTTGAACCCCATCGAGCACCTGGGGGACTGCCTCGATCGCCATGTTCCCTGTATGGATCCTGCAGTCTGCATGGCTCCAGATATCCTTGCCAACCTTCCAGCATCTTATTGACTCACTATCACGCCATCTAGCTGCTGTCTGTACTGCACATGGAGGTTATTTGGGATATTAGCTGGTGGTCATCATAGTGAGTCTCGACTGTGTGTGTATATATTGTGACCAGGATGGCCGCGTATAGCGGTGGTTTCTTGAAAAAGGGTCGGATACTGTCTTGAAATGCAAACATGAAAGTAACAACTGAGCAGTAACTCTGCTTAAAAAATAACAGAAAAAAAAACACCTACTTGAACGAGCTGACTATAACTCAGGAACACCCTGACTACTCCTGTGCAGCTTATCTGCGACAGGGGGAAAAACACTACAACGCTGTGTCTTCCAGAAGGAGTAGCTTCAAGGAAATAGCGCCACCTAGTGGCCGGGATACCGTCAGTCTCTTATGTAGGTTGTAGTGCCACCTTGTGGCCTGGATACAAATAGTCACTTCTTTACTTATTTTGCCACCTTGTGGCCAGGATCCACATAATCTCTTCTTACTTAGGCTGCCACCTTGTGGCCAGGATACACACCATCTTTTCTTACTTATACTGCCACCTTGTGGCCAGGATACAAATAGTCTTTTCCGCGTCTTTATCTTTGTAGCCGCAGATGAAGCATCGGGCCCGCCTGTCTCTCCTGTATGCTTCACCCCAGGGACCCTTGGATATCACAACAATAACTTGTGTTAACTTCCCTCGTTAATCTCTCAGTCTCTTCCCTGGGGCATAAAAGGTTTTGGAACCTTCATTCTGGGCCTCTGTCAGCAAACCAAACAGCCTTTTTACTCCTGACTGTAAACTTTCAGGCTCCTCTCATCCTGGTACAATCTCTGCTTCCAGCAGACTATGTAAAAGTACTGCGTTCCTCTCAATGGCAGATAGCTACAAGCGTCCTTCTTAGCTTGCTTTAGACTGAGGCCTTCACTCACTGGCCTCCCTCTGCTAGGCCAAACAGGGCCTAACTGCAGGGGATCTTCAATAATCCCTTCGCTTACTTGGCTTCCTTGTACCTTCACTTCCTGAGTCTGTAGTCACTCTTCCAGCTCAATTCGTCCTGCGCCTGCAACCAGCTCACACTTCCTGCTGTGGTCTCAATACTCGCAGCCACAGTAAATCCGGTAACTCTTACAGGCTTGCTTCCCAAACACACTGTAATTCCACACAGGATCAGCCTCCACTCTGGGGCTTGCTTCTGGCAGCAGCACAACCTGCTCAGAGCCTAGCCAGCCACACCCCCTTTCCATGTCTGCTTTCCAGGCTTTTAAAGGGAAGTTGCACCAATTAGGAGTTCTTCAGAAGTTTTAACTCCGTCACTTCTGTCAAGAACTCCATACTCCACTTGCTTGTCATAACTTCTAAGGAGCAAACGATCACAATATACATATATATATATATATATATATATATATATATATATATATAGATATAGATATAGATATATAGATATATATATTGACAAACTGCCATTCTCTGCTTCCTTATTCTCTGTGTTTTCTGACACTTCTAATTTTTGATACATAATACTCAATAGGCATCCAGACTATTTGTCAGGGTACAAAAATAACAAAAAAATAATAATAAAAATAACATCTACATTTACGTACTTACTGACTTCAGGAACGGCTACTCTGTGCCTGGACAGCTTGTCTGTCACAGGGGAAAACAAAACACTGCATTCACAATTAGTCTCAGTTTATGCAGTATTCGTTGCACCCTTCACTCCATATGCTCTACCCCAGGGACCCGTTGATACTGCAGTTCTTCTTACTGCGCTGAAAGTCCAAACCCTCAGTCTCTTCACTGGGGTTTAACATAATAAATCTAGTACCTGATGTTTTCCAGTGTCTCTGTCAGTCTTTGCAGCTTCTCTTTGGTAAATATTCCTGCAAATCCTCTGCATGCAAGTTCTCTCACTTAGTCTTTATCGCTACACACAGGCAGCTGCACTTCCTCTGTTTGCTGGAGGTCCTCTCCCTTTCTCCACAGTTCCACTCAGGAAGCTGGATTCACAGGCTTGTCTGATCACACAGACCACAGTGGTTCTAACTCTGGGCCCACTCCAGAGCTTAATTGGTGGCCCCACCCCTCTCTCTGTGTATCTGTTTTAAAGCTGTGAATCAGGTGTTTTAATTCCCGCTGCAGGAGTTAAATCCCTCTCTCCAGGTGAGAAATATTCATAGCTCTGTATCTTTCACCATCCTCTTGGGGGCACTCTGTCACAATATGTATTTATAAATTTATATATGCTGTCTCCATAGAGAACCCCAAGTTGGTCGAATCTTAAATGAAGAGGTTGTCCCTTGTATGATATATACAGATTTGGGTAAAGGAGAGGAAAAGGCATACACATTAGATTATTACAATCTACTGAGAAAAATCATGGTCCACTGTAGAAGGAACTACCAAAACAATCTAGAATATTTGTCAACAAAACCTAATGGAGAAGAACAGTCAGAGATATAACAATATGGGATTCATGATGAGCCCCTCAGATGAGAAGGTGCCTACCACATTACTGGGAAGAGCAGAGGGTGAGTACAAGTAACACCAGATCTAATTAGGTGGTTGAGGGGATGCCATGCTGCAGATATATATGAAGGGTGAAGGAAAGTCTGTTTCTGCAAAGAACAATTCAGAATAAGAACCTGGAACATTAGCACTATGAACCACGGCAAACTGGACATGGTGAAAAAAAAACATTAAACATTGATATACTGGGAAATAGAAAACTCAAATTGACTTGAACTGGACATTTCATATTAGCCAATCACCCCCTTGCTAGTCCTATCTAATAGCCATAGGATTTTCTTCTACATTTGACATTTACGGCTGTGAAAATATTTGCGGGCTTGATGAATTGTAGCAATTGAATAGCGATTTGCTATTGTAACTCTTGTGGGCTTGAAAGATCAAAGTCTTAGATGTTGCGTATGTTACGTTCTTGACAACCACAGGGATTTTCAGCCTGTAACCCGTAGATCTTTTGGGGCTCGCAAAAAGACTCCAATTGAAAAGCAAATTAGTTAACGGGCTGCATTACGGGCTCCAGTGACTAGCAATTGCTCAATTGAATAGGGGCCAGTGTTATCATAAAGTTAGCTACTATGACTACATTGATGAGCTTTAGAAACAAGAGTAGTGATTGGGAAAAAGTAGAAGAAATCTATTTTCCATCATGCTGCCATATTAGTATTTAGTATGCTGCGTTGCTAGTATCACTCCCATTTTGTTATTTCCCATGGCACATTTGCTACCCTCTCAGACACTCTGTCCCCTCTCAGACACTCTGACTCCTGAGCCATTTGTTCACCCCTGCTGTGCCCCACTCCGGCCTAAAGAAATTGGATAAGCAGGTCAATGGCTAATTAACCCCATGTCGTGTTTAAGTCTTGTCACAGAAGGCCAGTAAGGCAGTGTCACTAGGACTGTATTACTCTGCTCATGCGGGGGGCTCATGGCATGTTGTATGATATTCACCGTCTGTTGCTGATCGTGGATAAAATTATTATTTTTTTTGCTGTTGTTCACTCATTCACTTGTGTCAGACTCTCCATGACCCTAGGGAACACAGCCTGCCAGGGACATGTTGTTTCTTGTTTTGCTTATCCATAAGGTTTTCTTGACAAAGATACTGTGGGTTGCCAGTTCCTTCCCCAGCGGACTCCAGTCTGAACTTTTTGTATGATCTGCTTATCTTGTGTGACCCTACATGTTTTAGCTCACAGCTTCATTGAAGTAGACAAGTCCCTTCACTACGACAAGGTAGCAATGTTGCTGATAGGGGACAGAAAGGGGTACACAGTATGTTATTATGATGTATTGGGTTAGCCCCTTTACCCCCAAATCCCCATGTGGGATAAAAGCCTAGTGCATTTACCCAGACATTACGTCTCTGAGCCCAAGCTAGTTAATTGCTCCCTGTGGTGTCAAATCCTGTCAAGGGTGGCCAGTGAGATATTCTCACCAGACTCTTAGGCACCTAGGGACAGGAGGACATGATGGGCACAAGTCATCAATCAAAGCCATGTGTGTAACCAGAAGAAGCACTATTTGGACTACCTTTATCAAATATATCAAAAGACACACAACTCCTAATAAATTAAATATTTCTAGCTACTAGAAGTAAACTACAAGATCACAAAATAATTTCTTAAGTTATCCCACTATTCTTTTTCTTCCCTCTGAATTTTTGTTTAATAACTATTCTTGGTTTATTCACGCTATTATAACATTTATGATATTTAACTGACTTATCTAATGTTAACTAGCTACTTGCCTGTCAAAAAATGACGAAAATTGTAAGCCTGGCAATGCTGTTTGCCACCCAATGTGAGCACCTTCGGCACTCATTGCAAGCCTGACGCTGAGCACCTTCGGTGCTCATCATAAGTTTCTACCCTGTCTACTTCCTCCCTTGTGTCTCATTTCCCCCCTCTCCCTCCCTTGTGTGTCCTTTCTCCCTCCCTCGTATCTCCTTTCCCCTCTCCCCTGTGTCTTACCCGTCTCCCTCCCCTTTGTCTCTTCTCCCCACTTGTGTCTCTTCCCCCTCTTCCTCCCTTGTGTCTCTTCGCCCCTCTCCCCCCTGTGTCTGTTCCCCCCTCCCCTGTGTCTCTTTCACCTCTCTCCCTCCCCTGTGTCTATTACCCCCTCCCCTACGTATCTCTTCCCCCCCTTTGTCTTATTTTCACCCCCTCCCGTTTTTCTTTTCACCCCTCTCCCTCCCATGTGTCTCTTTCTCCCCCTCTCCCTTCCCCTGTGACTCTCCCCCCTCTCCATCACCTGTGTCTTCTTCCCCATCCCTCCCCTATGTCTCTTTTCAGCCCTCCCCCTCCATCATCTCTCTCCCTCCCCTGTCTCTTCCCCTCTCCCTCCCTTGTGTCTCTTTACCCCTCTCCCTCCCCTATGTCTCTTCCCCCCCCTTGCCCCCTCTTTCCCCTTATCCTCCTCCTCCTCCTTCCTTCCCCCTCTCCAATTACCTCCCTATCCCCTTTCCCCTCTCTGCTTACTAAGATCCGATGAGCTCCTGCTGCTGTTCCCTCACCTGCAGCGTGTTTTCTGCCTGTGACAAGACTGGGATATGCTAATGACGTGACACACATGAGACGTCACGTCATTAGCATTTGCCGGTTCCAGTAACATGCAGCAAACCTGGGTAACAAGGTAATAGAAGATGGAAAAGAATATACAAAGATATCCAAAGACAGTCAGTACTGTTCAATCACTTATTAAGAAGTGGAACATTTGGGGATCTCTTGATACCAAGCCAAGAAAGATTTCAGCCACACCTGCAAGAAGAATTGTTCGGAATACAAAGAAAAACCCACAAGTAACCTCAGGAGAAATACAGGCTGCTCTGGAAAAAGACAGTGTGGTTGTTTCAAGGAGCACAATACGACGATTCTTGAACAAAAATTAGCTGCATGGTCGAGATGAAAGAAAGAAGCCTTTACCTGCGCCAATGCCACAAAAAAGCCTGGTCACAATATGCCCGACAACACCTTGACACGCCTCACATATTCTGGCACACTGTAATTTGGAGTGATGAGACCAAAATAGAGCGTTATGGTCACCACCATAAACTCTATGTTTGGAGAGGGGTCAACAAGGGCTCTAGTGAAAAGAATATCATCCCCACTGTGAAGCATAGTGGTGGCTCACTGATGTTTGGGGGGGGACTCTATTTTATCAGAAAATACTGTCAGACAATTTGCATTCTTCTGCATGAAGGCTGCGCATGGGACTTTCCTCAATGACAATGACCCTAAGCACAAGGCAGAGTTGACCCTCCAGTGGTTACAGCAGAAAAAAGTTAAGGTTGTGAAGTGGCCATCATAGTCTTCTGACCTTAATATCATTGAGCCACTCTGGGGAGATCTCAAACGTGCGGTTCATGCATTACGACTAAAGTCTTTGCATTACCTGGAGGTATCTTGCCAAGATGAATGGGCAGCTATACCCCTGCAAGAATTAGGGGCCTCATAGACAGCTATTACAAAGACTGATGCTAAAGGGGGCAATACACAGTATTAAGAACTTAGGATATGCAAACTTTTGATCAGGGCTAATTGGGGGATTTCTGTTATCATTGTGATTTAAAAAGGAGCCAAGGAACTATGTGATTAATGGCTTCATATGATCATTATCCTTCAATAAAATATATATTTTTGTGCATGATCAGTCATATATTCAAAATAGATGCCTACATTTCACAATTTCTGCCAGGGTATGCAACCTTTTGAGCACAACTATATATATATATATATATATATATATATATATATATACACACATACAGGTATACCCCTCTTAGTGCTACAGTTTGAGTGCTGATTCAATATAGCGCTCTTTTTCCCTATAATTCCCCACTTAGAGCTAAAGCCCACTATAGCACTGCTATTGACCTCCAAACCCTGTTTAGCCCTTTGAATCCCACCCCCGGATTCTCAGATCACCATAGCCCTCAGACAGCTGAGGAATGCATGTGGAGCGCTAAACGGGGTAGAGCTGTATATTTTACTGAATACATTTTATGAAAATGAGCAAAATGATGTGATGTAAGGCCAGCATACTGAGTCAAGCCTACCTCTTTTATTATTATCGTTTATTTGTAATGCGCCAACATACTCCGTAGCGCTATACATAAGTTAAGTTACAGGCAATGACAAGTTCAAGATTCACACATTGCAATGAATGGAGGGCCCTGTCTTTGAGCTTGGAATCCGGTGTCCATAGCGCTTTCCCTAAAGCACCGCGCAGGATTGAAACTCGCAGACTTACAATCTAAAGGTTGAAGTTTGTATGTGGTACAGTAGGGAGAGAGTAGTGACTCTTTGCCAATGTTTGGACAAATAAATATAAAGCTACCCTTCTCGGCACACCTTGGTGTGGTGTAAGGGGGTAAATGAGCCACTGTGCTTGGAGGTGGATCTTAAAGACCTCTAACCCCTATCATTTAACTAACCAAAAGGAGGGAGATGTAGTCTTATTTTAATGTTTATTTTAAAAATCAGTAAGTTCTTCAGTAGTCAAAACATCCATAAAATGATAGTATTATTATTTGCAATAATACTAATATTACATGGTAATATATATTTTTTTATTTATTGTCAAGCAATGTTAGAATACTATTAAACGTTTATATTGGTGCTAAAACTGTACATGTTAGAAGAATACATAAGTACAAACCCATCCTTAAGGTTCACACCTTTGCATTTATTTTGGTGACCTGAACCTGGAATAAAACATGTAATATGGAATGGATCATATATAAGGAAACCTATTTGCTATGATATCTTATAATAGTCATGCAGCCCTATTAAATTCCCCCAACGTGTAAAACCGTAGCCCGTAACATAGCCATTAAGACTTGCGGCTATTAAATTGGCCCCGTAAATCAAGCCACTCATGCCTTGCAACGTTTATCCAAAGACGCCATAGCGTTCAAGCCCGTAACCCACAAATGGAGGCAAAAACATTACAGCCTCCAAATAGAACCTGCAAAGGGTTTAGAGACAACTTTTAAACACTGTAAAGGACAATATAAACACACCCGTGCACTTTAAAATATAGGGAAAGAATGGAAATGTATTACAATTACTTGCACAAAAATAAAAGAAATGCGTTTAAAAAATATTTTTTTATCATATGTTGGAATGGTCAGGCATATGCCAATATGAAAAGCCAAGCTGCAAAATGCACAAAGCAATTAAAGACACACTACCTGATTAAATAGCAACACAAAAACATGAAACTCATTCCATATTAATCCTTTCTCAAACACAAAGGATCTATTGTGGACCCTAAAATATAAATATAATTGCATATACATCTTGCTCATCACATCTACATTTGGGAACACAAATAGTGGCCATATTTCACCGCCACATCACATATATGAAGTACCTGGCGAACATTTTATTGTTTGTTGTTCAGTCCTTCAGTCGTGTCCAACTCTCAGTGACCTTAGGGACTGCAGCACATTAAACTAGGTCTCTGTCTGTGCTGTTCTACAAGGTTTGCATGCCAAAGATACTGGAGTGGGTTGCCAGTTCCTTCTCTAGTGGACTGGGATTTTTCTAACCCCTCTATCACCTGCCCACCTACACTGGCCCTTCATGGTATAGCTCACAGCTTCATTGCAGTACACAAGCCCCTTCACCACCACCACTTAACAATCCACACTAATGTAAATTGATGAATAGCAGAACATAATGGGAGGTCACAAAATGGGAATGGCTATACATCTTGGCACATGGCTACCAGCAATGGCGTGGGACCTTCCAGGATGGGCGTAGCGAAGATTACCCCTGATGGAGGTGAGTTGGTTGTTGATCCCGATGCCTCTGCACAGCCTTCATGTGTTTTTGCGGCCCCTTCTATTGGGTTAGAGTAGATTAGTGTGGTCTATGTTCCCCTGGTCCCCTTGTGGATTGCTACCATGTGGGCAGGTTTTAGCAAAGAGGTCAGGCGGAATGTTCAAACTACACAGTATCACTAATTGGACTTGGCATGTGTATTAACCCTTTATTATTGTTATATATGGTATATAGTATATATAGTATTATATGATATCTAATGCTATTATGACTATATTATGACTAAAGCCTAGCAATGCTGTTTGCCACAAAATGCGAGGATATGGCCCATCTGAGCACCTTCGGCACTCATCGTGAGCCCGGCGCTGAGCGCCTTTGGCGCTCATCGCGTTTATGGCAATAAGCGCCTCTGTCTCATTTACAGGCCCCGCGATAAGCGGCTTCGCCGCTCATTGCCGTTTTTGCCAAGCCGCACCTTTTCTGCTTTGCAATGATCCCCTTCGGCACTCATTGCGAGCCTCTCCCCCTGTGTACTTTATATGCCTGTGTAGTTTAGAGGCCTACTGCCTTGGGTTCAGTGTTAGTGGCTTGGGTTAAATGTTCCTGCCTTGTATTAAGTGTTACTGGTTTGCTTTTAGTCTTAGTGCTTATGGCTCCTATTTACATCCTTCTGCCTCGTTTTCGTTGTGTTTACGTTTTTTCGACAGCCATTTTTTTTCTCGCTTCAGTAATTTACAATCGTGAAAAAAGGCAAAATATGCTTCAAATTAACTTGCAAACTCACTCAGAGGCTCCCTGGCTCTTCTCCTGTGCTCTGTGTGAGTGCATAATTGAATTTGAGGCATATTTGTGTGTTTATTCATGTTTTTCCAGTTCGGTGGTCGTTTTTTTGCGAACCCCGCAGTCCATCTACGTGCTTTGGCTCCCAAGTCATACAGCCTGTAATTTTTGCCAAGTCCTGCGTGTCTCGGGGTGAATGCAAACTAAGTCCCGCGTTTACGTCTGCAATGAGCACCTTCGTCGCTCATTACAGCCTACGTCCCGCGTGCCTCAATAGCTCTGTTTGCAGTGAAATGAGCGCCTATGGCGCTCATTGCAGCCTAAGCCCTGCGGCGTGCCTCAGCAGCTCGCCTCGCCTACGGGCCGAAAGCATGACAAATACTTGCAGATTGACAACTATTATATGTTACTAGCGACTTGCCCGTCAAAAAATTACGGCAATGAGATGTGTATGTTTGGAAAGTTGTTTAGTTATTAATATACGTATTTGACACTTGTAAGATTTTAGTTATGATGAAATAAGTAGTATTGTGATATTAAACACGTTTATTTTTGTAAAATGTTCTTTTGGTGAACAGTAACTGTTAAAGCATTTTGTATTAAAAGTATTAACATTTGAATGTAAGAATAGTTGAACTTTAAATTAATAAGTATTGTAAACTTGAGGTAATGGTTTTTTAACTCAAGAATTGTTAACTTAAATATACATTGAATCCAGAAGAAGGCAAACAGTAAAAACCCTCCTTGAAACGTAGCAAACTGTATCAGAGAGGGAAAAAAAAATAATTCCTTCCTGACCCCATGAACTGGTGATCAGATTATTCCCTGGATTAATGTTTAACATAAAAGACAATATTTACATTGTGACTTAATACGTGGTTGAGCTCTTAACATGAACTTTGTAATATGTTGAAGTAAAGAACTTGAAAGTATATTTTTTGAAACTTGAACTTTCTTATCTGTCTAAGTAATGAACTTGAAAAAAATTGTTTTCAAACTTGTAACATTAGAAACAGTAACATAGTAAATTAACATTTTAACATAATTTGTAAAAATAATGCAAGGCAAGTGTTTTGTGAGGCTAATCATCCCTAAACAGTACTTCCATTAATTATGACTGAATTGTTTATTGGTTTATATTTTTCAATGGCTGTTTATTGCTGTGACTTAAAACGTGATTGACCTTTTAACATGAACTTTGTAATATATCTAAGTAAGAAACTTGAAAGTATATTTTTTGAAACTTGAACTTTCTTATCTGTGTAACTAAGGAACTTGAAAAAACATTTTTCCAACTTGGAACATTATAAACAGTAACATAGTTAATTAAGATTTTAACATAATTTTGTATTCAAAGTATTAACATTTGAATGTAAAAACAGTTGAACTTTAAATTAATCAGTATTGTAAATTTGAGGTAATGTTTTTTTAACATGCAATTTCTATCTGAAGAATTGTTAACTTAAATATACATTGAATCCAGAGGAAGGCAAACAGTAAAAACCCTCCTTGAAACGTACCCAATTTTAAAATGAACTTTGTAATATATCTAAGTAAGAAACTTGAAAGTATATTTTTTGAAACTTGAACTTTCTTATCTGTGTAACTAACGAACTTGAAAAAACAATGTTCCAACTTGGAATATTATAAACAGTAACATAGTGAAATAAGATTTTAACATAATTTTGTATTAAAAGTATTAACATTTGAATGTAAAAACAGTTGAACTTTAAATTACTGAGTATTGTAAACTTGAGGTAATGTTTTTTTAACTCAAGAATTGTTAACTTAAATATTATTATTATTATCTTTTATTTGTATCGCGCCAACATACTCCGTAGCGCTGTACAGGGGATAAGAACAGGGGAAATACACATTTAACAAATTCAAAGTTGAAGGGCCCTGTTTTGAGCTTAGAATCTTAGCAGAAGGTGCTTTATCCCAAAGCACCCTACAAGACTGGAAACTCGCTACTTACAATCTAAAGGGAATTAAAGGGCAGAGAACTGGGGAGTAACAAATAGGAATAGCAAGGGTTAGGAAGCAGGTGAAAGATAGAATGAGTTTTATTTTAGAGGAAGAGGGGAGGGATCTGAGGTGAAAGACTAGTATGTTGGCTGACCCCTAGTGTTGAGATGATATATCTGCAAGTAGGAAGTCAGGTGATTTCCATGGCTCTATAAATTTAATCTGAGTTGGGGTGGGTGAGGGGGAGGGAGGGAGGGCAATATTCTCAGAATCTCACAGATGTAGTAGGCCTTAAAACCAGAGTTAATTTGCACTGAAAGAAAGAGAGAGAATGGATTGGGGTCAGACAGTAGAAGGAAGGTATGTGAGGAGGAGGGAGGAGATTTGAGGTAATTATGCCAGCCATAAATGCGGGGAGGAATGGGGGAAGGTGGGGACGCCAAAGCAGGGTATAGGAAACAGTTAAAAATTGAAAACAAAATGTCAGAAATATTTCTATCTGCCAAGATATAATAACATGCATACAGTAGTGATATTAATAAACATATTGGCTCCAGGGATGGCACAGTTTCCATGGTCTCCTCCATACCTGCTGAGGTGTTCTGAATGCAGTTCTGAGAATCTCACAGATGTAGTAGGCCTTAAAACCAGAGTGAATTTGCACTGCTGAGGTGTTCTGAATGCAGTTCTGAGAATCTCACAGATGTAGTAGGCCTTAAAACCAGAGTGAATTTGCACTGAAAGAAAGAGAGAGAATGGATTGGGGTCAGACAGTACAGGAAGATAGGGGAGTAAGAAAGAAATGGGAGAGAGACCTTAGAAGGAAGGTATGTGAGGAGGGGGGAGGAGATTTGAGGTAATTATGCAAGCCATAAATGGGGGAAGGCTGGGGGAAGGTGGGGACGCCAAAGCAGGGTATAGGAAACAGTTAAAAATTGAAAACAAAATGTCAGAAATATTTCTATCTGCCAAGATATATTAACATGCATACAGTAGTGATATTAATAAACATATTGGCTCCAGGGATGGCACAGTTTCCATGGTCTCCTCCATACCTGCTGAGGTGTTCTGAATGCAGTTCTGAGAATCTCACAGATGTAGTAGGCCTTAAAACCAGAGTGAATTTGCACTGAAAGAAAGAGAGAGAATGGATTGGGGTCAGACAGTACAGGAAGATAGGGGAGTAAGAAAGAAATGGGAGAGAGACCTTAGAAGGAAGGTATGTGAGGAGGGGGAAGGAGATTTGAGGTAATTATGCCAGCCATAAATGGGGGAAGAATGGGGGAAGGTGGGGACGCCAAAGCAGGGTATAGGAAACAGTTAAAAATTGAAAACAAAATGTCAGAAATATTTCTATCTGCCAAGATATAATAACATGCATACAGTAGTGATATTAATAAACATATTGGCTCCAGGGATGGCACAGTTTCCATGGTCTCCTCCATACCTGCTGAGGTGTTCTGAATGCAGTTCTGAGAATCTCACAGATGTAGTAGGCCTTAAAACCAGAGTGAATTTGCACTGAAAGAAAGAGAGAGAATGGATTGGGGTCAGACAGTACAGGAAGATAGGGGAGTAAGAAAGAAATGGGAGAGAGACCTTAGAAGGAAGGTATGTGAGGAGGGGGGAGGAGATTTGAGGTAATTATGCCAGCCATAAATGGGGGAAGAATGGGGGAAGGTGGGGATGCCAAAGCAGGGTATAGGAAACAGTTAAAAATTTAAAACAAAATGTCAGAAATATTTCTATCTGCCAAGATATAATAACATGCATACAGTAGTGATATTAATAAACATATTGGCTCCAGGGATGGCACAGTTTCCATGGTCTCCTCCATACCTGCTGAGGTGTTCTGAATGCAGTTCTGAGAATCTCACAGATGTAGTAGGCCTTAAAACCAGAGTGAATTTGCACTGCTGAGGTGTTCTGAATGCAGTTCTGAGAATCTCACAGATGTAGTAGGCCTTAAAACCAGAGTGAATTTGCACTGAAAGAAAGAGAGAGAATGGATTGGGGTCAGACAGTACAGGAAGATAGGGGAGTAAGAAAGAAATGGGAGAGAGACCTTAGAAGGAAGGTATGTGAAGAGGGGGGAGGAGAATTGAGGTAATTATGCCAGCCATAAATGGGGGAAGGCTGGGGGAAGGTGGGGACGCCAAAGCAGGGTATAGGAAACAGTTAAAAATTGAAAACAAAATGTCAGAAATATTTCTATCTGCCAAGATATAATAACATGCATACAGTAGTGATATTAATAAACATATTGGCTCCAGGGATGGCACAGTTTCCATGGTCTCCTCCATACCTGCTGAGGTGTTCTGAATGCAGTTCTGAGAATCTCACAGATGTAGTAGGCCTTAAAACCAGAGTGAATTTGCACTGCTGAGGTGTTCTGAATGCAGTTCTGAGAATCTCACAGATGTAGTAGGCCTTAAAACCAGAGTGAATTTGCACTGCTGAGGTGTTCTGAATGCAGTTCTGAGAATCTCACAGATGTAGTAGGCCTTAAAACCAGAGTGAATTTGCACTGCTGAGGTGTTCTGAATGCAGTTCTGAGAATCTCACAGATGTAGTAGGCCTTAAAACCAGAGTGAATTTGCACTGAAAGAGAGAGAATGGATTGGGGTCAGACAGTACAGGAAGATAGGGGAGTAAGAAAGAAATGCACATTGAATCCAGAGGAAGGCAAACAGTAAAAACCCTCCTTGAAACGTACCCAATTAAATTAATTCCTTCCTAACCCCTTGAACTGGCGATAAGATTACTCCCTGGATTGATGTTTAACATAACAGACAATATTTACATTGTGACTTAAAACGTGGTTGAGCTCTTAACATGACCTTTGTAATATGTTGAAGTAAAGAACTTGAAAGTATATTTTTTGAAACTTGAACTTTCTTATCAGTCTAAGTAATGAACTTGAAAATATTGTTTTCAAACTTATAACATTAGAAACAGTAACATAGTTAATTAACATTTTAACATAATTTGTAAAAATAATGCAAGGCAAGTGTTTTGTGAGGCCAATCATCCATAAACAGTACTTGCATTAATTATGACTGAATTGTTTATTGTTTTGTATTTTTCAATGCTTTTAAATTTGTTTTGCATCGGTTTTATTTCTTTAATGAAAAGTTATAGTACTTCATAGTAGACAATGTTTTTAGTAAAAATACGTCCATCTTCTAAAAAATCACCTTGACTTTCATTCTTTTCAATGTAAACTTTAATAGCCTGTGGATTTTTGCACCGTGATAATGCAACGTACAATTGGCCATGTGCAAATACTGGTTCTTGTAAGAAAATACCCACAGATTTGAACGTTTGTCCTTGTGATTTATTAATGGTCATGGCAAATGCCATAATGATGAGAAATTGTCTTCTTTGAAGTATAAAAGGGAGACCACTTTCACTTGGTGCTAAATCTATTCTTGGTATGAAAACTCTCTCTCTTTTATGGGTACCAGTTAAAATTTCAGCATCTATAAAATGGTCCTTTAATTGTTGAACAATTAATCTTGTCCCATTGCATAGGCCTTTCTTGGGGTTCATATTTCGCAGTAACATGACAATTGCACCTTTCTTTAGCTGCAAAATATGTGGTGGCATTCCAGAAGGAGTTAGTGAGTTTAAGAATTCAGTGGAAAAGTTAGCCTGACTTTCATTGTCATCAGCAAGTACAGAATCAGCACTGTGATAATTTCTTTGTGGTGCATTCATTTTTTTTAAGATTTCATTATTGAGGATTAATGCATCCTTATTTTTACACGTTAGTATGACTTGGTTGGCAAGCTCTGAATATTCCTGGTTATTTATGCTACCTTCAAATATAGCCGATACAATATCTTGGTGACAAATCATATGAGGTGGGATCTGCACAGTGTCGTTAGGTAAATTTGGTATTTTTTCTGTTCTGCCTTCTCCAATTTTAATAAGCCAATCATTGAAATCAGTTTGGCCTTCTGATCTCATGTTTTGTTGCAGTTGAAGATGGGTAAAATGTTTCCATAGTGTGCTTGACTTTATACAGGTTTCGATAATGTCAGTTCCATTTCCATGTACAACGACAGGTAATGTTTGTCTAAAATCGCCACCTAACAACATTACCTTTCCACCAAAGGGAAAAGTATTATCCATGACTTCACGAAGCAAACGGTCAATACATTGGAGGGCATAGTATGACATCATTGTGGCCTCATCTATTATAATTAATATACTTTTTTTCAATTTCTTTGCTTGTAATGATGTCATGCGAATATCTGACACAGAAGTTTCTAAAATAGGCACTGGCAGTTTAAAGCCACTATGTACAGTTCTTCCACCTTCTAACAAAAGTGCAGCAATTCCAGTAGTGGCAAACGGCAGTGCTATTTGACCTTTTGCTCGTACAGAACTCATTAATAAATTATATAGATACGTTTTTCCTGATCCGCCAGGTCCATCAAGATAGAAATAACGCTCTGTCACAATGCCATCATCTATTGCATTTTAAATGGCATTAAATGCTTGCAATTGCAATGTATTTAAAGTTGCAAGTCTTTCTTCTGTTCTTTCTACTTGTAATTGAATGTCATAGTCTTCAAAGTTTATGTCATCTATAAGACCTGGATCAGGCAAATTAAAACTTGCACAACTTAATCCATGAGTTTATGTGTCATTAACAGTTCTTAAGTGTTCAAAACTTTGTGCTCCAGGAACATTTAAAAGTAATATCCGTAAGCAAAACCGTTCAACATCTCTTGGACTGACTGTGTAAATTATTGGGATTATTTTATTTCCTCTGCTTTTTCTATGTCTCCATAATCCATTCCCAAAAACATAGTGATATGGAATTTCAATATATAAGAATTGTGTTGCTTCTGAATCTGTGGAATTTAATTCAAACCATGCAGTTAGTGTAGTGTGACGAAGTTCACTTTGGGCCAATGCATTACTTTCATTTCCAGCATGGAAATACACTAAATGTCTTTGTGGCAAATGTACTGCTAATCTATATACTGCATGTGATCTATCATGCATTTCAAATTTTAAAAGTCGCCACATAGCTTCTGGCGCACTGACATAGAGAGCATCTACATGAGATGCAAGTTCATCATGTACTAACTCACTCCTTTCAGGGTTGTCTACACTTTTGACGACTACAGTAGCTGCATCACAGCCTTTGTAAATATATTAGTACACATATTTAATGAATTTGATGGAAGTGCAGGCTTTTACATTAATGTGGGCGTTATACTTCATGAGTAAATGTGGATTGTGGGGTACTACATATCTATTGTCAACTTTTTTGCCACGAATAATGGCACTATCTCCTTCTCTTCTTTTATAAAGTGGATAGCTATCACAATTGGCATAGGTTTTGTCTTTATAATCTTTTGGAAAATCTTTGGACTATTTATTATTTTTCATAAATGGTGATTGTGGATTAAGCTCACCACAGGGTCCATGAATCATGCGATGAGTAACATATAGTTCTGGATCTGGTAGTTCAGCAACAATGACTGCATCCACTTTGTCAGAAGTATCTAATTTATCTTTTTCTTGAAGTATTATGAGAAGATGTGCATGTGGAAGGCCTCTTTCTTTAAATGCAATGGTATATACATAAGCAAGACATTTGCCAAATAAGTGACTTATAGTGATGTCACGTATTAATTCATTTAATTTAATCTTAAAAACTCTGGCTACTAAATCTGGTCTATCGGAAGCACTTTGGCCAAGAAGTAAATTTTGTGTAATTTCTGGCCATTGGGGATTACATGTAAATGTAAGAAATAATTCGGGTTTGCCAAATTTGGTGACAATAGCCATAGCATCATTGTATCTTTCTCTCATATTTCGAGGAGATCTTTGAAAGGAAGATGGTAAAATTATGGCTTTGCCAGCTGTCATGTCTCTGCTTGTAGCCACCTCAGCAACATAGTCCATTAGTCCAGAATATTGTTCTACACGTAGTTTATCTTGTTGATATTTTATAAAGTTTAAATTATTGGCCTCAACTTGCAAATAGGAATCAATAATCCATTGTTGTGTTAGTTTTCCACCACAATAAATTGGATTAAATGTATTTCGAATGGCAATTTGAGCTACTTTAAACTCAAGCATAGAAACATTATTTTGGATTCTGGCTTTAGCATTTGGGTAACTGGGAAGTGTTAATTTTGGTTGCCAACCTGCCTCTCCGTGTGGGAAAAAATGGGATATGTCATTGGATCCAAATTTGGATTTAAGATACTCATATTAATGAATGGTTGCTCCTCATTTCTGGGATATATTCTAATGTCTCTTTGAAATGGTGGTTCTCCTTCATCATTTTGAAACACCATTGCAACCTCATTTGATGTTGGCAAGTTATAACAACGTTTATCAGTATGTCTGTCTCTTTTAAGCACCATATTGACCTTTGGCATTGGTAATTGATGTCTTTGTGCATGAAGTTGTTGTTCATTTTCTACTTCTGCCAATTTTTTATAAGCTTTAGTGTAGGGGTTATTGTCCATAATTTTATCTAGCTCTATAAAAACAGTGGGTAAGCATTTTTTATTTTTTCCAGCTGCATACGTTGGTCAACAGCTTCCATTGTATCTAGGACATATAGTTGAGCGAATTTTCTTTGCTCTCCTTCCTCTGGATGTAAATGGGAAGTATGATGATAAATTTGGCCTTGGACTTTAAAACAGTAAGGACCATGTCCTGGTACATTAGCAGCTAATGTTGCCCCCATAGATGCAAAGGATATGGCACTATTGTAGGATCTTATGTTTGTCTTAAAATTTTTGTAGTTTGGAAAAGTAGGTTCAGTCATAATGTTTTGTAAATAGATTGGAAATTATTTTCTTTCTGGAAGTTTGAACTTGCCTTTTTGACAGCAACTAATAAATTGGCCATCTCTGGGTCTCTCCTGTTTAAAATAATAAACCTCACAAAACTGACATTGAGTATTCATGTCCCCACAACTATGAACCTCTACTGCTAAAGACTTGAGTAAAGGACAATTTGCAAAGCATATAGCAGTTTGACTTTCAAATTCATCAGGTGAAATGTCATGTGATGTTTCAACAACAGGTTCTAAATGCTTTGTTTTTTTCGTGGCTTTTCTTGGTATATCTTTTATTGGTTTAGGTAAAATGTCATCTGATGTTTCAGGAAAAGGTCTAAATGCTTTGTTTGGTTAGTAGCTTTTTTTGGTGTATCTTTAATTTTAGAAGGTGATAGTCTTTTGCTTGCAATTCTTTTGCATTCTTTTTCTCGTCGAATTTCCTTCTGCTCCGGTGTCTGCTGGCTGTCTGCTCTCTATCGTCGTTCTCTAGCTTGCCATCTTATCTTTTCTTGTTTACTCTCGTTATCAGCCATGTTAATCTGTAAAAAAAAATAATGTATCATTAGTTTATTTTGAGATGTTGTTTTTTATTTTTTGTATTTTTAGAAACAGTTTGTTTCTATGTGATTCTAGTTGATTGTAGCAGTACTTTCTTTGTATTGTTAAATAAGTGTTTTTTATTTTTTTGCTTTTACTTTCTGTCGTAGGTTGTAATTTTTGCCTTACATGCATAGCACACTCAAGGTAATTACACTATAGTTTCTTGTAGATATAGTAGGTGTATTTTTTTGTTTTGTTAATTTTTTTTTTGTTGTACTTTTGGCTTATAGGGATAGTAGAGGGCGGAAATTAGTCTTTGTAATTTATCGTACAGGGGATTGTTCTAATAGTATTTTTATATTTTCTTTAAAGGCTTATACAGTATGTTGGGGCTCTGAAAATGTTTCTATTGTTTTTTTGGTGTTAGTACTATTTGTAGTAATATTGTATTTTATGTGTGTGGTTAGGTTTTATACTTAATATTGTACATTAGGACTGGTAATTTAGAATTACAAATTTTATTGAGTCTGTGTTTTGAGCCTTTTGTGGACTATGCTATTTATTTATTTTTTCTGGCTACATTGAAGTTTGGATTTACTGTTAAACATTATTGTCCATAAAAGACAAATAAGAGGTAGCTGAGAAATGTGTCAGTTATATTTTGGTAAAAGTTATAGTTAGTGGTTGGTATTCTTTTTTTTTTTCTGTTGACATGGATGCAGAGCAAACATGTTTATTTAGTTTTCTCTTTTTTTACTTGTTATACTGTACCGTGGTTGAAGTGTGATTTCAAGCAGAATCTTTGTTGGTCCTCTGTTGAAAGTCTTCGTCCGATGGTCTTCACGCAGTGTCTGTTGTAAAAGAAAAATTAAAATGTTATTTCATTTCAATGTATTTGTAATGAATAGCATATTTCATTCTTTTGGTCTATTGTATCTGTTATGGTGAATTTTTCAGCTATACTGTTTTTTGTGCAACCTTTTAAAAATACTTTAATTGTATTTCTATATTTCAGTTATCCTTTTTTTATACTGTAATTATGAATTTTTTTCTTATTTTGGATATGATGGCAATGTTTTTAGCATTATCCTGTTTTGTGTCCACCACTTTTAGTATGCTAATTTAGGCTTCTTTGTAAGGCTTATAGCTTCTTAAACAGTAAAGAAGAATATTAATTTACTTTGCTATGTGTTTGTGTGACTTTTTGGTACAATCCTATTTGTGTCTACCATATGTTGCATACTTTATTTGCTTAATTAGTCTATTTTATGAAGGTTAAATGTTTTTCACCAGTGAAAATGAATGTTTTTACTATTTTGGATATGATGGCAATGTTTTTAGCATTATCCTATTTTGTGTTAACTACTTTTTGGTATGTGTAGTATGTGTTTCAGTTTTGCGAGTCAGTGTACTATAGTTACCTCTGTAGCCTCGTTTTCGTTTTGTTCGACCGCCATTTTTTCTCTCGCTTAGGTGATTTTCGGCATTTTAAACTCATTTTTTGGACTTAAATGGACGTGTAAATAAACTTTTCGAGGTGCCGGATGCCCCCCCCTTGATGTAAGTAAGCTTTTTATGTGTTCGTTGTGTTTATTTCTTGTGTTTCTGATGTTTTCATGCGCGCCGTTTTCAGGCGGTTTTGCGTGTTGGGAATTGGAGGTTTCGCAGACGTATTTTTTTGCGAAGCGGACGTATTTTTTTTGCAAGGGACACAGTTGGTTTTTACGTGTACGACGCAGTTGTTTTTTTTCTAAGTCGCGTGTGTGTGTGTTAACCGCGTGTGAGGCGCATTTGAGTTTTTTTTCTAAGCCGTGCGTGTGTGTGTGTTAACAACACAGCCGACGTTGGATCTTCCACCACCGCAAATGCGGCACCTCACTTTGCGAGGGTCCGCATTTGCGAACAAACCCAGCCGACGTTGGATCGTCCACCACAGCAAATGCGCCCCCTTGCTTCGCGAGGGTCCGCATTTGCGGACAAAAACACAGCCGACGTGGGATGCTCCACCACCGCAAATGCGGTCCCTCGCTTTGCGGACAAACACATCCGACGTGGGATACTCCACCACCGCAAATGCGCCCCCTTGCTTCGCGAGGATCTGCATTTGCGAGGGACGCAGTTCTTGCGGGCTCACTGCGCGAGCCCGCAAGCGTGAGCAATGGCTCGTATGCTCACAACTATATATGTGATATCCATTGATCTATTGCATTGCAACATAAGGGGGCTACACTACCTTCGTAGAATAATTGGTTGAAGCAGGAAGTTTTAAATCCCCAGGTCCTGATGGAATACATACAAGGGTACTGAGGGAACTGAGTTCTGTAATATCTAAACAAGTATATTTAATTATTCAAGATTCACTTAACACAGGGTCTCTACCAGCACCTGGCGAAAAGCAGAGGTGATACCTATATCTTTTAGAAGGGAAAGCTTTTAGAATGGTTAATAAGGGATAATATACAAGAATATGTCTATTTGAACAGGATTATAAGTAGGAATCAACATGGATTTATGAGGGATAGGTAATGTCCAACAAATCTAATTAGTTTCTATGAGGAGGTAAGAACCTGGATCAAGGCAACTCAGTGGATGTAGTCTTTTTGGATTTTGCAAAGGCTTTTGATACAGTGCCACATGGAAGACTATGGTGCAAACTAAGGGATACAGGAATTGCAGTAAATAAAAAAAGGGTTCCAAGAGGAGATATGATTATCTTATATAAATACATACAGGGTCAGTATAAAGATTTGTCAAGTGAGCTCTTTGTGCCAAGAGATTTCCAACTGAGACAAGGACATCCTTTGAGGTTAGAAGTAAAAAGATTCCACCTTAAAAGGGTTCTTCCTAGTAAGGGTGGTTAATCTGTGGAATTATCTACCAAAGGAGGTGGTGACAGCGGATTCGATAGAAAACTTTAAAAGGGTACGGGATTTATTTATATTCAAAAAGGGCATTCAGGGTTATCTTGGATAATTAGAGAGAGTATTGATCCAGGGAGGAATCCGATCGCCAGTATCTGGGGTCAGGAAGGATTTTTTTTTTTCTTTGAGACGATTGGCAAATTTCATTTGGAATTTTTCTGTTTGCCTTCCTCTGGATTCAATTAATTAACAACTAATCTGCATATTGCAGATCAGAGGAGATCTTACAAGGTTGAACTTGATGGACTGAAGTATTTTTTCAACCTCAATTACTATGTAACTAAGGCTCATTAGTGTACATATATAGGTCACAATGCGGCCCTTGGCCTCCTTATCCATCATTCTCCTAACTTTGGCCCTAATGTGATCAAATCTGTGCTTGACAGACCTCACTTAAATTGGCGCTGTGCCTACAGCAGTAACCTCTGCCGCTACCTCCTTCCAAGACTGAGCCCTAGGCCCAGGATTAACTTCCCTCCCCCATGCAAGAATGATGGGGCGGCCAAGGATAGCACAGAGGAGGACCACATTCTCCCAGTGAGTATAATTGTGGGCCCCGTGCTTGCCCTTAATCTCTTGCCCGCTTGACTGTGGACGGGGACCCTTGCCTCCCTGACCTGTCCCCTAGGCCTGTTTTTTCCGTGAGCTACCACCCCCATGGGATCAGGCCCCTTCCCCTCTTCTATGTGTGCCTGACGCCCGGGCCCCCTTCCACCACCCACCTCTGCACTCTCCTCCTCCTTAAAATAAGGATATGTGTGTAGAAAAAAAAATGTATGTGCTATATGTTATTAATAACTGTTGGGATGGGGTGTGGGGGATGTGGTGGGAGTGTGTGTGTGTGTTTGTGGTGTGACCTAACTATATATGTGCGCGGAAAAGATTTACAAGCTTGCGCCTCAAGCCCGTAACTCATGCCAGTTCAAATTTTAAGAGCTCTGTAACTCTGCAAAATTTCAAGATAGCAGCCGTTGCAGGTCTCACGTTGCACTTACGGGCTGAAATGTAATAGGACTGATGGAATATGTTGGCGCTTCATAAATACATGATAATGATTGTACACAGGCTACACTTTGATGCTTGTAGGCACAAGCTGCTCTTTGATGCTTGTAGGCTCACACTGCACTGATTCTTGTAAGCAAATTCTTTTAGGCACAGGGTGCACTTTGATTCTTATTGGCACAAGCTACACGTTAATTTTTTTAGGCACAGGCTACATATTGATTCTTGTAGGTAAAGGCTGAACTTTGATTTGTATAAGCACATGCTGAATTTTGATTCTAATAGGCACAGGCTGCACTTGTAAGCTCATGTTGCTCTTGGTCTCTTGTAGGCGCACAGACTGCTCTTGGGCTCTTGTAGGCACACTACACTGCACCACAGTGCTCTCTTACTAAGTACCAAGCAAGCTTCAAAGCATTTTTTTCTCAGTCAGCCATGTCGAGTTCTGAGGTAATCGAGTACCGTATGTGGTATGATTACCACATTGTTCCTTGTTCTGAGCAACTACCCCACCAACAAAAAAACTTTGATTGTGGAGGATGTATGAGCATCTACTTCGTGTATGATGCTATTTGTGGCATTAGCTTTTCAATATAAACCGGTCCTAATCTGCCCTTTAATATCTTTTAAGATAAAAAGTATTTTGAGGTCCAAATGGATAACACTGTATTCAAATGTAAACCGCATATTGATAGTAATATATATTTTACTTGATCAATCAAGTGGGCGAGCGGTGGGGACTTCAACATAAGGTCCAAGACAAGAGATAAGAGGAAAAATCTCTACATGTTTCCATTGCCTTGTAAATCAGTTAGGGCCATAAATGCTCACAATCAAACCTGAGAAGGAATGTAGCAGGATCCCAAGTGTCAGTAAACCCAAATCCACATTAAGTTCTGTATCTTTAGTTTTAAAGAATGTGATCATCTTCATTTCATCTGTTTTCCTATCCAAGATGTTTTTGAAGTTACCTCTGAGTGTTTTGATTTTCAGGTTTTGGATGGAGTGATCATTCTGGGTAAAACGGTGTCGAGCTGGGGTACAATTGTGCTTTTTTCATATACTTATATATTTATGTATATGTTTTTTTTAATAGCATGACTTTAACTTGTTCTCTGGACATAGAAAGTGTATTTGTGCTCCAGACAGTATTTAGCCATTTTGGTGTAAGTGTAAATCTCTACATATTTGCTATCAACCTGTTCAGAAGACCAAGACTTTCGATACTAGTTTAACTTTCATAAAATATGCTTTTTTTTTTGTAAAAACACAGAGATCAAAATGAATAATTATATCATTTAAATGTGATGTCCAATACAAATAACAAACATAACACTAGAGAGCTAAACTTATGCTGAAATAAAAAGCAATATATACTCCATAGCTACACAGAAATAGGCTCACATAAATCACACCTAAACAGACACATATAAAAATTATGAAAATCTGTCCAACCCCTGGGTTACTAAAATTCTCTGAACTCCTGGGACTCTACGTGTTAATCTATCAACATCATTTTTCTATGTTTAGATACATTTATTGAAAGATAGCACAAAGGAAAATTAAAATACACTGTCTAGAGTAGTATTGATATTTGTTTTTTGTTTTGTTTTTTTGCATACTCATATGTAACTCCTCTTTTTAAACCCTCACTTATTCCCACTTAGGTAACTAGGCCGCTAGAAGGAATTTCCAGAACACAGATTTATCATCAAAAAAGACAGTCTTTATTACAATCAATTGGAGGGCCCACAAAATGTTAGGCTCTAAACAATGAACTCTGTTACATGACAAGTGAAAGCACGGCATAGTGATTATAGAAAGAAAAAAGCAATGATTGGTTAAAACATCAAGAGCGACTACAATTTAGCTAACAATATAATATCATTGGTTAGACTCTGAATATAAAATAAGAATTAGTATTATTCGTGACTTTCTTTCCAAACACCAATTTGTATTCTACCTTTCTTCTATCCTTCTAATAAAGACACATTTCTAATCACAAAACCATAAAGATAAAATAGATGGATAAAATAATACAACAGAAAATTTGACTTCCATATTACCAAACCATATCTATGTTAGCAGGTAAATGTTAAAATATTACAAAAATGTACTTATGTTTGCATGTACATTTTAAAAATGTAAATGTATCTAAAATTTTGGCTTCACTAGTTTGTTTCATTCTTCTTTTGATTACACCTCATAATCCTATGAAACATTTTTAGAAATCCCGCTTTTAGTTTGTTGTTAGTGAAAATCAGGACAGCAGAATGCAGAAATGGGTAGGCAGAAGTCAAAGTAGAGAAGAGCACCATCCAAGGGCTTCCAACTTGCACCAACCCAGAAAATGGCAGATTTCTAATTACAAAAAAAATTATATAGAGGAAAAGAAAGAAGATCATACTTTTTACAACGCTTATATGAATGTCCATTTTTGATTCCCCAAAACGTGTTTCACTGCTTCTCATCTGCCTTGTGTGCATCCAAAGAGATTTGATTAAAAGGAAAATTGCAAAACAGAATATTATAAATGGTAATGAAGAGCCTAAGCAGTACATAAGGAACTGGTTGGGAATGTTTTGTGTCACAAAAACATCTTGTCTGGTAGTATTTTGTAAAAGAAGATTTGTTGAATTTACGTGGTTCAAGGTAAAAACATACATAGCAATTAAATTGAGCTAAGAGGCTCAAATTAAAAGCAGTACGGATAGAATTCATAAATAGAGCAAAAACGGAATCAAATAAAGTTTTTTGTGTTTCAATCCAGGCATTTAGGCTAAATAAAGTTTCCCTCTTTGAAGAAGCTTAATAAAGCTTATTGAAAGTGACAGAACGATACTTAGTGACGTCATCGCGTTAGAAGCGTGCGTCATTACGTAACTACGCTAAACCAGGAATGAATAGGCTTTAAAAGCCAGAATACAAGCCAGAGCAGTATAGCCTCAGAGAAAGTCCTGTAAAAGGACGAAACGGACCGTTGGCACCCAGTTTTTTTAGTGGAACAGGCTCCTATCTCCCTAACAAGGCTTTCAAAGCCTTTTGTCAACCTTTTTCAATTTTTTCTTCTTCCTAAGGGCCTTAAAGAAATATGGAGAGAGGGAACTGAATCGCAAGTATTGTGTATCTGTTACATATTTGCTACATGTTATTATCCTCTCATGTAGGTGGCTTATTCCACCACTTTTTTCTATTTTATCCCTATTACTATAATGCAAAGATTTTTTTTTTCTCTGTGCATATAAATAGTTGTCTGCTTTATTGACTGTCAATATTCCATACTTTTGGGAGATATAGAGTGCCTAGGCCTCCACTATATAGTTGATTTTAATATATTTTTGTGCTGTTTTTATCTAAATTCGTTTTTTTTTTCAACTCTATGATTATCAGTGTATCCTGTGTTTACAGGATTATCAGTATAGGCTGATATATGAGAGTTGATTTGATTTGTTCATTCATAGTACTTTATACTGTATTAGACTAGGATCCTTTTTTAGGACCACTATACAGCATGAGATACATTTAAAAGTACACAATTTTTGTATAGAGTTTAAAAGCTAGCACATCTATTTTAAAATAGTTTTTCGGCGTTTTTTTCCAGGATAGAGAGTATCCAAATAAAACTTTAATTCTTATACGTAAAAACATACCAGCCAAATGGAAGGCTAGACGATAGAGAAATCAACAAAGATGCAATAATGAACCAAGGTACTAAATTAGAGATCCTGAGCTTCACATGGAGGAATAAGGCATGTTTGTAATTTGAACTTTTCACACAATAAAATACACATAGTACAGTTGCAAACCAGAGGCTGGTGAAGTTCAGAAACATTCTAACAACTATAAAACTTTCATTGAAGAATGGCTGCAAATATAATCCTGGTAAAAATGTTCGAAATAAATTATGCAATGTAATAATCCATTGCAAAAAAAATCTGGAGAGTCCCAGATATGTCAAGATTTTTCCAGTTGTATGTAAATGTTTAAATGTCATCCATTCCAAGTAATTAACTCCCACAACAAATGCATTTAGTGCAATACCAATAATGAATTAAATGCGCAGCACAGCTAAGAAAACCATACGCAGAGCAAAATCCATTCTCTTTCCCTGGGAATATGTGATTGTTTTAGACAAAGTTGCTGTGTGATGTACACAAACTCTACCATCAATTGCTGAAATCCAGTCTCTATTTCTCACAGAAGGTGTATCGATTGTTATATAGAGCTACAACGCTTTGTTGTTTACCTTGCCTATATATTTTCATTACAATGCAAATGGAAGCTCCCATCAGTTGTTTGTTGAAAGTTTTGCATAAGCTATATGCCATAGTACATAATTTTCTTGCTCATGCATATTTTTAAACAGACGTTTATGTAGACCACGTTTAATTTAGCAACACAATACATACCTTTTTGACTTATTAGATTGTCTAAAATATGTTTATCCTAGAGGTCACCTCCTAGAGTTCTCTAATGCTTTACTATTGTGTCTCATAATGTGTTATGTTATTGCAGACGTCAGAAAATCTATAAATATTTTTTTAAAGGACCACTGTAGATTGAAATACTTCCATAGTTTGTGAACTTTGGAATAATTATTATTATCAGCTTTGTAAGCCGTGATCATAAAAGAATTTCAGGTAAAATATTTATTCTAGTAGACATCCATGTGCCTAAAGGAGGCCATGTTTGTGTCTCAAACTTTCTGCTGGCTTGGAGACTGACTGAGAATGTTCATCCAAATTTTATTGCACTGTATATTCAAGAGTGGAATTTGTCGATTCAGATATTTCACAAAACAATACAGGCAGCTTGCAAGTATACTTGAAAGACATGGTTTCCCTGCTATGTAACCCACTGCTTGTGCATTGAAAAGGAATATGGCCATCATGGCAGTTTTCATCCACTAGCAAGGTCTGTTAAAAGATTTTCACCTGTTAAGCCTCTTCTGTGGTCTACTCAATATAGTACATGTGTCACAAGAGGGCAGGGACTCACAGATCCATCCATATATGCCCTCCCAGACCTGCACCTTGGTACATCAACACAGGTAGCACTCCTGACATTACCCACCTCGTTCACCCGAGGGCCGCACTCTGGGTGATCACGGAAAGGATTTGATGGGTGTCGCGAATGGAAACTAGGTTTTGGAGGATTGCCCTGAAGAACCGAGATTTAAGGATCATCTCTACATCAAACTCCTTCTGACCATCCATCACATGTGGAAATGAAGTGGGGGGCTGGACTGGAGTACTGACTTTGGACAGTTGGCTCACATGTCTCTTGGGAAATCAGTCCTGTACCCAGAGATGCACCATCAATGCCATAGACAAGCAATTTCTGTTTTTTCTCATGGACTGGTATTTTATATTGTTGGGCTAACTGCATGATCATAACATTTCCTGCTGAACATGAATCTATTTTCAAAAGAAGGAGCTGGTAGATTTTGATTGGATGGAGTTTCATTGGTTCCAAAGTGAGAATGAGGTTCGGTGGAGCAGCTTGCAACTTCTGGAACTTGTAGATAGAATGTAAAGGTATACTTTTGTCACAAAGAGGTCTCACAGCAATTATTTCCTGAAGGTGGGAGTTGATGCAGTTGACTAGGCTATTCAGTGCAGAAGAAAATATCTATTTTCAGTGCACCTTCTTCTGTACTCAACAAAGCCTTATCTCTTAACACAAAGCAGTATTACCAAACTCTATGTCTAATTATAAACTAGACACTAATCCCTACTATGCATCTAGGTTAAAAACAGAACCTACCTTAATTGATCAGTTTGACAAAAGAACTTTGAAGCCAATGAGTAGAGGGAGATGTCCCTCTTTTCACTCTTTGTTTGACAAGCCACAGATCCGCACATAGATCACAAGAGCTAGATCTTCTTACCATTATCTCTTAGTGGCCTTAACTGGACTCTGGCACAGCTGCAGTCCCAAATTCCCCACCAAATGTAGAGAAAAAATCAATTTTCAGTGCACATTCTGCAAGCCTCACTCAAGTAAGTTTATTTTATTTAAAAGCTTGAAGAACACAACAAAGATCACATAAAGAAATGTACAGTAGTCTGTCTTATCAAAATGTCTACCAGCCTTATATAACCTTTCTACAGGAGGTGGGAAAATATTATTCTTACACATACATGCAAAGGAAAATTACCAGAAAAGCAGAATATACTAGAAAATTATGACGATATATGTTTTTGTACGCAGCTATTGTTTGTCAAAGACATAAAAAGTTATCTTGTTAGTGAATTAGTTTTGTAAGACCTCAGCGTTTAGACAGGCTCGAGTCGCCTCTGCATCTGCCAAGGTATCAAGAACTTTTAGTCATTATATTTTATGCAAGCCAAGCAGTATCATTATAAAGACATACATACCTATAACAGCAGTACAAAATGGATTACTTTTTTACTACATATTATAATAGAACATATTTTTTCTCTACATCAGTTCGCTAAAATTAGTTGACAGATTAAAGTGAGCTCATTTATCTTTAATATGCTCAGACAGTGCCATGCAATAGATTGTAGAGACAGTAGCTTGATCCCAACATATCTAAGTTCCCTTGAACTCAATAGTAAAGTTTGGTTATCATGCTGAAAGCATAGAATTTCATTAGCTGAAGTATCAGCCCTGGAGGCACATCAAAGGTACTACGGATTTCTGATACACACTATTGGATACTATTCACTATTTGCTTTTTTTGTTTGCCTTTTCTGGAGTAGATATTTTCTTATTATGGACTAAGATTCATCAAATTTATATACATGCCAATCATGGGCACAATGAAATCCCCCCCTTCTGAAGTGGACAAGCCCGATTCCCCGGTGCCCTGCTCCCTGCTAGTGTCTGCTTGCAGGCGGAGGAGCCAGCAGAGGGAAGAGCCAGCAGACCGGAGCAGGAGGTAAGAGACATGGAGAGGAATGGAGGAAAGGGGAACACATAGAGGGGGAGAGGGAGAGAGAAGGAAACATGGAGGGAGTGAGAGGTATGGGGAAGAGAGGCAAAGGAGAAAAAGGGAGACACATGGAGGGAGAGAAAGGGAAGGGGAGGCATGTGGGAGAGAGCCAATGGGAAAGACGGAGACACATGGAGGGAGATGGAGGTAAGGGGGAGATGGGGAGAGGGAGACATGGGGAGAGAGGGAGAGGCATGGGGAGAGAAGCAAGGGGAAAGAGAGAGACACATGGAGAGAGAGAGAGAGAGAGGTAAGGGGAGACATGGAAGGAGAGGGGGAGACATGGAGGAGAGAAGGAGACATGGAGGGAGGGGGAGGCATGAGGAAGAGAGGCAAAGGGGGAAAAGGGAAGCACGTGGAGGGAGAGAAAGGGAAGGGGGAGACATCGAGGGAGGGGGGAAACATGGGGAGAGAGAGAGACATTGATGTAAAGGGAGAGGCAAGAGGGAGAGAGGCAAGGGGAATGAGTGAGACACATGGATGGAGAGAGAGGTAAGGGGAGACATGGATAGAGAGCGAAGACATTGGTGGAGAGGGGGAGACATGGGAGAGAGAGGCAAGGGGAAAGACGAAGACACATGGAGGGAGATGTAAGGGGTAGACATAGAGGGAGAGGGGGAAGCATGGGGGAGAGAGGCAAGTGGAAGAGAGAGACACATGGAGACATGGAGGGAGAGGGGGAAGCATGGGGGAGAGAGGCAAGTGGAAAGACGGAGACACATGTAGACATGAAGGGAGAGGGGGAAGCATGGGGGAAAGAGACAAGTGGAAAGAGAGAGACACATGGAGACACGGAGGGAGAGTAGGAGACAAGGAGAGAGGGATGCATGGGGGAGAGGGGGAGACATGGAGGGAGAGGAATGGGGTAGAGAGGCAAGGGGAAAGAGGGAGACACATGCAGGAGAGGGGTAGACATGGAGGGAGAGGGGGAAGCATGGGGGAGAGACGCAAGGGGGGAAAGAGTGAGACACATAAAGATATTGAGGGAGAGTAGGAGACATGGAGAGAGTGATGCATGGGGGAGAGGGGGAGACATGGAGGGAGGGGTCGACATGGAGGGAGTAGAATGGGGTAGAGAGGCAAGGGGAAAGAGGGAGACACATGCAGGAGAGAGAGGCAAGGAGGAAACATGGAGGGAGAGGTATGAGGGGAGAGGGTAATACATAAGGCAAGTTGAGAGAGAGAGAGAGAGAGAGGCAAGAGGGAGAGCAAGATAAAGAGAGAGGGAGAGAAGGATGGGGAGCAAGAGAAAGAGAGTAAGAGAAAGAGAGAGTTAGATAATGAGAGGGGAAGAGAGGGAGAGAAAGAGGGAGAGGTGGGAGAGAGAGAGGGGTGAGGAGAGAAAGAAAGGGGAGAGAAGAAGAGAGAGAGGGAGGGGGTAGGGAGAGAAAGGGAAAGCAGGGAGAAAGTGAGGGGAGAGGGAGGGGGAGGGAGAGAAACGTGGTAAGAAAGAGAGAGGATGAAATTGAGAGAGAGGGAGAGAAAGTGAGGGGGAGAGGGAGAGAAATAGAGACAAGGGAGAGGAGAGAAAGAAGAGCGAGGAAGAGAGGGGGGATTGAGAGAGAGGTGGAGAAAGTAAGGGAGAGGGAAAGAGAGAGAGGGAGAGGGGAGAGAGAAAGAGAGAAAAGGGAGGGAAATAAAGAGAAAGACATGTAGAGAAAGGGAGAGGGAGAAAAATAGAGGGGAAAGGGGAGAGGAAGAGAGAGAAAGAGAGGGAGATGGAGAGAAGGGAGAGCGAGAAGGGGGCAGTGTGAGAGAGAAGGATATATATATATATATATATATATATATATATATATATATATATATATATATATATATATATATATATATATAGCAATTATTTCACATATGGTGGGCTAAGCGGGATAGAAGCCCTACATCGTACAAAGTACAGTCGTACAAATAAGGAATAGTACATTAGTGATTTAATTTGAATGTCTGAAAAATAAGTTAACAAAAACTTATTTCCTGCTCAAATTTCTCAGAAACACATTATATGCACTGCACTCTGGGAAAACTAGGCAAGACATGCAAACGAGACCATATAATGCATGCTCACTCTGTCAATCCAATCCATTTTAAACATGGCTCCTTTTAAGCATATGCTATTTCACAGTTTTAGGAATGAGAACGGATGGATTTTTCACAAACCAGGTCACTTAACCACATACAGCAATGTTTCACGGTTACTGACAATCCTCAGTGTGGTGTCAGTGCCTGGTTTGTGTGCTGATGTTGTAGAGAGTGGTTCAATGCAGCAATTATTTCACAAACTCAGGGACAGCCCGCGGTGGCAAAAGCTCTAGCTACGCCACTGAGTAAGGCACTAGCATTGTCTCTCTCATATAGACTTCAGTACGTTTCCCTGATGCTCTATTAACTCCCTTGCCCTGGATCTCTCTGCGCTTGCTCCGAGTATCTTTTTTCTATTTTGCACTGGCAGTCTCCTTTGCCCTAAGTGTCTCTCTCATCCCAACACTAGCACACACTATCTTGCAATGCACTAGCTGACTTGTAGACAGTCAGACACCATCATCCATCATGTCGTCAGTGTAACCTAAGCTTGATATATTTTTTTTCAGTGAAAATAAAAAACAGGAGATAAAAATGTTAGTGTGTCATAATGTATAATAAAATGAAGACCCTTACCCAGTTCTCTTTTTATCTAATTTTAGAATATAATATCTCTGGGGGGAAAAATTGCACCGTGGAAAGGGGCAGCTCACAAACTGATGTCAATTATGATCTTACAATACCAGTAGATAATTATATTGGATTAGCTATATTTTACATTCTTAGAGAATTATCTGGTTTATTATGGATACCTACAATTTACAAATTACAAATCAGATAAGCTAATCACATGTAGTGCACACATTTTCTACTTGTCTCTGTAAACGTAATACAAATTTGTTATCCTTTTGTCGGATTTAAAATAATCCCGAAACCTACTCAGATATTTAGCATGAAGTTTTTGCATTTTCTGCTGTAAACATGATATGAACATACAGGTATTTCATTTGACATTTGTAATCCCATGAAAGCAGATTGTAAAGTATTCAGAATAGTCTGTTTTACTTAACATGGATTTTTGCATTTGCAGCCGTTATTACCATGTTTAAACTCTACTAATACAGTAGGATCCAAAACACAAAGATCACATGCTGGGATACTGAATAGTTTTACGGCTAGAAATATAAAGCGTATGGCATACTTAAATCATCATCTATACTATTTGTATTCCCGTACAGTACCATTTTCTAGAGGTTGTAAAACAACTCAGTAACATAGCATACTTAATTGAGAAAAACTATGCCCATGCATTTTTTGCACTATATATATATACATACACATCTCACAAAAGTGAGTACACCCCTTACATTTTTGTTAATATCACATATTATAATTGTCGAACTACGAGACGTCGCCACGCTTTGAGTGGTTCGTACGACTTAGCAATGAGCGCCGTTAACTCTGAGCACTTAGGCGAAGCAAGGCGAACCGTTAAACACAGCACAGATGAACGCATTCATCATCAGTGAGCCGTTAACTCGTAGCACTTGGGCAATGAGCGACAAAGGCGCTCTTTGCCTATGAGCTGTTAAAGCACTAAAACTCGCAGCGCAAAGCGAGGCGAGCAGTAGAGGCAATGAAACATACAGGACTTAGCCTATAAAAACTTACAAAATGTGGGATCTCCTTAGGCTGCAAGCAGTTGACAAACGCAGGACTTAGAAAAAAAATTACGAGACGCAGGACTTAGGAAAGAAAAATACGACATAGGAAAAATACGAAGTTAACGGCTGAACCGCCCAAAACAAAAAACACAAAAAATACTAAAACAAATACAACAAAAACATCACACATAGCACGGGAGAACAGCCAGGACGTCTGGAAGTGAGGTGAAAACGCAAATTTATGTCGAATTTAAGCAGTTTTGGCACTTTAAAAACAAATGGCGACCGAAAAAAATGAAAACGAGGCTACACGACCCCGAACCATGGAAAACACAAGGATGCAAAATGCACGCAAAACGCGTAAAACATAGACTAGCAACGCCATTTTACAACACTAACTTACACATTTACACATTAAGATTAGGAAATGGCGGATTTCCCGCCTAAACCAACGGTTTTGTCTTGCCTACGCAGCCTATATATAGGGCACATTTGCCACAGAACTGACACTTTCTCCTCAGATGATGACAGTCTGAGTGGACATTTTCTGATGCGGGAGAATCCAAAGAGATTGTTAGCTCTTCAGGATACTGAATATTAAATGCAAATAGATAAAGTATATTAATAATCATTAATAAATAATCAATAAATTAATTATTATTAAAAAAAAAGGTAAATATTATTAGTTAAAAAAATTGAGTAACAAACTGATAATTTATGCTTGCTTTAGTTTAGCAATAGTTGCATGCTTAGCTGCTAACATATTAATTAATTGAATAATTAATTAGTAATGTACATTCATTTATTAATTATTAATTGGTAATCTGCCTAAAGTTTATTAATACATTAATGCTTAACTCTTTCTAATATATTTAGACATTGATTCATTAATTATTATTGTACATTATTTTATTAAATAATTATTTGTAATCATTATGAACAACAAATATTCTATATTTTACAATTAGTTTAGTTTATTATTATATTAATGCTTAGCTCTTTAGAATACATTTAGTCATTGGTTAATTGATTATTAATGTACATACATGTATTAAATATTAATTAGTAATATTATCACAAAAAAAGGACCACAAACAATATGTATATTTTACTATGCACTGATATATCCGTGTTGCTGCTGATTGCCTGATAGGGATGAAGCCAAATATTACAAATGCTTTCCATCTTTTTTGACAGTTTCATCGTCTCTGCAGCTGACTGAACACAGAGAGTGATGTTTGCAGCCTTTGAACAGCATAAAGATCACTTTTACAGGTATATCATTTAATGATGCTCCTTCGGAACAAAAAAGAATGAAGTCTTTTTATTTTGAATTTATGACAGTTATTGACTAAGTAATGTATATTAATATATTAATTAATTAATAATTAGTAATCATTACAAAAATAATGCTTTTATTTATGAATATATTGATGATTATGTGTTTATGTTTTGCACCTATGCCAATATATCTGTGTTGCTGCTGATTGCCTGATAGGGATGAAGCCAAATATTACAAATGCTTCCATCTTATTTGACAGTTTCATCGTCTCTGCAGCTGACTGAACACAGAGAGTGACGTTTGAACCCTTTGAACAGCATAAAGATCACCTTTACAGGTATATCATTTAATTTTGTTCTTATGGAACAAAAAAAGGATTAAGTCTTTTTATTTTGAATTGATGACAGTTATTGATTAACATATTTTAATTTTTTAATGAATTAATAATTAGTAATCATTATTCTTTCATTATTGCTATTTAGGTTTTGCAGTGACAGCAGCTACAAACAATATGTACAATACAAAAAAACATGGGAACAGTCTTTGCTCAGTGTGCTGGAGCTTCAAAGAAAAGAAAAAGTAAACACAAACATGTCTGGGAAACATTGCCTAACGATCCAATATTGCCTATTGACACCAATGTGCATACACATGACACCAATGTAGATATAGAAAGTTGTAGTGATATCTATGTTGAGAAAGCTCAGGATACTGCTTTCATTACAGCACTAACAGTAGATATTCATTATTGTGGATTACTCAATGTTGTTTGTCAGTTTTGTGGGGCCTATCATTTTCTCAAGGAAAGACCAACTGACGGATACTTCCTTAGTTGCTGTCAGAAAGGAAAGGTAAGACTTCCACAAAGACACACTTTTCCAGATTACTTACCAAGTATCATGAGCGATCCAACATTTCCAAATTATACCAATTTAAAAACAAAGCATCAGGTCTTATAACAGTGCAATTTAATTTGCTTCAATGGGTGCTACATTAGAAGAAAATGTCCCAGGACATGATCCTTACTGTTTTCGAGTTCAAGGACAAATTTACCACCGCACTTCACATTTACACCCACAAGAAGGAGAGCAAAGGAATTTTGCACAGCTATATGTCTTCGATACAATGGTAGCAGTTAAACAAAGGATGTGACTTCCGGAAAATAAACAGTGTTTGCACATAGTCTTTGAACAGCTAGATAAAATTATGTCCAACAACCCATACAGTCAAGCATACAAACAATTAGCACAGGTTGAAATAGAACAGCAACATGCTCAAAGACGTCAGTTGACAATGCCAAGAGTAAATATGGTATTACAAAGACATCACAACACTAATCAAAGACGGTATAATTTACCAACAGTAAATGAGGTTGCACATTTAAAAATGAGGATGGTCAACCACCTTTTAAGAGGGATTTTAGAATGTATCCACGCAATGAAGACCAACCTTTTATAAACATAAATATATTAAGTTGCAATTTGGATCATAGTTACATAGTTACAATGACATATCTCATTTTCTTTCCAAATGGTGAACCTGGATGGGAACCAAAATTACAATTGCAAAGTTATCCCAATAGTAAAGTTTGTATTAGATGCAATATTTCTATGCTGGAATATAAAGTGGCACAAACTGCTATTCGAGATTATTTTAATCCTATTTTATGTGGGGGCAAACTCACACAACAATGGATTATTGATTCCTATCTACAAGTCGAAGCAAATAATCAAAATTTTATAAATTTTCAACAAAATAAGCTTTGAGTAGAACATTGTGGATTAATGGATTATGTTGCTGAATTGGCTACCAACAGAGACATTCCAGCTGGAAGAGCAATCATTTTGTCATACACTTCCCAAGGCTCGCAATGTGCGAAAAAGATATAATGATACCATGGCTATTGTCAGAAAATTTAGAAAACCAGATTTATTCATTACATTCACATGTAATCCACAATGGTCAGAGATCAAGGAAAATTTTAATATTGGACAAAATACTTCTGACCGACCAGATTTAGTGGCAAGAGTATTCAAAATAAAACTCAATTCATTAATACATGATATAACTAAAGCACAGTTACCGTATATACTCTAGTATAAGCCGAGTTTTTTCAGCCCTTTTTTTAAGGCTAAAAAGGCCCCCACGGCTTATACTAGAGTCACTCTCCCCCCCTCGTGTCTCTCTAACCCTCCCCCCGTGTCTCTCTAACCCCCCTGTGTCTCTCTAACCCCCGTGTCTCTCTAACCCCCCGTGTCTCTCTAACCCCAGTGTTTCTCTAACCCCCGTGTCTCTCTAACCCCCATGTCTCTCTAACCCCCATGTCTCTCTAACCCCCGTGTCTCTTTCCCTCCCCCCGCTCATCCTCACCCACCCTCCTCATTCTAAACCCCCCTCCTCATTCTAAACCCCCCTCCTCATTCTAAAACCCCCTCCTCATTCTAAAACCCCCTCCTCATTCTAAACCCCCTAAATACCTCCCCCTCTCCCTTTACCATCACTTCCCTGCTTCTGCTCCAGCCTCCGCTCCTTCTTGACCCGGCGCGCATGTGACGTCACATGCGCGCCACATCATTAGCATATACCGGGTGCCGGAACCCGGTATATGCTAATGACGTGGCAGCATGTGATGTCACGTCATTAGCATATACCGGGTGCCGGCACCCTGTATATGCTAATGACGTGTCGCGCATGTGACGTCACATGCGCGCTGGGTCAAGAAGGAGCAGAGGCCGGAGCAGAAGCAGGTAAGTGAGGGGAGAAGGGGAGGTATTTAGGGGGGTTTAGAATGAAGAGGGGGGTTTAGAATGAGGAGGTGGGTTGAGGAGGGAGGTTGAGGAGGGGGGTTGAGGTTGAGGAGGGAGGTTGACGAGGGGGTTGAGGATGAGGATAGGGGGGTTGAGGAGGGAGGATGGGCGGGTTGAGGATGAGGGGGTTGAGGAGAGAGGTTGAGGATGAGGAGGGAGGATGAGGTGGGAGGTTGAGGTTGAGGAGGGAGGTTGAGAATGAGGATAGGGGGGTTGAGGAGGGAGGATGAGGATGGGCGGGTTGAGGAGGGAGGTTGATGAGGGGGGTTGAGGATGAGGAGGGGGTTGAGGATGAGGAGGGAGTTGAGGATGAGGAGGGTGTTGAGGATGAGGAGGGAGGTTAAGAAGGGGGTTGAGGATGAGGGGGTTGAGGATGAGGAGGGTGTTGAGGATGAGGAGGGAGGTTAAGAAGGGGGTTGAGGATGAGGGGGTTGAGGATGAGGAGGGAGGTTGAGGATGAGGAGGGGGGTTGAGGATGAGGAGGGGGTTGAGGTTGAGGAGGGGGTTGAGGATGGGGGTTGAGGAGGGAGGTTGAGGATGAGGAGGGGGTTGAGGATGAGGAGGAAGGTAGAGGAGGGGGGTTGAGGATGGGGGGGTTGAGGAGGGGGTTGAGGATGAGGAGGGGGTTGAGGAGGGGGTTGAGGATGGGGGGTTGAGGATGAGGGGGTTGAGGAGAGAGGTTGAGGATGAGGAGGGAGGATGAGGTGGGAGGTTGAGGTTGAGGAGGGAGGTTGAGAATGAGGAGGGGGGTTGAGGAGGGTGATAAGTGAGGGGGAAGAGACACAGGGAAGGGAGAGGGGGGAAGAGACACAGGGAAGTGAGAGGGGAGAAGAGACACGGGAGAGAGAGGGGGGACACAGAGGGCACAAGAGGGACACAGGGGGCAGCACATTTCCCACCCTCGGCTGATACTTGAGTCACTCATTTTACCCAGTATTTTGTGGTAAAATAGGTGCCTCGGCTTATACTCGGGTCAACTTATACTCGAGTATATGACGGTATTTGGAAAATGTGTGGCTTTTGTTTTTTACCATTGAATTTCAAAAAAGAGGCCTGCCACATGCACACATACTTTTAATCCTGCAGGAACAAGATGAATTGAATACTGCAGAGAGAGTAGATTCAGTAATTACTGCTGAATTGCCACATCCAGAAAAATATTCCAAACTTTATGAGATTGTAACACATAGAATGATTCATGGGCCATGTGGAGATATCAATCCAAATTCAACATGTATGGAAAATAAAAAATGTACAAAACAATTTCCAAAACAATTTCAAATGCAAACTTATGCCAATTGTGATGTATACCCTTTGTATAAAAGAAGAGAAGGACAAACAGCTATTATCCGTGGACAAATGGTTGATAATAGATATGTTGTTCCATACAATCCACTTTTGCCGATGAAGTAATGTGCACACATAAATGTGGAAGCTTGCACCTCTATTAAATCCATCAAATATATGTATAAATATATATACAAAGGATATGATGCAGGAACTGTTGTTGTGCAAGGTGCACAAAACGAAAAGGAAAATCCAATTTTACATGACAAACTTTCTAAATATTTAGATGCTCGCTATGTCAGTGCTCCTGAAGCAACGTGGCGTCTTCTCCTGAAGCAATGTGGTGTCTTCTCAAATTTGAGATGCATTATTAGTCACATGCTGTGTATCGGTTAGCTGTACATTTGCCCCAAAGTCACTTTGTTTGCTTTACTGCAGAAAATGAAAGAACTGCCTTAGCCCAAAGTGAACATCGAGAAACAACACTCACTGCTTGGTTTCAATTAAACTGCCAGGACACTCAGGCCAGACAATTTTTTTTGTCTGAGATTCCATATCACTATGTATTTGTAAATGGTCAATGGCGACAATGAAAAAGACATACTCATAAAATTATTCCACAAATGTATACTATCAGTCCAAGAGACATTGAACGATTCAGTTTAAGAATACTTCTTTTACATGTTCCCGTTGCACAAAGTTATGAACATTTACGCACAGTGAATGACATATTTTATGATACTTTCCTATTAGCTGCAAGATATCAAAACTTCATAGCAGATGGTACAGAATGGGAGAGGTGTCTGGAAGAAGCAGCACTATGGCAAATGCCAAAGCAAATGAGAGAACAATTTGCATTCGTTTGCATCTTTTGCAATGTACCCAATGCATTTACTTTGTGGGAAACATTTAAATTAAATATGTCTGAAGATTTCTTGAAACGTTACAATGAGCCCATTGCACTCTTAAATGGAAATTCAAGAAATATTTCTTGCTCATGGATTAAATTGTGCATGTTTTAATCTGCCTGATCCAGGACTTTAAATACATTACAGTTGCAAGCATTTAATGTCATCACAAATGCTACAGATGATGAAATGGTCAAAAGCCGTTATTTCTATCTAGATGGCCCTGGTGGATCAGGAAAAATGTATCTGTACAATTGTTTGATGAGTAACATTCAGGCACAGGGTCAAATAGCAATGCCATTTGCAACAACTGGAATTGCCGCACTTTTGTTAGAGGTTGGTAGAACTGTGCATAGTGAATTTAAACTGCCAGTTCCCATTTTAGAAACAGCAGTGTCAAATATTCGAATGAATTCTTTACAAGCAAAACAATTTAAAAAAGTAAATTATCATAGATGAGGCAACAATGATGTCATGCCTTGCAATGTATTGATAAATTATTAAAAGAAGTGTTGGATAATATTTTGCCATTTGGTGGAAAGGTGATGAGATTTTAGGCAAACATTACCTGTTGTGCCACATGGAAATAGGACTTACATCATTGAAACATGTATCAAGAAAAGTAAACTGTGGAAAATATTTACACACCTCAAATTAGAAATAAATATGAGACCTGAAGGCCAAAACAAATTCAATGATGGCTCATTCAAATTGGAGAAGGAAAACACTATGGCCCTCATTCAATTGCAATTTGGCCAATTGAATAGGGCTCTAAATAAGCACATAACATATTTTTTTTACAGAAGTTTTTAGTTAGTAAACATCTATCCAAAAGCAAGGTTTTCACTAACTAAAAACTTCTTTAAAAAAAATGCTATGTGCTTATTTAGAGCCCTATTCAATTGGCCAAATCGCAATGTCTTTTCTATGAATCCTTAGTGAGATTTGAGTTATATGATGTTTGGCGGTTAAGATATGGTAATGCAAGAGACTATACGTTTTATTCTCACCACCATAAGTCTTATTCTAGAATAGACTACTTTTTGGTTGACTTGGAAACCTTGGCAGTTACAGACTCTACCAAGATTAATATAATTAAATGGTCAGATCATGCTATGATAGAACTCCAGATTAAAGATCATTTGACTCAAAAGAAGTATTCCAGAAATAGAATGGATATTTCATTATTTAATAATTCAGATAAACAAATATAGTTACGGGAAGAAATAGAAAACTTTTTCCAAGTTAATGAGAATTCAGTTCCTTAGCCCTCAACAATTTGGAATGCTCATAAAGCATATATAAGAGGAATGTTACTCTCATGGGGTGCACATAGAAGGAAACAGAGTGGTCTATCACTCCGAGACTTATATGCACAATTAGCAAACCTTGAAAGACCAAATAAATTATCCCCTTCAGCTGATAAGAGTATAGAGATTAGAAAAGTAAAAAACGGAATAAACAAAATTGTCCTAAAAAATATGATAATAGCCTGTGGAAACTTCAACAGAGAAAATATTTTTTGGATAATAAAGTTGGGAAACTATTAGCTTGGAAATTAAAAAATAATAAACCAATTAATAGAATAGATAATTTAATAATTGAAAACAAAAAGAAGGACTCAATTACACTAACAAATCATAGTGATATTGAAAAGGGCTTTTATGAAAATCTTTACAATTTAGAAAGTAACGATGCAGTTATAAAACCGAAAATAGAAGATATTACTACATTTTTGGATAGACTTTCTCTTCCCAAAATCACTTTGATTATCTAAACAGTGAAATAAAAACAGAAATTGATGAAGTAATTGATAACTTAAAGTTAAATTCATCCCCTGGTCCAGATGGCTTTGTAAATATTATTACAAAACCGTTAAGACGGTACTTATGAAACATCTAGCTGAAGTGTTCAATGAAATTAAAAGAAAGGGGAGTGCGCCTAAAGAAATGTTAGAGGCAGTTATAATTAATATTCCAAAGCAAAATAAAGATATAAGGTGGTGTAAGAATTATAGACCGATATCTTTAATGAACACAGATATAAAATGTATTTGCAAAAAATTTAGCTAAAAGATTGAGCTTGTGCCTTGGTAAATTAATAAATATGGATCAATTGGGGTTTTTAAAAGATAGGCAGGGAGCTGATAATACAAGGAGATTAATTGATGTAATTTCTTTTTGTAAGGATAACCATAAACCTTCTATAGTTATCACATTAGGTGCAGAAAAGGCCTTTGACAGGCTAAACTGGGATTTTATGAATCAAGTATTACTAAAGTTCGGTTTTGAAGATTTTGGAGTGAAATCTATAGGGGCTTTATATTCAAACCCCACTGTCTGTGTTGTAGGAAATGGCCTAAAAACAAACACTTTCTCTATTACCAATGGGACCCGACGGGGTTGCCCATTATCTCCTTTAATTTTTGTCTTGATGATGGAACCTAGAATTAATTCAAGGATTGTTAGGAAGAGCTTTATAAAAGGAGGCATTGCGTCCCCTTGTGTTGAAGAATATTATATGGCTGCAATGCTATCTCATTTTATACCCTGGTCCGCTAAAACAAAACAAAATAAGTGAATAACTATAGAACAATGTTTAGCTAAGGGCTTATCATTAAGGGATTAGCTTTGGTATGATAAATTTCCCAATAATAATATTACGTCAATAATAATTAAAACAGGGTTTACATTTTGGTTTAAATGGAACAAGAAACTAAACCTTTTGAAAATTCTGTCTTCGGAAATGTCATTGTTAGGTCTAAGTAATGTTCTTAACTTGGCCTGTCTTCGTAATTGGGGTAATTGGAATATACAGACATTGGGAGATCTGTTCGATAAAGGTGAAATTAAGTATTTTTCCAAGTTATGTGCTGATTTTAGCTTTCCATCGTCTAAAAGGTTGGAATATGAGAGAGTTAAAAAAGCTATTTTAAAATCGAAATATTTAATTACCTCAAACAGATCCTTAACCAATTTTGAAAAGTTAGTACTTTATAATGACAGGAAACATATAATTTCCAAATGCTATGAAATATTAAGAAAACAGGATAAGACTGAAAAATCTCCAGGTATGCTTAAATGGGAAAAAGAATGTAAAAACTTAATTGACCTGGAAAATTGGTCTAGAGCTTTTGCGTTCTCACAGAAAATGATTAAATATCAAGCATATAGAGAGGTTAATCTTAAAGTGATTCAGAGGTGGTACTTTGTCCCAGTAAAGATAGCAATTATTAACAATAATCCTAATAGGGGGCTTTGTAATCAGCAGGGGACGCACAAACATATTTGGTGGGACTGTGACCCCATTAAGAAACTTTGGAGTTTGACTTTTGAATATATTTCTAAAATTTGCGGTAAAATCATTAAGCCGTCATGTGAAATGGTTATTCTTCACATCATGGACAATAGGCTTAAGATGGAAGAACAAGCTTTAATTATACAGGTAGTCTCAGTAGTCAAATGGCTTATTGCCAAATGCTGGAAATCAGAACTTATTCCATCACTGAATGAAGTATTAACAATTCTCAAAAAGAACAGAGAATTAGAAAGGAATCTATATGACATGGGCATTGTTTTATCTAGGTTTAACAGTTGGCTGATTTGGGATAAATATTTCCATTCTTTAAACTCATTAGACATAACCCTTTTTTAGTTTTTGTATGACTGTAATGTACCTTGTATTTGTATATGTGTGTTTTGTATAATTTTGTAATATCTGTTTGTTATTTGAAGAAACTGAAGTAAAATGTAAAAATAAAAAAAAAATAAAAAAAATGCTACAGATGATGAAATGGTCAAAGACGGTTATTTCCATCTAGATGGCCCTGGTGGATCAGGAAAAACATATCTGTACAATTGTTTGATGAGTTAAATTCAGGCACAGGGTCAAATAGCAATGCAATTTGCAACAACTGGAATTGCCGCACTTTTGTTAGAAGGTGGCAGAACTGTGCATAGTGGATTTAAACTGCCAGTTCCCATTTTAGAAACATCAGTGTCAAATATTCAACTGAATTCTTTACAAGCAAAACAATTTAAAAAAGTAAATTATCATAGATGAGGCAACAATGATGTCATGCCTTGCAATGTATTGATAAATTATTAAAAGAAGTGTTGGATAATAATTTGCCATTTGGTGGAAAGTTGATAACATTTTAGGCAAACATTACCTGTTGTGCCACATGGACATCATTGACACATGTATCAAGAAAAGTAAACTGTGGAAAATATTTACACACCTCAAATTAGAATTAAATATGAGATCTGAAGGCCAAAACAAATTCAATGATGGCTCATTCAAATTGGAGAAGGAAAACATCCACAAATAAATGGTTTACCCAATGATACCATTGAAATTCCATCACAAATGGTTTGCAAGGAATCACTCAGCAATCTTTCTAAACACTCTGAATAACGATGATTACGCAGACATTGCAAACAAAGTGATATTAACATCCAAAAATATAGATACCTTGAATCTAAATAACAAAATGTTTAAATTCATCAATGCACCCCAAAATAATTATTACAGTGCAGATTCAGTTCTTAGTGACAAATTGAGAGGAAGGAAAGAAAAAGTATCCTTTTATGTTGAAGTGCACACCCTCTGCCCTAATAACAATATAGAACAGCAAATACGTAAAACTTAACGTTTATTGGTAAATATTTAAAATAAATTATTAAAATCCTGAAATACTGACGAGATCCGATCAGTAGTGATAACTGAAATAATTGTAAGGGCTTCCTTGATTTAGGGGTAGAATTAGGAATCTGTGGAAATGAACACTAGATCCTCGTATATATAATGACTAGTGACTATAAAGTGCAAAGTAATAAAAGGTTGAATACTAATATACAGCAGAAATGCAGGTCCAAACTGTAGGGCCTATATGTTTGCTATATGTGTATTCCATATAACCAAAGTGGCTGGTGCTAGTGTTAATAATAACAGTGATATCACTTATGAATATTGCACCTTCATGTAGCTTATAACATATATTATAAAGTGCCAAGTGCCAGTAACAATTAAATAAATATAATATAATGTAGAATACAATATTAATAAAGTGCTGGTGCTTGCTGAGGATATGGTAAGTTCCACAGTACAGCTTTGTTGAGGAAAGCCTGTATTATGATATATTATGAATGGTCAGTATCACTACAGGAACTTGGGAGCTGGATAGAGATCTGTATAATTCCCCATTATCTTGATGATAAGTATAAACTATAAATTGAAAGTTTTGAATATGTGGGAATCATTTTATTCGATCGTTATTGCTTTAGATAGAATTTCTATAATTTTGCACAGCTCCTGAGTTCCTAAACTACGCGCGCGTTGTCTAGGCGTCTACGTGTGACGTCATAGCGCAACGTCGCGGCGTAGAACGTGCAACCCGACGCACGTTTCTGAATTCAGAAACGTGCGTCGGGTTGCACGTTCTACGCCGCGACGTTGCGCTATGACGTCACACGTAGACGCCTAGACAACGCGCGCGTAGTTTAGGAATATTGTATTCTACATTATATTATATTTATTTAATTGTTACAGGCACTTGGCACTTTATAATATATGTTATAAGCTACATGAAGGTGCAATATTCATAAGTGATATCACTGTTATTATTAACACTAGCACCAGCCACTTTGGTTATATGGAATACACATATAGCAAACATATAGGCCCTACAGTTTGGACCTGCATTTCTGCTGTATATTAGTATTCAACCTTTTATTAATTTGCACTTTATAGTCACTAGTCATTATATATACGAGGATCTAGTGTTCATTTCCACAGATTCCTAATTCTACCCCTAAATCAAGGAAGCCCTTACAATTATTTCAGTTATCACTACTGATCGGATCTCGTCAGTATTTCAGGATTTTAATAATTTCTTTTAAATATTTACCAATAAACGTTAAGTTTTACGTATTTGCTGTTCTATATTGTTATTAGGGCAGAGGGTGTGCACTTCAACATAAAAGGATACTTTTTCTTTCCTTCCTCTCAATTTGTCACTAAGTTGTTTATATCCTTAAGGAGCACCCCTTGTGTATATCCCAGATTTCCCTTATACCTTGAGCCACCTATTGTCTCTATTCAGATTCAGTTCTGGCTGACGATAAAGTCAGTGAATCTAATTTTTGTATAGAATGTATTAATTCTTTAACACCATCTGGAATGCCACCACATGTTTTGCAATTGAAAAAAAAAGGGGGCAATTGTCATGCTATTGAGAAATATGAATCCAAAAAAGGGACTTTATAATGGGACCAGATTAATTGTGCACGATTTAAAAGATCATTTCATACATGCAGAAATTATGACTGGTACCCATAAAGGTGAACAAGTTTTTATACCAAGAATTGATTTGGCTCCAAGTGAGAGTGGTTTGCCTTTTGTCCTTCAAAGGAGACAATTTCCAGTTATCATGGCATTTGCCATGACCATCAATAAATCTCAAGGACAAACTTTTAAGTCTGTGGGTATTTTTTTTTAAAGGAACCGGTTTTTGCACATGGACAACACTATGTTGCTTTTTCAAGGTGCACAAATCCAGATGATATTAAAGTTTCAAATGAAGACAACCCAAGTCAGGGTGATCTATTACACGATGGACGCATTTTTACAAAAAACATTGTGTACTATGAGGCGTGGTAAATATAGAGAACAGTGGTTTAATTTCCAGGACGAAATTTAATCTAACTTGGCCTCTTCTTAGAGGACCACTATTTCACATACAAAACGCTACCTACAATTTTACAAAACTACAACAATAACCAAAAAAAAAAAAAAACACAATAAACAGTGGTTAGATCCCATAGACACAATTACAAGTCTGCTGGGCTCTTTTAAAAAGGAACCACGTTGACAGACAGACAAAAAAAAGAAAAAAATGGAATGTCTTGGAAGTGACTTTCGCCAGGATTGGCCCCACAAAACAGTTACCTTGCATTTGCTCACCTTTATGGTTTCCATTTTAATACATTAATTTCATGTTTGTAATGTTAAAATTCTGTTTTCAAAGGACTGAAAAGTTGTTTCATTCTATGTAATTAAGGTTTAATAGTAAATGTAGCAGGATCACTATTTGTTGCAAAATGTAAATGTTTCATGATATAGATAGTATTGATCCAGGGAGTAATCAGATCGCCAGTTAATGGGGTCAGGAAGGAATTTTTATTTTTTATGTATTATTATATTATTACTGCATAAATGACAATTAAAAAGTTTAATAGGGTTTAACAATTCATTGTTAAAAAAATAAAAAAAACATATTTTTACTTCTTTGTAGATAACAAAAAGGTTAAGAGTCTCTGAGAATCACATTGTGTCACAAAAAGCATTTCCAGCTTTAAAACTTTATTGACCGTCATTTTTTGATGGGTAAGTCACTAGTTTTATTATATCGTTTCATTGAAGAAATGAAACTTTGCTACAATGTAAAGTAGTAAGTGTACATAATGTAAAACAGTGTAAATTTGCTGTCCCCTCAAAATAACTCGACACATAGCCAGCATGAGGACAGCATGATCCTCTCAGCCATTAGTTTTAATCTCGGCCATTAGAGGTTGCCATTTTGCGTTCCACGGTGGAACGCAATGATGGCACTGCTGTAAGTGAGGAGGACATCGCTTTCCGATTGGGATTTCCCTTGGTACTGCCTCTGGAGGTCGCCATTCTGCGTTCCACACTGGAGCGCAGTGGTGAAGCCGCTGCCAAGGGAGATGATGTCACTTCCGGCTGGGGATTACCCATAATGCTGTTGTTTCGGTGCACATGATGTCGGGAAGCCAATCCCACCATGACAGGAATTAAAATTGTCAGAAAGACCGCGAAAAACGTCCCGTTTGCTTCCTATAAATAATGGCACGCAAATAAAGTTGTTTATGCCCTGAGGAAGCCAGTTTTGGTGAAACCGGTTGGCAAATTACACATCACTGGGATGGATTAACTGCCCAATTAGGGCTTAAATATATTTTTTCTGATTATCAGTCTGTCCCACTTTTTGCGATACTAAACAGGTGGATAGTGAAGACTGTGACCTAGTAAGGAACAAACGCCTACATTGCACCTCCGTGCTAGGTGCAGTGGGTAAGAGGGGTGTTGCACAACTCCCATTACTTTCTTACCACTGTGTTATATTGCATATTCATATTGTGTGTGATCATTATATATTTTTTGTTAGTATTATTGAGGGACATTATCTTTATCCATTGCCCAGTGTATGTTGTGTATGTTTTTATAAGCACTTATGTGCACTATGTTTTTAACCTATGTGTCACTTTAAGTATATCCTATGGGGGATGGAATAGGGGGGAGAAGGGTTGAGGAGGAGGGAGGTTGAGGAGGGGATTGATGACGGCGGGTTGGGTTGAGGAGAAGGGGGGTTGAGGAGGAGGGGCGTTGATGAGGGGGTTTGAGGAGGGAGGTTGAGGATGAGGAGGAAGGTTGAGGAGGGGGGTTGAGAAGGGAGGATGAGGAGGGGGGTTGAGGAGAGAGGTTGAGGAGGGGGGTTAAGGAGAGAGATTGAGGAGGGGTATTGAGGATGAGGAGGGGTGTTGAGAAGGGAGGTTGAGGAGGGGGGTTGAGGAGGAGGGAAGTCGAGGAGAGCAGATGAGGAGGGAGGATGAGGAGGGGGTTGAGGATGAGAAGGGAGGATGAGGAGGGCTGTTGAGGAGGGGGATTGAGGAGGATGATAAAGGGGTAGGGAAAGAGACACAAGGGAGAGGGTGGAAAGAGACAACGGGGAGGGAGAGACACAGGGGAGGGAGAGGAGGGAAAAGAGACACAGGGGAGGGAGAGGCGCAGGGGAGAGAGTGAGGGAGGGAGGGGGAAGAGACAAAGAGGAGGGAGAGGCAGGAAGAGACACAGGGGAGGAAGGGAGGCAGGAAGAGACACAGGGGAGGGAGGAAGAGACGCAGGGGAGGAGAGGGAGGAAGGGACAAAGGGGAGAGGGGAGAGACACAAAGGAGGGAGAGGAGGGGAAGAGACACAGGGGAGGGAGAGAGGGGAAGAGACACAGGGGAGACACAAGAAAGAGTCACAGAGGGCACACAAGAGGGGGACACACAGGGCAGCACATTTCCCACCCTCTGCTTATACTCGAGTCACTAAGTTTTCCCAGTATTTTGTGGTAAAATAGGTGCCTCGGCTTATACTCGGGTTGCCTTATACTCGAGTATATACGAAATTTTACAAATCAAATATTTATCTTTTAAATATGCTTTTTCTCAAAACACTAACCTTTTCCAAGAGTTTGAGTAATTTTATCAGTTTAAATAAAAACTGATATGTAGCTGGTATAGCTGATATATTTAATATATGTACATTAATAAACCTATCAATAATTTGGCAAACCAGGGGATTCAGGTGGGTTTTTCCAGCTCCATTGCAATACATAGCACAGTTCCTGCATTACTGTCTTAGCAACCCTGCAAAAAATCAGAAAGTATTGCAATGTGTTATCCAACCACATTGTTAAACAAATAGAGGCAAATGATGCTTTTTACATAGTTACATAATATTTGAGATTGAACAAAGACTGTTAGTCCATCAAGTTCAACGTTTTTAGATCTCTTTGGATCCTTTTAATATGTGGACTATTTGATAATAGTGATGTCCCAAACAGTTTGCCCGCGGACTATTCGAAGCGATTTTGGCATGTTCGTGTTCGCAGCGAACGGCGAAGACATTTGCTTTTGGGTTCACAACCTATTCTTTATCATTGAGGAAACTTTGACCCTGCACCTCACAGTCAGCAGACACATTCCAGCCAATCAGCAGCATACACTCCCTTCCAGAGCCTTCCATCTGAAGGACAGCAACCCAAGAAGCCCTTTTTAGGGCTAGAACATCATTTATTTTATTTATTTTTTTTCTGTGTAATCTAATTGCATGTGCCTGCCTGCCAGCGTGTGTGTGTGACAGGCTAACACCTAACAGCTTATATTGTGCTCAGTGAAATAAAACAACACTTTTTTGACTGTAATAGATTGAATATCAGTTGCCTGCCTACAGGCGTGTGTGTGAAGCCTATTGCATCTACTCTGCCAACTTTTGCCAGTGCACAGTGATACGTCATATCTGGTGCAACGGTAGTGTACAGTGACATAAAACAACACTTTTTTTACTGTAATAGATTGAATAGCAACTGCCTGCCTACAGGTGTGTGCATCTACTCTGCCAACTTTTGTCAGTGCACAGTGACACGCATATCTGGTGGCACCTTAGATTGCACGCGCAGTGCCCCAAATTTGAAGTGGGAGGACCGACCAAGCATCTTTTTCCATCTCCCGCTTCCAAAAATCCATGCCATATACACGTCCCCTGATAGTGGACGTGACAGGGATTAAACCGATAGGAATAGTACTACTTAACAGTACACACCTTATAATAATGCAGAAAGAGGCAACGCGTATAATCTTCCATGCTGTGCAGTGGAAGCCCCCAGACTCTGACCTGTGTATAATATTCCATGCTGGGCAGTGGAAGCCCCCAGACTCTGACCTGTGTATAATATTCCATGCTGGGCAGTGGAAGCCCCCAGACTCTGACCTGTGTATAATATTCCATGCTGGGCAGTGGAAGCCCCCAGACTCTGACCTGTGTATAATCTTCCATGCTGGGCAGTGGAAGCCCCCAGACTCTGACCTGTGTATAATCTTCCATGCTAGGCAGTGGAAGCCCCCAGACTCTGACCTGTGTATAATCTTCCATGCTGGGCAGTGGAAGCCCCCAGACTCTGACCTGTGTATAATCTTCCATGCTGGGCAGTGGAAGCCCCCAGACTCTGACCTGTGTATAATATTCCATGCTGGGCAGTGGAAGCCCCCAGACTCTGACCTGTGTATAATATTCCATGCTGGGCAGTGGAAGCCCCCAGACTCTGGGAGTCTGAAGAAGAGGAGTCAGAGGAGGAAGGTGGCTTTGAGGAGGTGGAAGACCAAACACAGCAGGCATCCCAGGGGGCTTGTTGTCACCTTTCGGGGACCCTTGGTGGCTGGGTGGAGGAAGAGACCTTCAATGACATCAGTGAGGACAAGGAACGGGACATGGCTAGCTTGGTATCCAACCTTGTGCAAATGGGGAGTTTGCGGTTGTGCAAAGGGACTGTTTGGGGTTGTTTGCGGTGCCTTAAACGGGGAGATTGGTCTGTTACTGTGAAGCGGGTGTAACCCTTACACTACCTGATCGATACAACAACATACCTGATGATTTAAAGCATGTTATTCCAAACAATTTAGGAATGTTAGGTGATTTATGCCCATTATGGCTTAAAACCAGACTCTGCATCAACTATGTAATTTTCCGTGGGAGTTTTGCCATGGATCCCCCTCCGGCATGCCACAGTCCAACTTTCCCATCACTAGTGTGGCCAGAAAGAGTCCCTGTGGGTTTTGAATTTCGCCTGCCCATTGAAGTCTATGGCGGTTCGCCGGGTTCGCCCGTTCGCGAACATTTTTTGAAGTTCGCGTCCGATGTTCGTGAACCGAAAATTTGATGTTCGCGACATCACTATTTGATATAAATCAAATGACCCTGCAGACATCCTATTTAATTTAACTATAAAGCTTGGCTTATTAATTGCTTAGGAAAGCCTTATGCCTGTCCCAGTCAGTTCAAATACTTCTTACAATAAATTTACAGGATGCATATTGCCCTCACACATAATGATCGAAACTTTCTAGATATGTGTAGGCAGAAATAACAAGATATAGAAGAAACTATATTGGTGAAACATAAAACAATTACCAATATTTTATCTATCTGTCTTACAATGCAAAGTTCTACATTTGCCTTCAGGAAGTTTTGGTATTTATTTATATCTATGCAGCAGATAGTAAACCATAAATTAAATGAACCATTACTTTATAATGGCCAGTTTCAAAACATTTGAATATATGTGGTATTAAAAATGACTATATTTTCCTGTGGTAGAGATTAAGCTGGACAAGATCTTCTCATATGAAAATTTATGCTATTAAAGCAGCCTTGAGTAAATATCATTTAAATGTATTTTACAGCAGCTTTGCGTGCCTTTTAACCTTTGATTTCCTTTATGAAAATCTTGACCCTAAGATCTAGTGCAAAGCCTTTCTGAATTCAGAAGTGTAGTGATAATTATTCTAGTTTCCTCACTGATCATTAAAAGCAGAGAAGATTCAATTGTACAAATTCCAATTAGTAAATATAACTAACTGAAGACAATTTAACAATGTCATTGCTAGTGCACAATCATTTATTTAGACTTTATTAGAAGTAATGAACAATGAATCCATTAGTGCACTTACTAGTTGAATTTGTGTTAAATTAACAAATGTACTTTTTTCACGCCTATTCCTATATAAATAATGTGATATTTACTGAACAAAAAAAAGGAGAATATTTGTGCACATATATTAAGATACTTAAAAAGAAAATTGGTGGACTAAATTATTGTGCTAATAGCTTGATTAGAGCCATGGAAAACACATGACTTCCTACTTGCAGATATATCATCTCAACACTAGGGATCAGCAAACATACTAGTCTTTCACCTCAAATCCCTCTCCTCTCCCACTAAATAAAACTCAAAACCGGGCCCTTCAATGTCTGGATTTGTTAAATTTGTATTTCCCTTGTTCTTTTCCCCTGCACAGCGCTACGGAATATGTTGGCGCGATACAAATAAAAGATAATAATAATACATTTTAAAAAAAGACAAGCTTAGAGTGTCTGGCCAATACAAGGTCACGTTGGCACCAATATGGTAGCTATCTGCTATATACATATATATATATATATATATATATATATATATATTCAAATCAACTAAAATTGGGTCTTCCCAAAAATAATATGGCTCCAACTACAATGGACTTTACCAAAGAGATCCTCTTGTGCCCTCTGTGTCCCCCTCTTGTGTCCCTTCTCCCCTCCCTGTGTCTCTTCTCCCCTCTCCCTTCCCTGTGTCTCTTCTCCCTTCTCCCGTGTCTCTTCTCCCCTCTCCCTTCCCTGTGTCTCTTCTCCCCTCTCCCTTCCCTGTGTCTCTTCTCCCCTCTCCCTTCCCTGTGTCTCTTCCCACTCTCCCTTCACCGGTGTCTCTTCCCACTCTCCCTTCACCGGTGTCTCTTCCCACTCTCCCTTCACCGGTGTCTCTTCCAACCTCTCCCTTCCCTGTGTCTCTTCCTCCCTCCCTTATCACCCTCCTCAACCCCACACCTAATCCTCCCTCCTCAACCTCCCTCCTCATCCTCAACCTCCCTCCTCAACCCCCCCTCCTCAACCCTCCCGTCCTCATCCTCAACCCCCTCCTCAACTCCCCTCCTCAACCTCAACCCCCCTCCTCAACCTCAACCCCCCATCCTCAACCCCCCCATCCACTCTCAACCCCCCATCCTCTCTCAACCCCCCTCCTCATCCTCAACCACAACGCCCCTCCTCATCCTCAACCACAACGCCCCTCCTCATCCTCAACCTCAACCCCCCTCCTCAACCTAAACCGCCCTCAACCCCCTTCCTCAACCTAAACCCCCCTAAATACCTCCCCCTCTCCCCTCACTTACCTGCTTCTGCTCCGGCCTCCGCTCCTTCTTGACCCGGTGCGCATGTGACGTCACATGCGCGCTGCGTCATTAGCATATACCGGGTGCCAGCACGTGGTAAATGCTAATGACGCAGCGCGCATGTGACGTCACATGCGCCCGGGGTAAAGAAGGAGCGGAGGACGGAGCAGAAGCAGGTAAGTGAGGGGAGAGGGGGAGGTATTTAGGGGGGTTAGAATGAGGAGGGGGGTTTAGGTTGAGGAGGGGTGTTGAGGAGGGAGAATGAGGAGGTGGGTTTATAATGAGGAGGGGGAGGGAAAGAGACACGGGGGGTTAGAGAGACACAGGGGGGATAGAGAGACACAGGGGGTAGAGAGACACAGGGGGTGGAGAGACACGGGGGGTAGAGAGACACGGGGGGGATTAGACAGACACGGGGGGAGAGTGACTCGAGTATAAGCCGAAGGGGCCCTTTTTAGCCTTAAAAAAAGGGCTGAAAAACTCGGCTTATACTCGAGTATATACAGTACTTTTGTACATTGCACATACATTGTCAATAGGTGGAACTTGAATTGATCCAGCCCCATTTTTGGTTACGAGACAACCCAATCAGAATGCATCAGTTGAGATCTGTGCATTCCAATTGGCTATCAATCAGAATTAATTACCAATCAGAAATGGGGCTGAATCAGCTCTAACACTGTATTCTGATTGGATCGAATATGTGTCTATCATATTTCATCCAATCAGAAGCCATACAAATAGCATAAAAGCAGAGGATGAGGTCAGAAAGCCGTTAGTTGGTAAAATCCCGGTTATTCGGCACCTAACTAACCGGGACTCTCAAGCAACCGGCACCCGCATCAATTCCCCATTTAAAAAAAGACTCCTGCTAAACCAAAAAAAAAAACGAACTCTTTTTCTAATTGTTTTTTTCTGGGCCTAAAGGCATTTTGTGGGGTTTTGGGGGGGTTAAAGGGTCATTTAGACCCTTTTTTCTGAGACTCACGATTAACCGGCAACTACACTTATCAAATGTTTTGCATGTGCCTGCTGAAGTATTCACTGTCCTCTTTTTTTTTATTATTTTGTCATATTGCAAAGTATTATGCCACTTAAAAATAAGGGATAATATGAAATATTAGTCTGTTAAGAGCAACTTCTCATGATCATGTGTTTGTTTAAAATAAATATGTAAAGCAGGAATAAAGAGAAGCCCTATAATACTTTAAAAACACTCATTTTTCCATAATGAATCCGTTTGTTACCTTTTATCTTTATTCACACAATATTGGAAGACGCACCTTTGCAATACCGTGCTCATACTGGATGATAGCTGATCTGGAGTATCACACATTTTAATTAACTTGTCCATTTACCATATGATTATTAGACTGATTCTGCCCAAACAGGCAGTCCAGTGCCAAAATGGAACTTAGGTTTCTCAAAAGTAAGGCCTAGCCTACAGCCTTAATAAATTGTGATTATGACAATTGAATAGGGCTCTATATAAGCACATAGCATATTTTTTTACAGAAGTTTTTAGTTAGTGAACTTCTATCCTAAAGCAAGGTCTTCACGAACTAAAAACTTCTGTAAAAAAATATGCTCTGTGCTTAAATAGAGTCCTATTCAATTGTCCGAATCGCAATTTAATAAGGCTGCTAATCTGTAAGCTATAGCTTATTATCTAGGAACAAACAGCAATAGCGTGTGTCTTCATCATCAATAACCATTAGAAAGACTTAACAGGACATTGAAAACATGTTTCCTTTGTTGCATCTGAAAGAGGGTATTTGATAATGCACCAGTGAGTCTACTTTTTTCAAATGATGCTCTGAAAGCACAAAAAAATATTAAAATGATTAATTGATTTGGAGGTTTGCACTTGTCTGCCAATAAACAGTAATATAGCTGCATGAGTCATAGTTATAGGCCAATTAAATCTACATACGTACGTATGCTATGTGTGGTTACCTCTTGTTAGTTTCAATAAAGTTTAAATAGGTTTTACTAAAAAAAATTCTGTAAAACATAACTTTGATAATGTTAACAGCATGAGCTTTTTAAATGCATTAACAAAAAGTTGTCTCCATGTCCCTTTAGGGGACACAAACAAACAAAAGTAATGTTTTACAAAATGTTCAATTGAGAATGAAGATTATAACCTTGTTGTGCAATAGTACTCACTAAAGAGTGACTGTCGCAAGTAAAATTGCATAGGGAAGAAAATTCAAAGTGTAGTGATAAAATATGATTGATACCTAAGATTCTTGATTAACCAGACATAAGCCTAGCCTCATTTCAAAAAGATAAATGTTAACACCATTATTTTATTATATTACATTTATTTTCACATGGACTAGATATTTTGATTTGTATTAATGTGAGGAAGTCTTTTGTCCGTGAATTTAAGGATCTTTTAGACAATATGCAGTTACGTTTTTATAGAATAACAGAAAAATATGAATTTCAATAAAATCGCAAAACAATAAAAGACCTGGTAATGTAGTTGATTGGTTATGGGAGATTAAACTGAGAAGGGCATGTGAGATTATTTTACACTACATACAATAGCTGGGAGATCAATTATTGTTTATCTGCCAAACCCACTGACATTAAAATTATTATTTTAGAAATAAGATTAATAATAGGCAAGTAATTAAGTGTCTTTAACAATGCTTACATTATAAATATCATGAGTATCATGGAGCCAAGACTCTAGATCTCGTTATCTTTGGTGAATTACAGATCTTCCAATTGTTAGCTATTATTCCAACACAGATCAGTAATAAACAATATACACTGTATGAAATTACTTTATGGATATACAGATAATACAACATTGGTAAAACTATTTAGAGATCAACAGCAGGTAAAGTGTTTTATTAAAAAAACAGAAATATGATCCTTAATTAACTATATATAGCCATTGACCATCACGAATAACGAAGGCGGCTCAGCAAGTGATACTAGGCCCCATGCCATAAAACTAAGCAGAAGCACTCACCAACTGACAACTTCCTAGTTCCATTGACAATCAGGACTGAGACACCAACTGACAACTTTCAAGTTCCCCTCACCTTAATTTCTTTACCTCCAGAACTGGAGCCTCACACACCTTCTCTTTTACTATATCACATGTACATCAAAGTACCTTCACTTTTAGTATATCATTTGGTGGATTAAATGTTAAGATAGTTTCTAGATAAAATATGACAATAGTTAAAACAATATAGCAAAATAAAAATACCAAGAGCCTCATTCAATTGAGCTTTCGGGAGATCTGGGCTTCAGAAATGTAGCCCGCAAGTTATTTTGCTATTCAAGTGGTGTCTCTTTGCAGGCTCTGATCGAATTACGGGCTCCTGCCTCCGATTCAATGCGATGTTTCACATCACAAGTTAATGCCCCTCCAAGCCTTTGATCTTTCACGTCCACAGGAGTTGTGAATGCTAAAATCGTAAATCGATATTCAATTGCTCCGATTCCCCCTCGCAAAGCAAGCCATCAAGCCCGCAAATGGCAAAAGTCGAACCACAAGTCATGAGTACCAAGGAGGACTCACAAAGGGCTTAATGACATGTCCAGAGCACTTTAAATGCACACACTACTGTACTTTTATTAAAAGGAAAAGTGATGTTAGGTCTTAGAATTAATAGCACAACATTCTCAAGCTCTAAAATCTGCAATTTAAAATAATTATTTTAACGGTTTCATTTCCGTGTTATATCGATCCCGGCAATCAATGTGGTAATACATATAATGGAACTCGCATGTAATAGTATATCATATTTACGGCTTTATCAATATTGCATTATATCTGGAAAGTGGCCTGATCGTAACTCGTAATTGAAGCCCGTAGGACTTTGAAATCCAACCTCCAGTTTTCATTGCTGTAATGATTCCGAACTGTGTTTCCATTGGCTGTTTCTGCACCAGGATTTACAGCCTTGCTCAATTGATCATGTTCAAGCTTGTAAATGCTACATAAGATGGCATGGTTTCCGAATTTCGCTATCGGCCCCTAACTTGCGGTTTTGCCGAATTAAATAGCACAGTAAATCACAGCCGCTGCGGGCCCACAGACTTACGGCCTACATCCCAGAAGTTACGGCCTCCGAATTGAATGAGGCTCCAACCCTTTAACAGGCAGAAATTAAATAGGGCTCTTAAACGAATGAATAAGGGCAACACTATTAAGCCTGACATCCATTTCTCCATTTGCAAACAGCATTGGCAAAGACTGCTTAGGATCTGAACCGCATCTTTTTGTGGGTTTAAAAACACTGCCTTCATTGTGCAATACAAGGTATGTACTGTATCATCCTTAAGTGAAGCACCTCCGATATTGGCTATAAATAATGGCAGAAGGTACTGTGAATACAGAAAAATTATGTGTAATAGAATAAAGAGGAATGTATAAAATGTTATTATTAAAAAATGTGCTGTAATACAGGATAGGATATACATATGCAAGCCACAAAGAGCCTATGTACATGGTAAATTATACAATAATGTCAACAAATAGCAACAGGTAAGTCAAACATGTATCACAACAAAATCTATAGTGATCCACCATATAGAGCAAAGTTAAAATGCAAGTTGACAAGTATATGAAGAAAAAGACCAAAAAATACATCAATATATACTACTATAGTACATATATCAAAATGTGCAAAAATGTAGTGCATTGATATGGAAATGCTAAAGAAACTCTATGTAGTGTAAAAACTATAAAGTGCAATAAGAACTGTTATACATCTAATATAATAAATAAAATAAATTAAAATAACAACAATAATAATAGTGCTTGGTGTGAACAGTAATGTCCTATACCAGATTGCTATACCAAACTGATATTCATTTGACATAATATGCATTATGATCCTTATGCATATAAACAATGGATAATTAAATGCTTTTAGAAGGTCTTTATGTGTTCATATTGAAAACTAACTCCATGATAGTTAAAGGCATATCTACGTTTCCTGGATTATAAATGCATCTGATAGATGAGAATCAGTAGTGCATGCAAACAAATTTTTCATGAAAAAATACCAAAATAAACTTTTACAAGCTCACCCTGATGTTTGCTAAATCTTTTCAGATAGCAAGCTGCAACTTTTGTTTGTTGACACCGCTGAAAATCCCTGCTAAGATTAGCATACAATTTATAATTAGTTTTGGCCAATCAGGAAAAAGCAGGGGTTAGCTGAAACATTTCTATTAAACTCCTGTTTAATGTTAACACCATTATTTAAAAGCTCATGCCTGGGATATGTGGTTAGTCTCTCTCTCTCCTTGTGCTCCGATTCAGCTGTGAGCTCAGACCCCACCCAACCATGTGATTCCATCCTGCAGCAAGTACTTCATTTAGTCTCTACCAGAAAGATCAAACTCTGTACCTGTCTGTCTCTCCTCTTTGTACTTGGTTATGTAAGCTTCTGTGGGTGTGCAAAGCTGAGTTTTACTCTCCTTCATTTACTTTTGTAAGTACACTGAACTTTTATATATAACACATATTTTTCTGATAATCACACCCTGTTTCTTACAAAACATTTGAAACCCAGGAAAATATATATACACCGTTTAAATGCAAGAAAAAAGTTATATGCATTTAATATAATGAAACTGCTTTGTCTGAACATTGATTTACAATACCAGATTGCTATGCCAAACTGCCAAACTGATTTTGTAGTACATTGCGATAAGCATGAAGTATACTTAGCTTCAAATTCATTTGACACAATACACAATATAACCCTTATGAATAAAACAATAGATGATTACATTTATACACTTTATTAGTAACAGTACAAAATGTGTATAAGCATGTTAAAATAAGTTTGACAATCCTTTTGATATGATTGTCTAAATATATTATTGAAACGATAAGCTTGACAAAGTTTATTACCTATATCGTTATCTGTCCGGGAAAAAAGTAATGCAAAAATATATTGACCATAAATATTGTATGAATTGCGGCCGCAAGAAATCCCAAATTGCTGTTCAAATGCTTTGCTCACCCTTCCATCAAGACTGTAAATCGCTAAACTCGAGCTGCAGCTTACTTACACCAAAGAGCTCCCGCAACGCTCTTACTTACAAAACGTAGCACTAATTAATCACATACAAAAGCCATCCTGTACTTTTATTAGATGTTAAAGTGATTTTAGGTCTTAGAATTAATAGCACAACATTCCCCTACTCTCAAACCAGCAAAAAAAATTGTGTATTTCATGTTAAATTTTCGTCATCTAGTTGCACGAGCTTCAACCTCCAAGCCTGTAGGACTTTTGAATCCAACCTCCGGTCTTAGAGGTTATAGCCCGTTGGACTTCATGACGGAAATTTAACATTAAATAAAGTAGTTATTTATGACAATTTGAGAGATTGTGAATATTGTGCTATTAATTCTAAGACCTAACATCGCTTTCTCTTTTAATAAAAGAACAGAATGGTTTTTTTTATTTGCTTATGAAGTGCCACGATTTTAAAGTAAGACCTCTGCGGTCCTACAGGCTTGAATGAACTCCAAGCCCGTAACTTGTGGTTCAAGCCCATAAGTCTGTAGTTCAAGCCCGCAAACTCGGAGCACTGTAAATGCAAATATAAATTCAAGATAGCACTGTAAATGATTGGGGTACACAATGGGTGACATGAGGATTAAAGGGAAAACATTCTCAAGCTGGCACATCGCCACAATACAATACTTGATTTCACGTTTAATTTCCATCCAAAGTCCGATGGGCTTGATTAACTCCAAGCCCGTAACTCATTATTCAAGCCCGTCGGTCATGGACTTAAATTAAACATGAAATAAAGTATTGCATTGTGGCAATGTGCCAGTTTGAGAATGTTTTACGAATAATCCTCAGGTCACCCATTGTGTTCCGCATCATTTACAGTGCGTTACAGTGCTGTCTTGAATTTATATTTGCATTTACATTTCCCAGAGATTGGGGCCTTTAAAACACAAGTTACGGCTTTGCGGCCACGATCCTATTCAGGCACGGAAGTGCTTTCTGCTGATTGCATGGTTTGCGATTGGCCGTAAAGGTGACCTCCTTGCGGCGCCGCCCAATTGTATAGCAGCGTAGACGTAGCGCTACACAATGCGGTAACCCGGTCACAAGGAATTGCAGACTTGCGGCCGTTTTACGCCCCCGATTAGAATGAGGCTCATAGTGAGTAAATAATATGTATTTAATACTATAGGACAAACAATTCTGTGATAACTAATTCATATATAGTAAAGTACATAACTAATACACACACATCATAAAAAACTAAATACTATAGAATACTAAATAAATTATACTAAATACCTCAGTGGAAAAAAAGTGAAAACATTGGAATATTAATGCTAAGCATGATGAATATCAATTCATAGAGTATACCTCAAATTACACACAATTTTAATATGTAAAGTAATATAATAATATGTAATAATATACAGAAAACTCTAAAACAAAACATTAGTACACTGATTAAACTTAAAGCCAATATACTAGGTGTAAATAAATGTAAGTGCTTGCATGATGTAAATAGAACATAATTATAATTGGAGAATAAAAAACCTAATAATTTGATAAAATAAAATGCTGTCATAGTGGTCAAGGCAGACATATATAGCCTTATTAGTTATACAAAAGCAAGGTCCTCACTAACTAAAAACTTCTGTAAAAAAAATATGCTGTGTGCTTAAATAGAGCTCTTTTAAATTTACCAAATCGCAGTTTAATAAGGCTGATATTGTCATATGGTAAATTGATCAGAACTAGGTATCTGATGAACAAACGTTCCTAACGAAAATCCCTAATTTAAAGCATTCAGAATTTGTGCTTGTAGGTGCTAGATCCAATTGCACTCTTATTGTAATAATATCCTGTCCAGATTTGCATGGACCCAATTTTACACTGTCAATCACACTGAATTGAAAAAGATTGCAATTTTTTATTGTGAAACTATTTTAAATGCCTAGTTACTGGAGTATCTAAATCATGTTCTAATATACACTGTCTCAGTTGACCACCAGCCACACCACCAGGATTTGACCCCACTATCCCCCTCCTCCGGAGACTCAGCATCTTGCCAGTGCCGTCCCACTGGAGGTACCATCTGGACCAGACACCACCTCCTCCTCCCCTCAGCAGTGCATCTGGCTGATCGCTACCATCACCACGGGCTCACCAACACCACTACCCTTATTGAGCCTGGCTCCAGCCAGGCCATAAGCCCTCCCCACTGGCCCACCACCACCACCTCACCAGGGCAGGCCCCAGGAGCCTCCATTCCCAACATCAAGCCAGGCTGTGCAGGCGGAGACCTGGCACTCATGCGGCAGCAGATGGAGTGTCTCCGGGGGATCCAGGCCAGCATCTCCGCCAATCATGCAGAGGTCATGTACAGCCTGGCCACGCGCAATAGGGCGGAGAGGAGGCACCACCTAATGACTGAATCATACCAGTCCGGGATGCTCAGGATGGGGGCGGACCAAAGCACATTCCAGAAGCTTATTGCCCCAGAGGCATTTCCAGTCCACCCGCAGCCTGGCCCCTCCTCTCCACCCCCATGCCTCCACCACTGCAGGTGCCGCTGCTTTCTGGGGGTTGCCTCCCCCTAAAACCTTCCCTCCACCACCAGGGAGACGGCGGGCGGTCACAGGGGATTAGGACCTAGGGGCTGCGCAGAAGTTTGTGCCTTCTCAACAGCACTCCTCAGTAACCATCTATTAGCCTAAGTGATGGTGATATTTTGTATGCAGATGGCTACCTCCCATCACATGGTCCATGATCCTCTTCTCTGTGGACATGTAGGGTTCTGTTCACCATTTTATGGTTACTGATGAATCCTGTTGAGAAGAGATGCTGCAGTCCCTATCTTTTTGAAGGCCTTATTTTGTAGGTGTTGTTTTTTTGTTGTTTTGTTTTAGGTACAATTCAGGTCCATGAAGGCATCTACTGCATCTGCAAGCATTGTGAAGGAAATGTATGAGGTTTAGGGTTTTCACAGTGCCTCTCAGGTAGACATTCCTTCAATGACAGTAATGGTCATGGCCAGTGAGTTATCCATAGACCTAGCTAATAGTTAGTATTGCTCGCAGAAGGGAATCAGGTGAGTTGGTATATTGTTAATTAGTTTTGTTTATCCTCCTCCACCTTTTCTAAGTAGACCACTTTTTTGCAGATTTTTGTTTTTCCAACACATCACTGCATGTGTGAAACTGGATTGGATTACACAGTCCAAAGGTTTATTCATCTGTTTCATTGAGCAGATCTAGACGAGTTGTAAGAGCTATGCACATTTATGGTTTCCTCAATTAAAATCAAGTGATTTCTTTTTTTTTTATTAGTATAAAAAAAACACAGTCAAAAAGGTCACGTAATCAACAGACACTCAAAAAAAGACCAACTTCTGTAACATTTAGAATCACCTATGATTATACACAATGTTGAATCGAATACAGGTCATATGAAAAATCTGCCACTAACAGCACCGCAATATAACATAGTCTTGCATTCATACAGAACAAACACAGACAAAACATACACACAAAACCAAATACCGATCTGTGGAAAGGGGAAGAAGGCGGGGGAGGGGGGAGGAGGAAGGGCGAAGAAGAACAAACAAAAGCAAAATCGCACAAAATGCAAGGTGAGACAAGCACTCATAGAGAGAAAGTGACGGAACAAACCAATCCCTCTATCCGCTAACAGAGCCTTTGCATATCCCTCTGATCTCAAAGTAGCCACTTAAGGTCGTCTACAACAGCCAACTGTGAGGAAGCTTTATATTTATCAAAATCCCTGTTACACTCTAATGTGTAAACATCTGACCTTGCTGGAATTCGTTCACTTTTCCAAAGTCTGACTATTAACCGTTTCGCAACAGTAAATACCTGAATAAGCAGAGCCTGCTTTTCAACGGGTACTTCAGCATCGAAAATATGGCAAATAACATTCTCTACTTTCAAAACTATTTTCACTCTTAAAAGTAAAGACAACTGATGGGCCAATGCCTGCCAAAATACCTGAATACTGGGTATATATAACTTTGTTATACCGTTCTCACCGTGTCAGTGTGTTTTCAATGGTTGGGATTATGGGACATTAACATACATCACATTTGTGTCACATTCCTATATCTGTAAACTAATACGCCCTAGTTACTATGCAAAATATTAATAGATAACATAGCAATAATAATAATAATATCATTAGATATCATATAATAATATATATCATAATAAAAAGTTAATACACATGGAAAGTCCAATTTGTGATACTGTGGAGTACCAACATTCCCCAGAAGGCCTGATAACAATATGACAGGTAATAATGTAAATTGATTGATAGGAAAACACTTAACAGGATGTCACCAAATGATAATGGGTATACATCCTGCCACATGACCACGAGCAATGGCGTGGGACTTTCCAGGATGGACGTAGCAGAGACTGTCCCTGATGGAGGTGAGTTGGCTGTTGCTCCACGTGCCTCTACACAGCCTCCATTTGTTTTTGAAGCCCTTCCTGATGGGTTAGAGTGGATTAGTGTGGTGTATGTTGCCCTGGTCCCCTTCAGAATTGCTAAGTGCTGGTGCTTAAGGGGCTTGTGTACCTGAATGAAGCTGTCAGCAATACCATGTAGGACCACTGTAGGTGGGCAGGTCATAGCAGAGAGGTCAGACAAATCCCAGTCCACTAAAGAAGGAACTAGCAACCCACTCCAGTGTCATGCAAACTTTGTGGATATGCAAAGAGACATAGGTGTGCTGCAGTCCATAGGGTCATAGAGTGTCAGACACAACTGAGGGACTGAACAATCAAATGTAATGTAGAATGATACCCTGGTACTCGATATATGCCTTGTGGCATTGTAATTTGGCCACTATTTATTATTCCAATGTAGATGTAATATGTGAGATGTATATGAGATGATCTTTGTATTTTTAGGGTCAACATTAGAGCGTCTGTGAGAAAGGGTTAATATGGAAGCCATTTCGATATATATGTGTTGCAATTGAATGAAGTAGTGGGTCTTTAATAGCTTTCAGCATGTTGCAGCATGGCTTTTCATATTGGCATATGCATGACCATTACAACCTATGAGGAAAATAAAATTATAATTTTTTTTGCAATATTTGATAGTTAGGAGTTGTTGTGCAAGTAATTGTAATGCCTTCCATTACTTTCCCCATATTTTAAAGTGCATTGTTGTGCTTTTATTGTGATTTGCAGTGTTCCTAACTAGTCTGTAAACCCTTTGTGAGTCCTATTTGGAAGCCGTAAGCTTTGGGCAGGCATTTGCCGTTTGCGGGCTTGACTGCAGTTGCGGTCTTGAGTGATTTTTGCAATTGAATAGCGATTAGAGATTTTAGCGATCAGAAGTCTTGCGGCCGTGAAAGATCAAAGGCTTCGGGAGGCTGTAAGTTCCGGGTCTAAACGTCGCAAAGTTTTCAAGGCTGTAACCCATAACGCGTTCGGAGCCCACAAAAAAACGCCAATTACGGGCTACAGTAACTAACGATAGTCATTTTTTTCTGGAATTGTTCATTAAGCAAATGGAATGCTGTTATGATCTACACACTTAGTCCTCTAGGAATATTACGGTTCTTGATGTAGTTTTGGAGGCTGAATCTCTCCCATATCATAAAAAAAAATTTTTTTAAGGTGCTTATGCAGTTCTCTAAAGACATGTATGATATAAGTACAATCTTGTTCTGGTACTAAATTGCTTTTGTTAAATGAAGCTTCAATGTGTTTGAATACTATAGAGCTATATGTCTAACTCAAATTTTCCATTTGTAGTGATAAACCAAAATTTCTTGACATAGAAAATACTCTTTCTGAGGGATTTAGTTTTAGTACTATACAGAATAAAAGGCAAGAGAAAAAAAGACAACTAGTAAGTTACCCTTGGTGGTTAGAACTTTGAATACTTAATGGCATAGAATAAACCCACAATTAAACCGTATTAAATTCCCCTCAACAATTACACCTTTAAATTTACTATATACTAGCGAATTGCCCGTCAAAAAATGACAGCAATGAGATGTGTATGTTTTGAAAGTTGTTTAGTTATTAATATACATATGGAATTGTAAGTTAGCTAATGGTGTTTTGTGTGCCTTACTGAAATATATAATTCAATTAATAAATTAATATACTTTACCTATTTTGAAGCATTGTGTTGAATAGCTGTGAACCTTGTTTGATGTTGCTGCAGCATTAGTGGTGTGGAGCTGCTGTGTAAGCGTGATGAACGTGTGCAGTGTAATAGTGTGCGTGCGCGAGCCGAAACCGTTAGCGTAGTTGTTTACTTCTGCATTATCGTAAAATGGCGGGTAATGTGTGTTATGCGTCTTAGCGGATCATCCGTACGTCGTGTAATGGCGGGTAATGTGTGTTATGCGTCTTAGCGGATTATCCGTACGTGTTTTCCTTGGCTATAGTGCTGTAGCCTCGTTTTCGTTTTGTTCGTCCGCCATTTTTTCTCTCGCTTGAAGAATTTTTTAGTGTCTAAACAGTTTTATTTTGAGTTAAATGAAGGTGTAATTTATTTATTTTTAGGTCGTGGATGCTCCCTCTTGCTGTCGGTAATCTTTTTTTGTACGTGCTGTGTGTATTTATTGTGTTTTTGCTTTATTTCTGTCCGCGTGTTGCTTCCGAGTTTTGCAATGTTGTAATGTGTGCGTCTTAGCAGATTATCCGTAGGATTTTTTGGTGGTTAGAGTGCTGTAGCCTCGTTTTCGTTCTGTTCGGCCGCCATTTTTTCTTAGTGTGTAAAGTCTTTTATTTGTAGGTAAATAAAGGTGTTTCTTGTTTTTTTGAGGTCGTGGATGCTCCCTCTTGCTGTCGTTAATGTTTTTATGTATGTGCTGTGTATATTTATTGTGTTTTGCTGTTTTTCGGTGGTCGCGAGTTGCGGCCTTATTTTTAGAGTACGGTGTAACGGCTCGCCTAGCCTGCAATGAGCGCCTGTGGCGCTCATTGCCAAAGTGCTACGTATTAACGTTAGGGGCGCGAAGGGAGGGCCCTCGCTTCGCGAGAGCCAGCGGCCCTGTGCGAGCCTCGGCCCTCGCTTCGCGAGGGCCGCAGGCTCGCTACGCGAGCCCACAAGCGTGATCAACAATGGGCCTCAGTGTTACTTGAGACTTTCATCTCAGAATCTTGATATAAAACGTTCAATATCTGGTTCAGGCAAGTAATCTTCCAAGAAACCAATGGCTAAAATATCTTACAATTAAGAATATTTTACAGAAATTTGGATTTTGTGAGAATATTGCTAATGATCTCTCGGATTTCGAAAATCTTATAAAAGATGAGGAAAGTAAAAAAATCAATAACTAATTGTATCGAAATCATAAAACAGCAAAGGCATAATAAGACGAATAAGATAATAATTTGGGAAAAAGCTTTTGGGTTAGACTTTGAAATCAAAATGTGGTTTAAAGCTATTGAAACAACAAATGGTAATATAATTTGTGTCACACTAAGAGAAACATACTTTAAATGAATACAAAGGTGTCACTTAACCACTGATAAATTGGAAAAAATAGCTCCCCTCCAAAACTCTCGAGAGTGCTGGAGAGGATGCAACGTTCGGGGCACTCATGAGCACATGTGGTGGAGTTGCCCAAAAATACAAAAACTCTGGGGAGATTGTATTAAACGTTTATCGCTAATCATGAACTGTAATTTACAATTGGCTCCAGAATTAATTATTTTTCATATTGGCTTAGAATCTATATCGAACATAAGAAAATTTGTATTATTACTAACACTCTAACAACAGCTAAATATCTTGTTGCCTTAAAATTAAAATATATAAAATATATATGTCCCATCTTGGACAGAAGTTAAAATTCTATTAGACAGAAATAAAAAAAATTAGTTTGATTTCTTGAGATCTGAAACTAAGAGATATAAGAAGATAGCTAGCAAATGGACTATCCTAAATTAGGTTTAATTCAATAAATGTAGAATTACAAGTAGGGGTCACTGATATTGTATTTTAATGTATTTTTTTGTATTCTGGAAAACTAAAAAAAAAATTATAATAATTCTGGCAATTTTTTCTGGAATTGCTCATTAAGCAAATGGGATGCTGTTATGATCTACACCCTTCGTTCTCTATGAATATTACAGGTCTTAATGTAGTTTTGGAGGCTGGATATCTCCCTATCATACAAATCTGTTTTTTGAGGTGTTCATGCAGTTCTCTAAAGACATGTGTGATATTAGTACAATCTTGTTCTGGTACGAAATTGCTTTTTTTTAAATGTAGCTTCGGCCTCTAACTGTAACTTGGCTGCGCTCCACTCTTCAAGAATGAAATTTGCCATGGTGATATAACTATTTGGTGGTTAATTTTGGATTATGAACAATATGTAAAATTACAGAGGTCCTAAAACGGTGGTCCTCAGACCATCATTGGTCTGTGATTTTCACTTAGATATTACACAGTACAACTGCGATTACAAAAAAGAAACACCTAGGAAAAAAAGCAGTGAAACAGTGCCCAGATATTAGATTTTTTGCATTGTAAGTAGACAGACTATATCCCAATAGTGGCCACTGGTGACATTTTAAAGGGACATGGAAGGTTCCCTGTTTTCAGCAAGTGCTTATCTTGCTTATGTGCCAGCTGGTGGAAGCCTGGGGTTTTACCCTTTATTGTGAGGCCTGTGCACATAGGTTATGGACAATTATATGTGTAACCCTTGTGGCCGTCAGACCCTCTTTTCCAATGGTGTTCATCACTCTTTAAGGGAGGGTTGTGGGAGAAGTTATGGTGTCCCCTTACTTATTGCACAGTATGTATACACATTAACACACAGTAAATACAACATTATATACACACATTAATACACAGTACACAGTGTATTGCTGTATACCTGCATAATATACACAAGGCACTGTACAAATGTTATTGCTGCAGGCTTACACATTATTTACATACATTAATACATAATATATTGCACATTGTAAGCACATAGAGCCTCTTCGAGTGATCTGCAGTGATGTTACAGGGGATGAGTGGCTACAATGGAAGGAACAGAGACATTGGGCCATATTCTATTATTATTTTTATTATTATTGTTTATTTGTAACGCGCCAACATATTCCGTAGCGCTATACATAATGAGATAGAGGGTGTCTGCGTGTGGTTATGGGGGCAAGGGTGGAAAAGAGAGTAGAGTTGTAGTGTGAGGTGGCAGTGATGAGAGGAAGATGTGGTGAGGTTGAAGGTAAGGAGGTGATGGTCAGATAAAGAAGAGGGTGGATGACTGGGTTTGAGGTAGGGCTAATATTGGTGAGAATAAGGTCAATACAGTGTCCAGCATGGTGAGTTGAAGAATCTGTAAGTTGCAGAGGCCGAGGGAAGAGGTGAGTGCAAGTAGTTTGGAGGCTGCTGGGGAGGTGGGGGTGTCAATGGCAATGTTGAAGTCGCCAAGTATCAGTGTAGGAATGTTGAAGGAAAGAAAGTGTGGTAGCCAAGCAGAAAAGTGATTGAGAAACTGAGAGGGAGTACCTGGGGGGGCTATAGATTACAGCAACACGTAGAGAGATAGGAGAGAAGAGGCTATTAGCTACTTACAAATACCTTGAACTCATAAATTTGGCTTCAGAGGTTTTTTTTATAAATGTTTATATGCATTCTATTGACTTAAGAATTCATGATTTTAAGTGTGTATACATTTACGAATTGGGCAATTGAATCGGGCCCATTATCAGTATCAATATTCCTTCCATGGGCCCCAATGGAAATAATCCAAGAGCCTCAAATAAATAGTGATACTGAATTTAAGAGCTACTAATTAATAAACCAGAAGCTTCACAGTATTAATATGTATATCCCTCTAGACTGGGACCTCAATGTTTTATGTATCAGAATGTTTAAAGTGGACCTGTCTTAACTGAGTTTTTACATCAATGCGTAGAACAGTAAAACTGTCTATACTTTGTGATAAAAAGACAACTGTAGCTTTGAAAATGTTCAAGTTTGTGAAATATGTAACTAAGGGCCCTATTCTATTGGCCAGATTATAAGGTTAAACTTGTACGTAAAGTTGCCACATTTTCATTTAGCTACTTGCATTCTGATTGCAAGTTACCCGCCCACAATCACTATTGGCAAGCCAAAGACGCAACTTAGGGTTAGCTTCTCCATTGATTTTCGGACAGCTCAAACATTAAGAGTACAACATACTCAAAGTTACACAAAATCCATATTCTATTAGAAGCGTTGGATCTTTCCTGTTATGTCACTGTCAGCACAGTGGCTAGCAGCGGCCAGCAGGTGGTGTGACATTACACGACAAGACTTTGTTGAGTTTGTTCTTAGGGTTAGGGTCAGTGTAGTGGCAGATTTTAAGTGCCACAGCGCACCACTACTTTATTATGTAAAGCTTATCATCTACCACTACACTAACCCCTAGCCCTAAACCTTAACTCTAACACTCATCCTCAGAACACATTTAACAAAGTCTCAGCACGCCATCTTTGTCTGACCAACTGGCCACTGCACTGACAGAGACATAATAGGAAAGATCGAAAGATTCTTGTCCATTCAAAGGTTCCTCCCACCACAGGAAGTTAATCAGAAGAAAACAAAATGGTACAATCAACAGCATAATTGCATATTTAATGTAATAACTGTGTTAGTTCTAAAAAGTGAATGTTCTCTCCATTAACACATAACTGAATATTCTAATTAAAGGTTGTACTTCTCTTAAATTTGTAAAAACATTTTGTCAAAACACTTTTCAAAAAAGCATATTATACATTTATTAATAATTTTAAGTTTTTTTAAATAAATGCATCTTACCTTTCAAGTCTGTAACCTTCATCTACTAAGCAACAGGGACACTTAAGCAGTCTGAACATGGTATGTTTAATTTCTCCCATCCATTACGTGAAATGAATGATGCGGAGCAGACATGACTATTCAAAGTAGTCACACAGTAGTGTAACTTGTGCTATCAACATCTTAATGCATGAGGTAGCAGTTAAGCAAAAGAAGTAGCACTCATATCTTGGTCAGGTTATCATACTTGTGATGTCATGATGTAGAGGCGTTTACCCCTGGAAAGCTAGGAAATGAGTGGGAAAGATTATTTAGAAGAAGCATGAAATTCTGATGTTTATGAAATAAAGATGATAGATCCCAATGCATGAAATGTAAATTATGCCCTTTTCATAAGATATGCCTATGTACTACATTCAACTAAATATACATATCTTAAACAGACTAGGGAAGTTACCGGTTTTTAATATTAAAATAAACTACCCAAGGGTTTATTTTCATATTTAAACATAATTCTATTAATACGTTCTTAAATACACTATCACTCACTGAAACCTTCTAAATAGTCCCTTCATAGGTCCACGTTATGTATACAATGTTTTTATAGTACTAGATGTACTAGCCATCAACAGGCTGTGTTTCAGTAGCAATTCAGCAAAATTCTGCTGAGACGCAATCCCAGATTTATCCAGGGGTGCATGCACCTTGTAGTACTGATTCAAGTGTATGCCATTTTACATATTAATATATTTGGGAACTATCCTCTTATGGGTAGTGCAGCACAAGGCAGCAGCAGTGAGCATCCGCTAGATGGCGCTGACGATATTCCGGTGCCATATCAGAGTCAAGGCTTAGGTAAACTGTTAGGGCTATGGTGAGGGTTAGTTCAAGGGTATGGCTAACATTATAAGCTTAGAACTTCTCTCGCATATCGGCAGCGGCATCTAGCAGTTGGAGGTTGCACTGCAGCGGTGGATCTGTCCCGACACCATAACAGGAAACATCCTATACTTGTATAGTAATTGAAGTCATAAACAGTAAATAATAAAAATATTAATGTTAATAAACCAAAATAATAATACTAATTTAAAAACAGTATAACAATATAGTAATTACATATCACCTATAATAGTTGTCAAACTGAGAATCGTCGTCACGCTTTGCGACCTCGCGAAGCGAGCTTGCAGAACTGAGTCCCTCGCGAAGGGACGCAGTTCGGGCCGCAAATGCGGACTCTCTGCATCTCACAGAAAACTTGTGTGAGTTGATTCTCATGACTTCGGGAATATGGATGAGGTTACCGTAGGTTTTAATATACCTAGTTCTAGGACTGTGAATCTGAAGGGAGCAAAAGAGGTTTCTGTTGCTACAACTGGCCACGAAAAGTCAAACTTCACTGTGGTTCTCTGGTTCACCAATGGTGATTTTCAAAAGAAAGACTGTTCGATAGGTTGCAATTCCAAAGACGTCATTGTCAGTGCAAATGAAAAAGGTTGGATGAATTCCAAGGTTATAAAGTTTTGGTTGGACAATGTTTGGCGAAAGAGAAAAGTGTAATTTTTCAAACTGAAATTTGTTTTTGTTAATGTTGGATTTGTGTAGGGCTCACCTAACACCGGAAATTAAAACCATTATAAATAAATATTCCACAATGGTCGTCATTTTAGGCGGTTTAACGAAAAAACTCCAACCTCTGGACATCACGGTTAATAAACCATTCAAAGACCAGTTGCGGGCTAAGTGGGAAAACTGGATGATGGGGGAATCATGAATATAACCAAACAGGAGAGATGAAAAGACCATTGTATAACGATATAGTGGCATGGATTGTAGAAAGCCGACAAATGCGCGCACCCACAACAGCGCGTCCGGTGAGTCCTGGGGAGAGAGACCTGGGGTTAGAGGGTGGGTACTAGGGGGAGAAACAGAGTGAGTAGTGGGGAGAGAGAGAGCTGGGGAGAGACGGTGAGTACTGGAGGGACAGAGCTAGGGAAAGAGGGTAAGTACCGAGGAGGTTAAATACTTGAAGCTCGGGAGAGGGCGAGTACTGGGAAAGACAGGGTGAGTGCTAAGAATGGTGAATACTGGGGGAAGAGAGGGTGAATAGTGGGGGGTGAGTACTTGGGGAGAGGGTTGAAGAGTTGGAGAAGTGGGGTGAGTACTGGGGGAGGAGAGGGTAAATGCAGAGTGCTGTACTGCCGTGCTGGTGTGGGTGTGCGCATTTGCCAGGCATTTTTCGGCGCGCACATGGGGGAAGAGAGGGTGAATAGTGGGGGGTGAGTACTTGGGGAGAGGGTTGAAGAGTTGGAGAAGTGGGGTGAGTACTGGGGGAGGAGAGGGTAAATGCAGAGTGCTGTACTGCCGTGCTGGTGTGGGTGTGCGCATTTGCCAGGCATTTTTCGGCGCACATGGCGGCGCATACGTCTCCTTCGCCCAAAAGTCGTACTACGATCTCTCACGGTTAAAATACACCTACCATTAAAATTATAGACTGATCATTTCTTTGTCAGTGGACACATTTTCAAAATCAGCAGGGATCAAATACTTTTTTCCCTCACTGTAGGATCGCTAGACACCCAAATACAGTTGTCTCAAGAAACAGGCTGAGGAGCACATCTTCAAGGAAAGTATGTTCAGGGCATTATGCCAACAAATTAGGAAAACTCAGCAATTAGCCAGTAGACAAAAAAAGGTCAGTCTATATAAAATCCCCACAAAATTAGGAGCCAAAGAGTGCTCCAATTATTGAACAATTCCTTGCATTTCAAATGCCAGCAACGCTTAAGATCATGCAAGCTTGGCACCAACAATACATGGACCAAAAACTACCAGATATACAAGCCGGATTTTACAGGAAAGCATAATGCCTAAGGAAGAATCTAAAAGGTGAAATTAATATTGCTGGGAGAAATTTTAACAACCTCAGATACACAGATGATACTCTTCTGATGGCTGAGAGTAAGTAGGAACTTAAAAGAAGAGAGTGCAACAGCGGGCCTGCAACTCAGCGTTAAAAAAATGTAAGATCAAGACAAATCGCAATCTCAGTTTCTGAAAAATAGATGGAGAAGTGGAGGCAGTGACAAATTTTACTTTAATGGGCTCCAAGGTATATGCAGATGGCACCTACAGCCAAGATGTTTGCTATTGTGGAGGAAACCTATGGCAAGTCTGGACAAGCTATTAAAAGATGTATCACTATCAATAGGTCTGCATAGATAGAACTATGGTATTGCCAATAGTAACATACAAATGTGAGAGCTGGACCATAAAGAAGACTCAGCCCCGGAGAATTTATGTCTGGATTCTGGTATTGGAAAAATCTGCTTAAAGTCCCTGGGTCTGCAAGAAGATCCAATAAATCAGTACTTCAGGAGATATGTACTATTGAACTCAACAGAGCTGAGGCTACAGCAAGGCCATCGGTATATTCAACACGGGCCCTCGAAGGCGCCTCTCATATTTCAAGGCATCTTCTGTCGGCGCGCCATGTCGGAGAGGGGAATATTGTTTTGCCTGCACTAGCTCTTTTTCAACTGCAGCGTTCACACTCTGCGCGGCTAAATAATAGAAAAGAACCTAAAGTGTTTACTAGAGGGTTTGATCATGAGGCTGAAGCTCAAATATTTTGGCCATTTCATGAAAAGACAGGATTCCCTAGAGAAGACTCTGATGATGGGAAAGATTTAAGGCACCACGAAGAAGATGGCGACAGAGGCGGAGATGCATAGATGAGGTCATTGGAGCAATGAGCATGAACTTGATGGAGCTCTGACAAGCAGTGGCTGACAGTTGTGCCTGGCGTGCTGTGGCCCTTAGGGTCACAGAGATTCGAACATGACTGAACATCTAAACAACAAATCCCTTTTATCTAAGTTTGCTAAGTGACCTTCTTAGGAGATATAAGTAGTTATAGGTCTTAAAGTCGGACCTTTTCTGTTTTATGCTACAGCACTAGGAGCCTCCTGTTGCCGGGTGTGCTTGCATCCCAATGTACTCCTTAAGCACAGCAGTTTGCGGGCCTAACCCTAAACCCCCAAGTTCCTAACCCCCTACACCCGTTACCAGGCCTAACCCTAACCCCCTACACCCCTTGCCGTCCCTAAACCTAACCCCTACAGCACTTTCCGGCTCTACACCCCTTGGCAGCCGTAACACTAACCTCCTAACCCTAACCCCCTAAAACTAAGTGCCTAAGCCCCTAACCCTCTACCCGATCCTAACCCTGTAAACCTAACCCAAAAAACCCTAACCACTTACCGGCCACAAGGAGACAGCTTTATCGGCGCAGGGCAGTGCAGCATGTGTGCACATAACAGCTGTACGTGCACGTGTGGTAGCATAAAACAGGAAAGCACCTTAAAGTCTTTCACATGAAAACCAATAACACTTTGCAGCTTCATCACTTGGAAGCTGACATTATGATACACCATACAACTGTATATATACTTTTAATGCTATACACTGGCAGTCAGTTAATGCTGCCCTCAGTTCTTATTATCCTTATTTTAACAAACTATTATGTATACATTGATTTGTATTAATTGTATATGGTTACTCTATTGAAGAGCCCAAAAGTTAAGCAAAAAAAAAAACTAGAAACGCCCCACACTTTCTCTTATTTACTGAGAAGTATGTGTTGAAACATTTGATGAAGTAGCGTATTATAGCGGTTTATAATGTTACAAAACAATTGCTCTCCTAATTCACCTCACAGTTCAGTCACGTAACACTCTGCTCTGTTATATAACCTCTCACACAATATCAACACACAAAAAAAGTGCACGAGACGCGTTTCCGTTATCCGACAAGCGCGCGAGATACTGAACTGGACCGTCAACGTGCGTGTGCTTACGCGTGACGTCTGTCAGACTAGATTCAGGCTTGTTGGTAAACCCGCGTGCGCGCTCCCTGATGTTTGTTGTGGAAAGCGCGCGCTGTAGTTTTGAAAGTGCAGCGCGGGAAGGCGCAAGAGGGATAGAAGGAGATACAGACAAAACGCGGGCGTGGGTAATCACTGTCACGGGCGGAGAGAGAGTGCTGAGGCTGGGGATATGGAGGGAGCTGTCAGCAACTTCAGAACCCCTTCCAAGGTGGTGAGGAAGTCATCGGGTGAGTAATGGTGGCTGGGGACACTCATTTTGCCTTTACAATGACAGACATTTCGTATGTGTTCCTAACAATATTGTCAAAGGAGGAAGAACTGTCAAATCTGATAAGAGCTCTATTCAGTTCTGTTTAAAGCCACCCATCTAAATAATACATTTGTTGACAAAAGAAAATGACAGAGTAGGCCTCCTACATAACCACCCCCTCCAGCTATAGGCTAGTAATCTGATGGTATCCTGTTCAGGGTAGAATTGCCTGGCATTTGGGGGCTGGATCACTCTAGTGAGTGAGATCAGACTAATATACTACAGGATATTTCTCCCTGTGACAGGCACAAGTGAGATAAGAGGCTGCTCTCTGAGTAGGTGAGCAGAAGGGATATTTCCTGATCGGCACAGCGGAGATTTGGTCAATTTCTAACCCGGATCTTTCCTGTTAGCTTGGCGCATATTAGCTCATCAGTATCTCCGTGGAATGGCGCACAAGCGCTCGTGTCTTAAAGGAGAACGCGCACGCGCCTCCTGCTACTGTCATACACAAACACTACATATATTAAAGGAATATGTAAGTGAGGTGAGTTATGAATGCGTCCTGTCGAATGCATCATAACCCACCTAGTAAAAAATTTTTGCATGAAAAAATGCAAACATTTTTTGCAGAAAATACAAAAGAATGTGCTGGGGTGTTGTAGACACCCCCAGCAACTAAGATTTGCATATTGGATATCTCATTTTGAATAAGATGTTCAATATGCAGCACATGCGCTTTATTGTAATTAATAAAACAAAAATTAAAAGTACCCTGACCCTATGTTTAACCCATGACCCTAATCTTAACCATGAACTCCCATTTCACCTATTATTAAAACAGAGAGAAAAAAAACAGATTCATATAAGAAGTATTTTTATTTAAGTAGACTGCAATACCACAATATACAGTATAGATGTAGTGGTTCAGCAAAACTACTCAGGTGTTGCCCTCCTCTCAGGTTGAGCGCTTCTTTTTGTTTAATCCTCCATAAGACAGTCAGCCATTTCTTTCCAATAGTTGTGAGCATGCGAGTTGTTGCGAACGCTTGCGGGCTCGCAAAGCGAGGGCCTCAGTTGCTGTCATGGAGCGCCAAAGGCGCTCCTTGCCAGCAACTGCGCCCCTCGCAAAAAAGTACAAGACACGTTACGACCAATTACGACTTTGCAAAAATCGTCCGCAACCCGCGGACATGAAAAAATTAAAAACACAATAAATACACACAACACATACATAAAAAGCTTACCTACAGCAAGAGGGAGCATCCAGGATCTCAAAAAATGAAGTTACACCTCAATTTAACTCAAAATAAAAGAGTTTAGACACAAAAAAAAATCTCTAAGCGAGAGAAAAAATGGCCGCCGAACAAAATGAAAACGAGGCTACAGGACTCGAAACACGCAAAACACCACAAAACACCTACGGATATTCCGCCACAGCCGCATACCACACATTTTAGAACAATAACTTATACAATGCGGAAGTACACAGCTACGCTAACGGTTTGGTCTTGAGCACGCACACTATTACACTACACACATTCATGACGCTTACACAGCAGCTCCCCACTACTAATGCTGCAGCAACATCAAAACAGATTGTCAGCTCTTCAACACAATGCTTCAAAATAGGTAAAGTATATTAATTTATTAATCTATTAGTTATTTTATTATTACACACCAAACAGCATTAGCTACCTTACAATTTCACTGCCGTCATTTTTTGACGGGCAATACTCTAGTACTTCTATAGCTGTCATATCTACTAATGTTGTTTTGTTGAGTGCTTCTTTTAGTAATTTACAGTAATCTTAGAAGGGAAATGTATGTTTTAGGATAAAATGTAAAATAATAAATTACACTAATGTGTTATATACATTTAGATATGGATTACAGAAATATAATTTTTCTGTCAATGGTTCCCAATTTTCATACTTTCTCATTTCGTCCCCGACAGCAGTGCTGTGCAGTGAACGCTAGCTGGTGCTACGGGTTTTTTTTTTTCAAATTGTTCTTGGATTGAGGGTTAGACTTAAGTTTACGGTAGTGGCACTCTGCGCACCACTATGTAAATCTTGTCTGCTACTTCCCTAAACCTTAAGTCTACCCTCACTCCAAGAACAAATTGAAAAGACTTGGAGCGTCACCTAGTGTCGGCAACACGCCACTGCTGGCGGATACAACACAGGAAAGATCCCCATTTATTTTCTTCTTGCTGGGCCACCGCTGTGTCATTTTTAGTAGACTCCTATTAAAAACATTATAGACAAAATGTTTTTACAAAGGTATAAATAATGCCCTTTCATTCTTACCTATTTCATTCACAGCTGGTTTAAAGGCGTATCTAAGTTTTTCTGTATTATGAAGCATCTGATCTAAATGAAATGTAAAGGTTTTCTCAAATACAATGGTCCTTGAGGTTTTCGCGGACTACCTGAAAACTTTTGAGGATCTGTTAAAGGGCCACATACATCAGCACAATTTGGACCATATTATCCAGCTGGAACAGTTTTTCCTTACTGGGATTACACAATTAGTGCATTAAGTGTGATAAAGTGTCATGTGCTCTGATCATTACTAAACGTTACTCGTTGCATTCTTTTCAGGGGTCAGTACACCATCTCCATCATTTCTTATTCCGGCTTCTCCTCTTATGAAGAAGTTTGGGTATGGCACCGGGGTCAGCGTGTATCTGATGAAAAGGTAAAATAACAAGCAGCACCACAAACATTATGCAAATACACATTAGAAATAAAATAAGCATTTTGCTATTGGACCAACCCAAGTAGGCTTTGCTGTTATCTTCTCACGTGCCCAAGCAACAAACCACTATAAATAATTGGCACAAATATGTATTTAGGAATCTATGGTTTCTAATTCATAAAAATGTCAACCAAATCAACCAAGTAATTATTATTTTATTTTAAAGGGCCACTTACCTCACTGTAAGTTCTCTTCAAGATTGTGTGGTCTATTCTTTTAATTACACTAATAACAGATACAGCATATTAAGCTTTAATTCTGTGTTTACATCCCATCTATCCTGGCTGTTGCATGAGTAATATTAGACTACTGAGTGTAGCACAGCATGCCCTGGTGCACTGCACTGACCAGTTAACCCATAGCTTTCATGTGCAGGATCACTGCAAGGACCAAGTACAGAACTCTGCCCCCTCCACCTCTACCATGCATTACTAAAATTCCCGAGAGGCACGAGGGCAAGAGACCTGAATTTTCTGCAACTAGAGAAGAATAAACTCAGAAGTTCTGTTCCCTTCAAACTTGGAAATATAATCAGTCTGGCAAAACCTTAGCATTGATGTGATAGTAATGTGGCAGACGGGGATCTGGCAGTGAGCCGTCAGTGACGCATGTAACTGATTTGATTTGATTTTGCACATATTTCAAAATGCTATTATGAGATCTTCCCGGAGATGTGGCCCAAATTATATTCTGCAGATTACGCTGATCACATATATAGTTGTGAGCGTACGGGTCGTTGCTCACGCTTGCGGGCTCGCATAGCGAGCCTGCGGCCCTCGCGTAGCGAGGTCACTGAGGCCCCTCGCAAAGCGAGGGCCTCAGTTGCTGGCGAGGTCACTGGGCAAGGGCCTCAAACACTCGCAAACTTCACGTCGCTACTCAAAAAAACACGACACACAAATTACGACACTCGCTAAATTTTACGAGGAACGCAAACAACCTACGAAACACGTTACCACACATTACGACCTCGCAAACATCGGACGCAACACGCCGACATACAAACCTTTAAAACACAATAAATACACACAACACACACATAAAAAGATTACCTACAGCAAGAGGAACCATCCAGCACCTCAAAAAAACAAGTTACACCTTCATTTAAATAAAAATAAAACACTTTAGACACTAATAAAATCGCTAAGCGAGAGAAAAAATGGCCGACGGACAAAACGAAAACGAGGCTACAGCACTCTCCGACGTAAAACACCACACCACACTCGCAAAACACCACACGAAACTCGAAAACAACTACAAACCAACAACGGACAATACGCAAAGACGCACAACACACATAAACCGCCATTTCACGCAAATGCGGAAGTACGACACTACGCGTACGGTTTGACTCGCGCACGCACAGTATTACACTGCACACATTCACCACGCTTAGAGAGCAGCTCCACAACACTAATGCTGCAGCAATGTCAACACACATTCACATCTCTTCAACACAATGCTTCCAAATAGGTAAAGTATATTCATTTATTAATGTATTATACCTTTACTATTACACACCAAACAACATTAGCTCACTTACAATAACATTGCCGTCATTTTTTGACGGGCAATTCGCTAGTGTAATATAAATTCAAGAGCACAAATATAATCTTAATGCTGTGCTGACCTCTTCTGAGAGCTTGCCATGCAAAATGGGTTTAGGAGTGAAATATCCTATTCAGACATTGACCACTCCTTTTAAGAAACCCTCAGGAACTCAAATGTGTTATCTATAAAATTGTATTAACAACATTTCTTTTTCTCATTGTACAGATCTCCCAAAGGCTTGTCTCATTCCCCCTGGGCAGTTAAGAAAATTAACAAACAGTGTAATTCATCCCACAAAATTCTATATGAAAAAAGACTAAATGATGAAGCTAAGATTTTAAAAAATATACAACATCCCAACATTGTAGGTGAGTGTTAACAAGATCACCTCCATATTGTCCACTACTTATTTCCAACTTCCTTGAAACTACTGGTACTGCTAGACACAGAAAATGACATTTATGTATATAGGTATATTAGATACGGTAATTAATTTATGCTTCAGATACTGCCCCCAAAAAACATGTTTTCTTGTAAAACTCGCTTTTTAAACATGGTCTAAATTATTCTCCGGTTGGTATGTCATTTGGACCTTGCAAGCATAACTATATATATATATATATATATATATATATATATATATATATATATATATATATATACAAGAACTTTTGAGGAGAACATTTTTATGTTGATGTCTCATGGTATAATCACATTTAGGGTCACTGTAATGGAAGTTAGGCTGGGTTGTCCAAGCAAATCGATCAGACAGGAGTGGTAGAAAAAACAGAACTGTGTAGTCTCAATGCACACAGGAGACCCGTCAGATGCTGATCAATGTGTTTTATACCACAGAATATGGAAACTGTAAATTACTGATACACTAGGTTAGTTCATACATTAGTTTAATCGAGTTTTAACATTTTCATTTTACATTAATATTGTTCTCCTTGGCTTCTCAAAAACTGATTAAGCTCAAAAGCTTTTTGGGCTATGTCAGAGCCTTGCAAAGAAGGTATCTCTTCTCTGTTGGAATAACGTAATTTGTACTAACTTTGTTTAAATTTTTTACAGAAATACTTTTTTTTTTTTTTTTTTTATAACCTATTAGAATGAATACATGCAGTGAAGAATTACAAAAATATCAAGTTAACAAACTCTAATTAAATTAAGAAGAAATTCAAGGTAGTATGAGGAGTAATTTTGTATAATTCCCCATGTTTCCTTTGCTGCACAACAAAATAGAATATTTATCTCATATTGATAGTGGTTGTAAAGTCTCCCAAAGAGGAATATATCAAAATACTTATGCTAGATTAGTTTTGCATTGGTTGGAAGCATTTGATTTGAATACAAGTAATATTAATAATAATCCGCTTCTTCTGTAATGTACAATACCGGTGTCCCTGTGCTTGCTGTTCTCAAGGTTATCGGGCATTTACTAAATCAAAAGATGGCAGCCTGTGTCTTGCAATGGAGTTCGGGGGTGAGAAGTCTCTCAATGACCTCATAGAGGAGAGGAATGAAAATGCGGATGGCCCATTTCCTGCTTCACTTATTTTAAAAGTTGCTCTGAATATGGCAAGAGGCCTGAAGGTATATTGTACATAATATATTAATGTTAGCCGTGATGATTTGTTTTGTTACATTAACACTGTTATATGTTAACAATGATATTTTGTTTTCCAGTATAAAATCATCACTGGTTGTGTGCAATATGACTTTATCATTGCACTGATATAATACATTTGTATTGTGCATTTGAAAAGGCGAGTTTTTTTTAGTTTTTTTTTATACCGCACATGAGGCATGATGATTATTAATCTGAACCTTGGGAAACTTTTGTTAAAATCACTCAGAAAAATGATGGAGGGAAGTGCTATTTTTATGCTTCTGCACTGCTTGAGCTGCATAATGAAGCAGATTTTCCAACAGTGAGGAGGAAAAAATTCACTTGCGCGTCTCCTTGCATTTTGGGGCATAGAAATAGACACAAAAATACAAATTATTTCATAGATTAGTAAAGTCTACAGATAATTTTGAAAATATGGATTGACAATAATACTTATGAACCTGGCTTCTGCAATGTTCTATTTAATAGCAGAATATTTGGCAGTTTGTTCCCTTTAAAGAGCAGAACGGAAAATATCATAAGAGAATTGGTTGCATTTCTAGTAAAAGGACCACCGTAGACTGGCAGAATCAAGTGGTATTTGTGTTTTTTTTCTTATAGGGGGGGGGGGGGTATTCCTTAAAGCATGAAAAGCTGGTTATATGCTAGTATCCATTTTTTCTTTTTCTAAACTGAACCAGTCCTACGAAACATGATTTTCTTGCTGTATTCAAATGAGCAGCTCACACGGGTTAGCGGTTTTGATGTGCTAATTAGGATTACGGTCTGCTTGTCTGTCTCTTTAATTGCTAAAATAAAGACCCACGATGTTATTTGGCAGTTAGACTCCTCTACAACCTTATCACACTGAGCCACACATTAGCATACTGAGCCATAAAATCAATTGTTTACTGTAGAGAAAAACTGCTAGTACAATGTATAGCCAGTTGTTAATGCTCTTCAAAATGAAACAAACTACCTGTTGGGATGATAGTTTCTCTAAGCATGTCATACAAGACGGAACCATAGAACAGTTTTATCAAAAATCTTAATATTTACATTACCCCGTGTCATGGTGCAATTCCATCATTGTCTGTGTCTAGCTTGAGGGCCGTTGTATTCTATTATCAAGTGTCCTATTTAGAAATGCACTTCTACAAAGAAATAAATATCTAACAGAACAAAACACAACCAATAAATATTAGTTTGTTTAGCATTAGTTTATCTAAAAACATTTTACACATTATCAAGTCAAGTTTTTCAATAAAATAAATCATACTACAGTTATGACATCTCACGGAGTTATTGTGCTTGTTAAAACTTGTAATATTGCTGAATATGCCTTGAAATATACAGTATAATTATTGCAACTAAATAGAACTATATATTTTTTCTGTAGTTGGACACCTAGCATTTCAAAAAAAGAAACGTGCCTTTTTAATGACCACAATATTGGAAGTCAAACTGCTAAATAATTAGTAATTCCATTCCTGTTTTTTCTAATCTTATAATATTGTGAAGCTGGACGATATACATTATGTCTGTATTAAATGTTACATGAGATAAAATGGGTTTTATTAACATCACCAGCAATGGAACAGTCTCTTATTTCCTCTTGTTCTTTAGTACCTGCACAATGAGAGAAAACTCCTTCATGGTGATATCAAGTCATCCAATGTTGTGATTAAAGGTGACTTTGAATCCATCAAAATCTGTGATGTTGGTGTATCGCTGCCTTTGGATGAAAACATGATCAGTAAGTGTTGTATCTGAGTGTTTTGGCGTTGATAGTAATGTTCTAGAACAGTCTACCTCTTGCCTTTCAACATTTTATAATCTACCAGGAAATTGCCGGGAGTAAAATTGTAAGCCTGGCAATGCGAGGATATTGCCCCTTTGGCACTCATTGCAGCCCAAGTCCCGCGTGTTTCAACTGCTCGGTTAGCTTTGCGAGGCTCACAGTCCCGTGTGCCATTGCTTCAACGGCTCGCTTCGTGAGGGCCGCAAGTGCGTTACAAACATCGCAAACGTTCCAAACAGTCCCGCAGATCCACAACTATATATGTGATATCTTTTGGCAGACCCTGTATTAGAGAAAGCTAGACTATTATGGACCCAGCATACCTTTTCTTTAAGAGCCAGGAAAGGATATTATCCATCTCTATCTATATAATGTCCCCATTCAGTTTCCCAAAGTGCAGTGCAATAACTATTTTATGAATTCTGAGCAGAAAATATATATATTTATATTTTTTTTTAAACTTCTTGTTAGACATTCAAATGTGCCACAACCGTATTATTTATTTATGTACTGTACTCTGTATGGTGGAGGCTTCGGACTTTTGCCCACCATATGCTAAATGATGATGATGTTAATAACCTTCCCTGATTCGATTAATGTAAGATCAAAACTGTCTAGGGGTAGGTCTCCTAACTTGTGCATAATCCATCCTATGCTTTGCTTTGAATTTGTTTAATACTGCAAGCCATATGCCTAAAATGGGGCCATGTATAAAGTGACATTGTATATTTGTAGAATTGTGATGTATTGCTGATCACTTATCTGCTCCATTAGTAACAGAAACTAAGCCATCTTTCTACCAGATATGCTATATATCTAGGAAAGTACTATCTTTCAACATGGACATGCAAGATCTATTCAATTATTCACCTGCTCCCCGAAGCCATACAAACACAGGCTATCCTTTTGGATCACTTTGTTTAAGTTTGTATTTCTAATCCTGCTCTTCCCAGCATTCAGACTGATGCTACAGGACACCTTTCTCAATGGTACAAGTGATCTAATGCTCTTGACGTTGCACCCTATCATAACTTGTTCTACTCTAATAAGTTTTACTTCTATGTTATGTCTTATACTTTTTTTAGCACTTTTAAATGCGTTATAAACAACATTACTTATTGGTGATTTTTCTGATCTTTCAGTGAGTGATCCTACAGCCTGCTACATAGGCACTGAATCTTGGAAACCAAAAGAAGTGTTGGATGAAAATGGGGTCATAACTGATAAAGCTGATATATTTGCCTTTGGTCTGACTCTTTGGGAGATGATGACTTTATCAATACCACATCTGAATTTGCCAACAGAGGATGAAGTTGAAGGTTTGTTAAATACAAAAGGATTTAAAGTCTTGGAGGAAATATCTTAATTGCCATTACCCATTTCAGGTCTAAACATACAAATTAAAGGATCACTGTTAAGCAAAATATTCACATTTTTGAAGTATGGAACAAACCAATGTTAACATCTATTTAGACCGTGGGCATAAAAGCATTTGGGTGGAGGATCTTAATTCCAGCTGACTGCCATTATAGCCTTATTTCCTTTTTAAGGTGTAGGGAGTGGTTACATAACATGGCAAGCAAGTATTTAAAGTATACTTGCAGGGTGCCACTACTTGGCCAGTGTGAAAGGGAAGGTGTCAAATGTGGAATTCTTATCTGAATCACCCAGTCAGTAGATCCCATCCACTCCTCCCACCACTGTTGAATATATAATTCTCAGTCTCCAAATCAGCAGGAAGTTTGAGGCACAATTAGTGTTAACTAAGATAGAATTTACTGGTAAGTAACATAATTCTCTATTTCCTTGAAATCTTCAACGGCAGTACAGCAAAAACCACCTCCTACTCGTGTAACTAGCAACTACAACAGCAGCACTTGGGCATTCTTTCAATTAACACTGAGCTTTTATTTAAGACTTGAAGGAAATCAAATTTACTGTAAGTAACAAGTCTCTATTTTCTTAACCTCTTCTAGGCAGCACAGAACATGATACATAAGCGAACTAGGGAGGGCTATGTAAATGCTGCCTCTAGGACCCTCGGTCCAAACTACCTCTTCACGAAAATCCACTCTGTTTTTCCAAATGTGAGCATACTCTTCCATGTTGCTAGACCCGACTTTGATAAGTTTTAACAATTGCCCAACAGTAGCCATCTAGAAATTGTGGACTTTGAAACTTGACCTTTTCTTCTCCCGTGGAAAGCAGTAATCAATGTGTTAGATCAGCTAAACTTCTGATCTCTGTAAGTAAATCAGCAAATACTTCTCTGTCTTTGTCTTGCTTTTTTTCTTCCTGCACCCAACCTTTCGGTATATATGAAACTGAAAACACCTTAGGTCTGAATTCTGGAGTGCGTGATCTTCATCCATAAAAAATGTTGAACTTCAGATAACACCAGATTTTCTCCAGTTCTGTGCCAACATAATTGCTACTAAAAATTAACCATTTTAACTGTTCAAAATTTAAATTCACAATCCTCAAATGGAGATCTGGTCAATATCTCTAGGACCACTTTAGACCAAAATTGACATGGCTGCTCTTATGAAAATGTTCTGCTTCTTCTTTAACAGTCTTACTTAAGTTGTTAACTCTTCTACTTTGGTCTGAGAAAATATTATCGTTCCAGCTCTTGAATCCAATTCTAAACCGAAGAACCTGATTCTTTGTGTCTGAGCTAGGTGTGATTTATTAGCCATCCTCCTGTTTCCTCCGTAGTCTTAGCAACATTTGTTGTTCCGTCTTTGCCACTATGATCCAGTCGGCGAGATATGGTACTATTTCTCTTCCCTCTTTAATGAGGAAAACCATTAGTACTATCTGCATCTTTTTGTGATTTGCTCTGGGGGTGGATGCGAGTCTGAAATAGTAGAGCCATGAACTGTCAATATCTTCTTCTCGTTCAGATCTATCAAGCCATTGCAGACCTTATAGACTCCATCCTGAATCTTTCCCTCGATGACTTGTTCAAATCTCTGAGATCTAGAATTGGTGTGTAACCTCCTGTAACAATTCCATTGGATATTTAACCATTTTGGAATGTACTCCTGTAAATGTTTGTAGAAGAGAGGCTTGATTCCCATGCTTCAGAAGCAAACTCTTGAACTGCTTTTAATAACACCTTTTTTGTTTCCTTTTTTTTTTTTTTTTTGGAGTGGACCTCTCAAACTGGAGCCTCCATGTCACCAAACTGTAATCTTGGTGCACAATTTTTAAAACCAAACGATAGTCTATACATTTTTACCATTTTAACGCAAAATAGCAGACTCTTGCTCCTGTTGGAAGATAGTAGGGAGAATTAGACGTTGATCTGGTACAATTTTATTATTAACTTTTTTTGTAACATATTCCGTAGTGCTTCTTCTGAATCGGAGTTAAACAAATTCTTTTCCTTTCATTTTTGTTTGAAGATGAAACTTCAGATCCCAGCTCAGGGAACTCCTCCTCCACCTGTGCAACAAGAGAATCCTGATTTTTCTGGAGCCTCACTTAACTGTGACCATATCACACTCTAGAGCCACCCAAGGAACTTAATGAAGTTTCCTACTTGTTCCTTTTTAAGCACTCCTCGCAGACTCTTTGTATAGCTCTCCAAGAACTTCTTGTCACAACCTAGGCATCTTGGAAGCTTCAGCTTGGCTTTTAAAGCCACATGTCCAAGGCAGACAGGCTTACTTGTACATATCACCTACTGTACCTCCCTTAGGAGCCTCTACTAAAGATGCCATAGGCTCCTATATTGTCCTAGCATAATAATGTTATACTATATCTAAAGTTGTTACCTCACCTTGGGGGCACGCCGACCTTCGTGCGGTACAGAAAAGCGCGCAGTCATCAGGGCGCCGAGAACTGTGCCCTGATGACGCTCTGTGCTCCAGCCTGCATCCCATCTGTTTAAGAGGCCCCCATCTCATATTTACTGGACCTGCCTGGCAAGGTAAGGGTTTGACAGTGACATTACATACAATATGTTCCTAGTGACACATGCCAGTCCCACATGGCACACTGTCAGCCCCTTGCCTTAGCAGCCTTCAGCAAGCGGGTCTAGTAAATATGGGATGCAGGCTGGAGCGCGGAGCATCATCAGAGCACAGTTCTTGGTGCGCTGGTCTCCAGCGTGCAAAAAACTTGCCACCCGCCTTGGGCCTCGGGCACAGTTTCTTGAAGCTGAGCGGCTCTCCTCTGTAAGGTGAAGTCCCTACAAACACACACTGTCTTTCTGTAGCTCTAACTGGAGCTTCACAGCATGAGCTCAGGAGTTTCCCTGTGTGCGACTGCCTGGGCTCTAATCCTCTAGCGGCCGCCTGGGCTCTAATCCTCTAGCGGCCGCCTGGGCTCTAATCCTCTAGCGGCCGCCTGGGCTCTAATCCTCTAGCGGCCGCCTGGGCTCTAATCCTCTAGCGGCCGCCTGGGCTCTAATCCTCTAGCGGCCGCCTGGGCTCTAATCCTCTAGCGGCCGCCTGGGCTCTAATCCTCTAGCGGCCGCCTGGGCTCTAATCCTCTAGCGGCCGCCTGGGCTCTAATCCTCTAGCGGCCGCCTGGGCTCTAATCCTCTAGCGGCCGCCTGGGCTCTAATCCTCTAGCGGCCGCCTGGGCTCTAATCCTCTAGCGGCCGCCTGGGCTCTAATCCTCTAGCGGCCGCCTGGGCTCTAATCCTCTAGCGGCCGCCTGGGCTCTAATCCTCTAGCGGCCGCCTGGGCTCTAATCCTCTAGCGGCCGCCTGGGCTCTAATCCTCTAGCGGCCGCCTGGGCTCTAATCCTCTAGCGGCCGCCTGGGCTCTAATCCTCTAGCGGCCGCCTGGGCTCTAATCCTCTAGCGGCCGCCTGGGCTCTAATCCTCTAGCGGCTGTCTGGGCTGTAAACGCCTTTGCTACCTTTCCAGCTGTTCCCAGTCATCCTGCGTTCATCTGTAACCCCCCACCTTCCACACTGAACTGCAAAGCATCGTGCCTCGTTTTCCCGACAGTGGGAAACAAGGGGAGAGGCCGAGTCACCTCCTGTCTCCATATTGCATCATTCAATATAGTGTACCTCTACCGATAGTGTAGAACAGTAATATGTAGTGTTTGATACGATGGCCTCTAATAGTATGTGTAGTAGTATAGAATCAGTATATGCATATATTCTGATACAACTATGTAAGTACATAATATGCTTGTCCAACGGATCCAATGAGCAAGCTCCTAAACTACTGTAACTCTCCCACCGCATTTGGTAGAATTTAGTAGTCCATAAAACTTTTTAAATATAAGGATTGTTATAACTTTCTTATATTAGATATCGGAGGATAACTGCTTTACACCTACTTTTAGTGTAATTTTCTAACCTGGAGCTATTCCAATAGCTCCTTCTCCCTTATCATACTTCTCCGACATGGATCAACTCTGTTATCCTTACGGTGGAGGGAGGTCTTCATATTTGCACTATTGTCTTAACTTCTGAATAAGCAGTTACTACACATCTCGCATGTAGGGGTATGCAAAGTGCAGGTTAGTAGTCCCTCAGGTGGTGACTGACTACCCTATTCCATCCCTCTGGAGAAATGTCTTAACTCTATTCCAGGTATTCAGGTGTTTTTCCTGTCCTGTCCCAGGTAGGATGGATGCCTGGAATAGTTAAGACATTTCTCCAGAGGGATGGAATAGGATAGTCAGTCACCACCTTGAGGGATGGGTGTTACAAAAAGAAAATACCCTCCCCTTAGAGCCTCCCTCCTGTGTTTCCTGGGTATTTTCTTTTTGTTCGTGGTGTCTACCTGTTCTAATGAATAGTCTATCTTCCATGCTCTGTGCTGCCTAGAAGACATTTAGAAAATAAAGCTTTTTCCCAATAAATATATTTACAGCTGCTAATGTTTGCTTCAAACATCGAAAAAAAATGTTTAAGTCTACAGTCTTAATGGTAGATGCAAATCTCTTGTCCTGTTTGATCCATCTTATAAACACCATCCATTAGTATGTGGAATCAACTGTAATTGATGTTTTTCTTTATTGGACAAAATGGAAACGTTACTGTCAAACTAGTACAAATCATAGTAATAAAAGTAATAATTCTCCTTTTTCCCTCCCTTATTTTAACTGTAGATTCCTTTGATGAAGATGATTTTGATGAGGATGCATATTACGAAGCACTGGGGACAAGACCTGGACTAAACATGGAGGAACTTGACAAATCCTATCAGTTTGTTATTGAAATATTCACTATTTGCACAAATGAAAACCCAAAAGAACGGCCATCAGCAAGCCAGATTGTGGAGATTTTAGAGGCAGAAGTGAATAAATAAGCATCTGTTAATATTCACAGCCTCGTTCTTTTGGAAGAGTAATTTTTATATGTTTGTACTTGGCCTGAGAATATATATGGAATTAAATTTTGTTTTTTTGTACAAGTTTTTAATCGCATCTCTCTTCTTATAAGTGTAAATTGGCAAAGCAAGATTTGTAGACATTTTGGAATATTAATACTAAATGGCAACCCTCACTGCTTCGTAGGAGACCGTATTGTGATTATTTGGTGCTTAGCAGTAGGACTTCCATTTTTGTAGTAATGATCCTTAAGCTCTATAATATATTTATATTGCATGTCCGGTTATATTGTTACCAAACTACAAGGGTTACTAATGGCACATCTTAAAAAGAGGAAATAAGTCTAATACTGTGTGTAGTTTCATTTATTAGCCGATGTGTGCATGGCAGCCTGAAATTGTCTTGTTACTTTCTTTGTGTTTATATGTTTCAAAAGACTAATAAAATATTGTACTTTTGTGACTTTACTTAAAAGATGGGAAATTCCTGCTATCTTTTTAGAACAAGTTTGGCCCTTAAAAGCATTACCATCTGGGGCCTTGAGGCCCGAACCCCGGCGCGCCCATCATTTCATCCAGGGTATGGTTGTGGTCAGTTGGTTTTCGTCCCCATGTCACAATTCCAGTCTCCGTTCAAATTTCCTGGCTCTTGTGATGGTATTAGCTGTGCATCTTGATAACAACCTGTCTGATGGAATGATCTAGCTGTGGGAAGGAAATTCAAGTGAGTTAACTAGTTTAGAAGAAAACTTCCAGTGTATAGGTTTGTGATGTAATTACCAGCTGACCATGAGATGGGTCTAACTCCCACACACTGCAGATTGGCCAGGAAGGTTCTGCAGAGGGCATACGGTTTAACTTCAGGTAATTATGTTTGTGAGCTGAACCAAAGTTATATTCGGTTTGCCTATAAATGTTCCAATAAATACATAAGTTAGGTGTTAGTTATTTTGTTCCAGATTCTTCCTTTGGATGATCCTGATATGATTGGTCACAGAGAAGCCCATTGCCAACAAGGTCCTGAGGGAGGATCCCTTGAGCTGAACATGACCTCCTCTCCTGGATCTTGACGGTTTATCCTACAGCTATTTCATTTACAGGATGTACATCAGACGGGATGTTTTCATCCATAAAAATAATTGGGACCCTCTTGTACCAATTGCTTATCTTCCCCTAAAAGAAAGCTTTGGGATCAGGTCCTCGGCACCAAACCTTTTGTCTCCATTTTCCCTATACCTATATTCTTCCCTCTTTCTGGGCACCCAGCTCAAAACTTCAATCTACAGCAGAGGGGCCACCCCCAAATAGGTAAACTAAGAGAAATATTGTTTTTATCTAATTTGTAAGTCTAGCACCAAAGGTCTTTTCTATACTGGGAAAAAAGAAAATCCAGACTGGAGAGCTTGGTTGCAAACGAGAACTGTATACTGTTACTCTTCTAAAACAAACAATCTGTCCTGTTTAGCTCATCATAAAGGGGAATTATTCATTTAACTACAAGTTTGTAGCCAACAATATATGCAATCTTTTACAAATAATCGCTTTTGTCTCACCGGACCGCTTATTGCAGGGACATCTAGTGAGCTTATGGGCTTCATTACTCACCTTCCAGATAGGAGGTACCCTTTTGTAGGTCTCAGTTTACGTAGTCCTTCATTGTGCATGATTCATTATGGATTAGAAATCACTATTTTATTTCTTCCACCATTCATTAGTTACAGGTAAATCCCACTTACTGGAGCACCAACCCCCAGTTATAGCCCTTTAAATCATCTCTCAGGCGGCTCTATGGCGATAAAAGGAACGCTAAGCTGGTTATTACTGCATCAATAAATATTCAGTTTTATCCCCTATTTCCTTTCCAGTTTATTGTATTCTTCAAAAAGGAAAAAATAGAAAACGGGTTTGGTAGGGATATTGGGTAAATTGTTAACAGATTTTATCCAATAGATTTTTGGCCGATACCAGTTGAATGTCCCTTATTTTGTAACGCAAAACCGCCCCATGCAATTTAAAAATAACGGACAAATCTTATTAGTCTATTAGCACTTTTTAATATATTGAAATTTTACTGAAAAACTTGAAGTACCTAAACATTTTTGGTAACCTTATTGTAAGAATAAGTTATACAGCACTAACTATGCAACCTCCATCTCCACATTAATATGAAATTAAATCAGAATAATTGTAGGTGATTAAAGGATCACATGAAAGCATGTTGAAATATGTGCAAATGCAAATGGGCAATTTATCAGGTTACTGGGGTGTGTCCCATTCAAATCAATGGAAAGACTGTTTATTTCTAGGATGAAGCAAAGACCTTGGGTTCATTTTTACTGCAGAAAATGCAGGTTTCTGCTCTCTTGCCTCTGGAATTTAAGTAACGTGGAGCAGCTCGGGGAATTATTGCGCCTCAGTTCTGTGTAGCAAGGGGCGGGGGATCTTCTGCAGGCACAGAGTTATGGGTTAACTGGTTAGTGCAGTCCTGAGTCCATGGAAAAACTGCTATCAATCACTGGCTTTCCTATAGAAAATCTCCATCACTGCAAGTGCCTCGGCCAGTAGGCAGGATACACATGGGCTCCAATTAAATTCCAAACCTGCAGTTGCCTTCATACAGCCTGTAAGTGTGCAGGCTTGAAATTACAGAGCAATTAAATTGAACAAGCCAAAAGCCATGCACCCGTAAGTAGCATTTCAGAGCATGACTGCGGACACAGGGCCTCATTTAATTCAAAATTATCAACAGTTACAGATTGATTTAATTGATCAAGCCTGCAATTTAAGGGCTTAAAGCCAAAACCGTAAACCTGCAAGTAGCATTTCAGGTCATAATTAAATAGGCAAGGCCATAACTACAGATTTAGAAACTGCCAATAGTAAATGAGATCATTATCATGACGTCAGTAAAACATGGAGGTTAAATCACAATCGGTGTTTAGAAGTCAAATTTACAATCTGACTCCCAATCTCTAAAAAAAAAAAAAAAAAATCTACTATTCTAGTCAATGTGAGTTCAATATGTATCAACCCATTACATGCCAGGATCGATAGAACACAAAAATTACACCGCAAAAAAAAAAATTTATTGCAGGTTTACGAGCTTGAGACTGTGGTGCAATTTTTCGAATATATTTCATCACCTTCCCCGTCTTTCAAATTGCAGTATTGTTTTGTTTGTGGGGCTTTTACAGTGCTACGCACAGGTCTTTAACCCCTTGCGATTCCTTTCTAGCACTCGTAGGATTTTTGGCTACATTTGCCATTTACAGGTGTGAAAACAACCGCGGGCTTGACAGATCAAAGGCTTAGCTGGGTCAATTACGATTTTTACAACCACAGGGATTTTCAGCCTGTGACCCGCAGATCGATTGCCGGGAGCTAGAAGAGGCCAATTTAATAGCAGTAACTTTTGGGGGCTATATTACGGGCTGCTCCTTTAGCTACAATTTGGGTAATTTAATAGGGGCCTTTGTATTTAAACAGACTAATTTTTAGATTTGTTTTTTAAAAGAATAGATACATTTTAACATAATCTTGTGCGCTCACAATGAAGAACACGGTGTGATAAATGGCCCTTAAGGCTAGTTTGCCTAAGTATGTGTCGGGTTAATGAGAAGTCAAGGAGAGATGTTCATGGACATCTTATTCCCTTTGCCCGAGTTGGAAACAAAATACTTTCTTAATGCTCTACCCTGATCTATATGGAAACCCGCCTAACGCTACCCAGTCAGCGCAGATTTGCTATAGCTCCTTGAACTTTACAATAGCATCTATTTGGCACGCCAAAACGCAATTGGCCATTTGAATTCCCGCTCTCAGATTCGCCATAGTGCCACTCTACGTGTACCTGAGTGCCGGAGCGCTAAACGAGGTATTCCAGTATAATTGTATAGCAAAAACTAGGAGGGATCCATTTTTAAATTAAATTGAAATCCTTGCTTAGTAGATAAAATGATCAGTTTTTAGAGAATACACCAATTAAAAACCACATTAAAACAAAAATGTATGTTTAAAATATTTAATGGATTTACAACTTTCTCAACATTTTTTAACTTAACATTCCAGTTTACGGGGTTTGCGTCATTCCCACTACACACATAAACCTAACGCAAAAGTAACACGGTGATACGTGATGTTTTACACGAGAATAAAGACAACGCTGACAAAAGATTTCTAGCAATGATTAGAGAACTGATCTTGTGAAGAAATACAAAAGTATTTTACAACCGCTTATAATATAAAGTTTACACAGGTCAAAAATGGTGTGAATCGGGGTGTAATATGTCATCTTGGACACACGCACCCAGTTATAGGCCGTTATTAAACAGGGTATTGAATGTTTCTGGTGGATCGAGGGAAACAAACACCATTAAAATGGTCACAAACAAAACAATTAAATATATACAAAGTTACACTTCTTACAATTATACACATTGTGATCTCTGAACATGGTAGGAAACCCAGAAAATCCAAACTTGACATAAATCACTGCAAAATACCAAACTGGTCACCCCAACAGGAAGGGGACTTCATTTTAAAGGACATTTAGAACTGGATATACATTTAATTTGTCCCCTTGTCGTGGTGAAGAGCCTTGTGTACCTCAATGAAGCTGTGAGCTATACAAGATGACTAGGTCATAGCAGAGGGTCCACTGAGAAGGAACTGGCAACTCACTACAGAATCTTTGCAAAGAAAAACCATATGGATAAGCATAACCAGACACAAATGTGCCGGGCGTGCTGCATCCATATGGTCACTGAGAGTCGGACATGACAAAGACTGAACAACACACATTAAATTAGCAAATTTCTCTACAGTAAATAATTTCTGAAATACTGGAATTTATTTCACAGCTCCTGTATGCTAAAGTGCAGCTAGGAGTGGGAGACGGGTCTAACTGCCAGATAACATTGCAGCTCTTTATTTTGGCCACTACAGACAGATTGTAATTCTAATTAGAACATCAAAGCAACTAATTATTATGCATGAGACAATCATGCAATTTCCCAAGAAAGGGCAACACAAAATAGTGTTTCATGCTCTTTAACAACAAAAACCCAAGAAGAAGAAGAAGAAAAAAAAAAAAAAAAAAAAAAAATATATATATATATATATATATATATATATTTTTTTTTTTTCTCATGTCCTCCCTATTGACTTGGGCCTTCATTCAATTGCAATTTGGCCAGTTGAATAGGGCTCTAAATAAGCACATAACATATTTTTTTTAACCAAGTTTTTAGTTAGTAAGCATCTATCCAAAAGCAAGGTTTTCACTAACTAAAAACGTCTTTAAAAAAGATATGATGTGTCCTTATTTAGAGCCCTATTCAATTGGCCAAATTGCAATTGAATGAGGCCCTTGGTAATTAAGTTACGTGGGTCTTATGCTGCCAAAAGAATATAATGGCAGATCCCTAGACCTGCTGCAGCAATTGAAACCTAGTTATTCCTAAAATAAAGAAAAAAAAAAATCATACATTTAAATACTAAGAGTAACATTCTGCTTTATTGCTAATTATTTACGTTACCACTGTTTAACGATACAAAACAGTTTCCAAAAAAAAGTTTTTTGTAAAATATTTAAAAAAAAAATAAAATGAGACCATTGCAAGATCGCCAACATAAAACAGTAAATGGTTATCTACAACAAATATAAAAAGCAGCAGATTTATATCCTGTATTTTAAGTTTTCTATGAAATCCCAGACATAAATTAAAAAAAAAAAAATTAACTTAACCCTTTTGTGCCCTAAATGCAGCAATGCGACGGAAGCTTCTAGAGCAGCAGAACCAGGAAAAGCAAGAAAAGTGCAAGGAAAATCTTCCATTATAATTTCAATACAAAAAAAAAGCTGGTTTTAAAATACAAAGTGTGAGATTCTAACTGACAAAATTATACACCAGGAAGTCTGGGACTTCGCAGTACGTGCTGGCAAACTGCTTCCCATCGGGAGTCGGGTCTGAGAAGGCGATTTCATCTGTTGTGAGGTAGGAGCCGTACATGAAGCAGTTCCTGAAATAAAGACAGGACATTAGTACAGCAAAAAGGAACTTGGAAATGCAGCGTACGCAATAAGATTGTGAGGCAGGTAATGTTGTTTGCGTGCAAAATTAATTTTGTTGGCGTTCCAAGATCCTTCGGCGCTCATTGCGAGGCTCCTGGTTGTTTGTGTGCTATGAGCAGCGTTGTTTTTTTTTTTGGTATGGAAATGAATAATTAATAAAATAAGGAATTAATATACTTTACCTATTGAGAAGTAATATATGCAGCATTGTGTTGAAGAGCTGACAATCTGTTTTCATGTTGCTGCAGCATCAGTGCTGTGGAGCTGCTGTGTAAGCGTCATAAATGTGTGCAGTGTAATAGTGTGCGTGCGCGAGGCAAATCCGTTAGGGTAGCTGTGTACTTCCAGATTGTGTAAGTTAGTGTTGTATAATGGCGGCTAATGTGTGGTATGCGGCTGTGGTTGATTTTGCGTCCTTGTTTTCAGAAAATCTGTAGGTGTTTGGTGGTGTTTTGCGTCTTTAAGGTCCTTTGGCCTCGTTTTTGTTTTGTTCGGCGGGCATTTTTTCTCTCTCTTAGGTGATTTTCGGGTGTCTAAACTCTGTAATTTGGACTTAAAATCGAGGTCCTGAGTGCCCCCCCCTCTATCATTTATAACTCCTTACCGGACGGCATCTACGAGACGGCTGCCGATCGCTTTCCTGCGCATCAGAGCGAAGACCCAGATCCTGCTGATCCCACATATTGCCGGCTCAGGTTTGGTGCAGCACCTCCAGGCTCTGCTTCGTTCTGCCGTGTCGTGCTGGTCCGACTCTTGGGGGAGAGGCTCACAGAGAACGCGGAAAGCCTGCAAGATGAACAAGGAAAGGTCATGGGATTCCTGGGTAAGGAAACGATATACAACGGAGGACGGGTATGAACTTGCCTGTCTGATGGGTTCAGCAATCAAGCACCCGACGATCTTCTTCTCATTAGACACAAACAGGTAGGTTTTAGCCTGGCTGGGGCAGCTCAGAGTGGCCTGATTAAATCCCAGTTCAGTGTCCACAAGTTCTCTCACTTCTTCTGCCTGTAAAATAGAATAAGTGAAAAAAATAATTTTAAGAGTACAGAATTTGCAAGGTGAGGGAAAAATACGATTCTGAAGATGGTAAGAATGAGTGTTTCAAAGAAGAAAAAAAAAAGATATGTTGGTAGCATTTTTTTTTTTTAAATAAAGTTTCTCATCATGGTGTGAAAGATAACTTTAACCTATAATCTCATGTTCCATCTTTTTAATGGCACAAATAATAGATAAAAAAAATCTAAAGATTGACACCTGTTTACATGCAAGTCTATCCTGCCTACTGACTGTTGCATGACTAATAACAGATAGCCAAGAGCAAGCAATGATGGTGTTTGTCTATAGGGAAGGTAGTGATTGATAGCAGTTTTTCCATGCACTCAGGACTGCACTGCCAAGTTAACCCATACCTGATCTGTTTAGGTAATTCCAGCATTCCATGCCTGCACAGATAGATTTGTTAAGGTTTATTTTTTTCTTTTGATCTCTCCACAGAGGCAGCGGAGCACAGAGCACTTACCCCCTGCATTGCTTAAGTTCCAGAGAGGCAAGAGAGCAGAAACCTGAAGTTTCCACCGTAAAAAAAAAAAATAACAAAAAATTACAAGGTATGTTCCCTTCAAACTGGAAATGGAAGCCGTCTTATCCCTAACTTGACTGGACTAGGATAGATATTCAGTGCAAAATACATAAAAAGAGAGAAAGAACAATGCAATGACAACTAGCACAACAACTTTGACTTGAGCGAATTGTGGTCATATTGTATATGGAACAAGACGTATTTTAGTTGCAATTTCAGACATTAAAACAAGTTAGTAGACTGTAGTTAGCCCGATACAATCCAATATTTCATACCTTCTTTATTGCATATTTAGGGTCTTCTGGTAAAATCATTATGATTTTTCCATCCCAAAACTCTGCAACAACCCGCTCCTTTTTCCATCCCTATAAACAGAAAAAAACGTTTAATGATCACAAACAAAATCTTTTTAAGTTTTGGACGGTGTTAAAAAAGGCTTTATGTTGTACAATCTATTTATATATATATATATATATATATATATATATATATATATATATATATATATATATATATATACACACACAGTTGTCTGTGTGGTTCAATATGCCAATACATGCCATGGTGTGCTTAAAAGCATATGTATCCATTTACACTTCCTGTGTGTGTGTCTGCCCACTGCAGCACTGTACAACAAGCACTACAATCAGTGACCATCTCAGCAACATGCTGCTCGGACGTCGTCCCTGATAGGCTAGGACACTACACTGATCATCCAGTACTAGAGTCTGTGTCCACATACGCTGCAGACTAGTGCAGATACTATTTGTATGATTTTAGGCAAAAAAAACAGAACTTATAAGCACTTCTTAATAAAATAAAGTAATAAAGTACATAAAAGTAAATAGATACACAGGGGTATTATATATATATATATATATATATATATATATATAAATTCAGAAACCTTCCATGTCCATTTAGATAGGGGAAGGGCGAGTAAGTCTGTCCATGCCTTCTCACCTCACACAGTCGGGGTGGGATAATTACAAAGTTCTATAATCACACCCCCTAATACACTCCCCCACTCCCATTATTTTAGTCTCTCTTTTCTACACTTTTCTTTGCAGAGTAGACGCCTGGAAGAGGGGGACATAACAGCATAACACAGGACAAATCATTTTTACCACCACAAAAACAAATTTGCTTTCTACACTACTATTGTGATTTAGCTACATAAAAATAATTAATGTTGTGCATTAGTAGGGTTTTCATTTTTTAAGGGAGTCTCTTTAATATCAGATGTATCCCCAAGAGTACTCAGCCAACGTCCTCAACAGATATGGGTCATATTCAGAGCATTTTGTTGAAACCGGTGAGTGGTATTTTATATAAAATGCATTTATGTATTTTCGGAGAACCACAAAAATATCTCAGAAGCAAAAACTCTCACATAGTCGGGGGTTGCTCGAGATGACATGAAAATGGAGAATAAATTATATCAAAAAACAAAAAATGGTAATCAAGTTTAGCGGTGACAATGGGCAATATATACTTTACAAAAGATTGAGGGGTATCTGGGTGGTAGAATATATAAGCCAACTAAAATATACAAAAAACTGTGAAAGTGAATATGCATTATAGTATATACCAGTCTAATACATACAAAGTAGTAAAACTATATAAAAATAAAAAGAGCAGTGCTGCTATAAGCCTTCCCTGGGCAAGCTGGCTCCTAGACTTAGGGAGTTCAGCTGCACCTCACCTACGAGGCCCATAAAGGCCGAAATGTACGTCTGGGGTTTTTGCAGTTTCTGCTGTTCAGGGTAGAATTGCCTGGTATTTCGGGTCTGGATCACTCTTTTGAGTGGGACCAGACTGATATTTCTCCCTGTGAAGGGCACAAGTAACTAAAAGAGGCTGCTCTCAGAGTGGGTTATCATGGCCACAGAACTAACCTATTGATGTTTGTTCATTCGCTGATGAGCGCCTCTGACTTAGTAGTTTTGTTTAGACATATCCCAAGAGGAAGATGCCTATAGCATAGTTTTGTTTAGACATATCCCAAGAGGAAGATGCCTATAGCAAAGCACGAGGGACTGGGGGGAACTTGCACAGCAGTGACTTAGTGCAGCCCTGATTTAATATTTATATACTTTTATTATGTTTTAAACAATTAAAGGGAGCAGCACGAAATGGAAAGAAAAAAAAAAACTTTGAAAACTCTGCAGGACGCTGGAGAGATCCATGAGATCTCTCCAGCGTCCTGCAGAGTTTTCAAACAAAAAACACAAATCAAAGAAAAGAGCATGGTTGTTTTCCTTAAATACATACATTTTAAATACATTGATTTTAGATAGTTCAATGAAATATGACTGTCTGTAATGACTCCGGAGAAGGTATCTAAGTTGCACTAAGGTGAATGCGGTGACCAGACTGGCCGTCATACGACGAGACTGAGCCTATTATTATTGTTTATTTGTAACGCGCCAACATATTCCGTAGCGCTATACATAAGTTAAGTTACAGGCAAAGACAAATTCAAGATTCACACATTGCAATGAATGGAGGGCCCTGTCTTTGAGCTTGGAATCCGGTGTCCATAGCGCTTTCCCTAAAGCACTGCGCAGGATTGAAACTCGCAGACTTACAATCTATGGCTCTGTTCCCACTTTCTCATTCACTGTTTTAACTGATAGCTAAATACACACACACACTTGATCCAGGAAATTATATAAATACAAAATGGATTCCTGTACTTCTAAAAAAAGCTTTAAAAAAATTCAGATTTTACCAAAAAATGATTTATGCCCATGGCTTACACAGCTGCTAATATTATTAAATTGGGGCATATGTCAAAAACAAATGTCTTTTGTCGAAGTGTAGAGCTCCATTAAATTTGGGTGATACCATTTTTGCTTATTCACTTTTAGAACAATGTTTTTATAATTTTGTCTACACATATTTTGCATATTTTTAGTAATCTCTCTCTCTCTATATATATATATATATATATATATATATATATATATATATATATATTCTGCCACCTAAATATCCTTCAAAAACCTATGGTTCAGTATAAATTACTCATTGACACCTACAAGTTTAATTAAGTATATCACATGGACGAGGACTCCATCATTGTGATCTTGAGTAATGGCTTGTTTTAAATATCCTAGTACAGTGGACTCAGTTATCTGGCACCCATGGGGATTGGTAGATGCAGCATAAATGTTTTGCTGACTTCGATGTAAGTGTTTATATTGGAAAGTTTTTCATGCAAAAAAAAAAAAAAAAAACATTTTGCATACACTACTAATTCTCTATCGAATGTATTCATAATCCAGCAAACCTAGTTATGCCTTTAACAAAAGCTAAATGTGTTTTTGTGTTTGCTTTGAACAGATGTGTAAGCAAACATTGTTTCTAAGTCAATACAAAGGAGACTCTGCAGCACAGAATATATGTTTTCTATGCCCAGCTCACCACATATCGAATGCTCTCCAGCAGCCTCTGATGATACTGCGCATGCTGAGCTTCATCCTCCAGACTGGCCGCTGCGTAGATCATCCCACAAGTACTACAGACAACAGGACCAAAATGTTTCTGACCGGCATCCTAGAAAAATACAAAACAAAATAAATAAATTAACAATAACTCCCAGGGTCATTTTATAGAACTTTAGATTTATTAGGGTCCTCACACCTAATTGTCATTATTAAATAGACACAAACTAAAATAATTCCCATCACACATTCAGGACAGTAAAAGGAAGTAGCAAAAAATGTTAGGCCACATGTGACTGAAATTTAGATTTACCTTTTTTGTTAATGACAGATGTGTTAAAATGGACATGGAAGGTTCCTGGGTGTATAATATCCCAGTGTATCTACTTTTTATGTACTGTATTTCATTAAGAAGTGCTTATAAAGCTCTATTTTTACTGCCTAAAATCAAATAGTCCCTGAGAGGTTGTCACCGATTAACTAGTATGAGACAAAGCACAGCAAGTGCAGCAGAGACTGTGTCTTTGTGAGTTACAGAGGACAGCTGGTAAGATGTGTTTGATCTTAGGCAAAAAAACAGAATGTATAAACACTTAATAAAATAAGTGTACTTAAAAAATAGATACCCGTATATATATTATATACTTAATAAATCCAGAGATCTTCCATGTCCCTTTAAGTGTTCATCTCACGCAAATTATTTTGTTTTTAAATATAGGATCAGAAGTTAACTCACAATGATCATCTGATCCTCTGATGTCTTCACCTCCTTCCTCCTCTTGTTTTGCCTCTGGATTTTGTTTAGTGCGGCAGGAGTACTTGAAGGAGTACTGGAGCAAACAGGAGAGGAAATCTCTCCCCGCAGATCAAGAACCCTAAAAGTAACAATACGTTTTTTTAGTAACTTCCTACAGTGTAGAGAACTTCCATTAAAAGTGACATTGCGACATTTCTACTGCCTAAAAGCAAAACAAATAAATAGTCCTCTGTATGGGTCTTCCCACTGCAGTGTATGCAGACATAGACTCTGTAGAGCTGGATGTGCATTGCAGTGTCCTAGACTATCAGGAACCACGTCTCAGCAGAATTTGGCAAAGATGGCCACTGATTGGTCATTATGAAACACAGCAGAGTGTCTTCATGAGCTGCAGAGGGACTATTTGTTTGATTTTAGACATCAAAACCGGAACTTATAAGCACTGCTTAATAAAATAAAAGTAAAACGATATATATTATACACCTAGTAACACCCTGGAACCTCCCATATCCCTCTCTTAACTAACTATACATGTTAATCACATATAATAGTACTAGTATATTACTTCAAAATATGTAAAGTATATTCATTTATTAATTATTTCATTAGCATACAAAAAACCACAGCCAACGCTGCTCATAGCACACAAACAACCAACAGCCTCGCAATGAGCGCCAAAGGCGCTCAGCGCAAGGCTTGCAATGAGCGCCGAAGGATCTCAGAACACCAACAAAATTAATGTCGCAAACAAACAACATTACCTGCCTTACAATCTTATTGCCGTCATTTTTTTGACGGGCAAGTCGCTAGCTAGTTCATAATGAACCTGAACCCCATGATTTAAAAAAGGTCAAAGGAGAAATATATTTATCCAATGTCTAATATTTTTAACTAATCTATAAGAAGATAAAAAAAATAAATAAAAAAAAGGCATTTTAAGCATCGAAAATATGGGACTAGAATATTTCTTTAAATTATTACACATCTACCACAGGGAAGAGACAAATATATTGAAGTATAGAATAAAAAACAAAAACTGACCTTTTTTTGTTGAGAGCAGGAGTGCTGAAAATGGAATATATAGTCGAAGCTGAAAGATAAAAATAGCAAAAACGTACTTAATATACACTCAAGTATATCATCATAAAATAAAATGTCATCAGAAAATAATATTTTAGGGAACACGACTTATGGGCCGGAGTTGCATTATTTAAAAATGTTAAAAATATATTTAGTAGAAAAAAATATATATAAATACAGTAGACTCAGTTATCCAGTACTCTCAAGGAGCCAGAAAAGAAAACTGAATAACGTACTTTAAATAAAAATGTAATTTTACAGGACTGAACAAATGCCGGGAGCCAGGTTGTCGTGCCACAAAATGCTTACAGGCACCTATATGTCATCCACTGTATGTCTCTGCAATTCAGTTTTACCTGGAAGCAGACAGGCACGAGTCACTGAGCCAGCGCAGTGTTGGCGTTACATTCCCCGGGCATGAGTGACTGAGCCAGGGCAGTGTTGGCGTTACATTCCCCGGGCATGAGTGACTGAGCCAGGGCAGTGTTGGGGTTACATTCCCCGGGCATGAGTGACTGAGCCAGGGCAGTGTTGGGGTTACATTCCCCGGGCATGAGTGACTGAGCCAGGGCAGTGTTGGGGTTACATTCCCCGGGCATGAGTGACTGAGCCAGGGCAGTGTTGGCGTTACATTCCCCGGGCATGAGTGACTGAGCCAGGGCAGTGTTGGGGTTACATTCCCCGGGCATGAGTGACTGAGCCAGGGCAGTGTTGGGGTTACATTCCCCGGGCATGAGTGACTGAGCCAGGGCAGTGTTGGGGTTACATTCCCTGGGCATGAGTGACTGAGCCAGGGCAGTGTTGGGGTTACATTCCCCGGGCACGAGTGACTGAGCCAGGGCAGTGTTGGCGTTACATTCTCCGGGGTCAGCACCACACCCCCAGCCGAATTTACCTGTGTGTAAGTGAGGAGTGAAAGCTGCTACTGCTAGAACAGCCCTCACTGACAAATATACTTAGCAGAGCATCCTATGTGCAGCTAACCTAGGGATCTTTTATATGCAACATTCAAGCAACCAGAAACTACATTTATCCGGCATCTACCAATCCCCATGGTTGCCGGATAACAGAGTCTACTGTACTCCCTATTAAACATGTTCTTGACTAAAGAACTATGTCCTGGGTGTCCCAGAGGTAGAGGCTCATGAAGACACAGACTCTGGTTGATACGAGATGGCACAGCAATCATTTACCATCTTACATCAACATGCTACTGAGACATGGAACCAGATAGGCTAGGACACTACACTGAAGATACAGTCCTATAGAGTTTCTGTCTGCATATGCTGCAGAGGGTAAACCAGTAAAGTGATTGTTTGATTTTTGGCAAGAAAAATAGTGTTTACCTAATTAATAAGTCTTCAATCTTACCTGTTTTGTCTGCAGATTTCACTAAAGTTTCATCCATATCAAACAGTAGCGGAGATCCAGGCAGAGTTTGCTACATGGGGGGGAAAAAAATCCAGACACGTCACAGACTGAATCCACGCCTTAGTACAATTTATAGCAAAACGTTATGTTTGAAAAGAAAGAACTAAAGAGGTTATCTCGGTATAATGTAGTAATTGTTTAGATTAAAATATTTTACTCAAACAGTCCGTACACTGACCCTTTAAGAGTTAAAGCAAAAATTTATTTTTTGCTTAGCATTTATTAATAATAAAAATATATGCGAAAAACAGCAGCAAACAGTTTAAAAATATACCACGTATAATGGCCATTGCTGCCCTCCTTCCCGGGCACTCTCATTGGCATCAGGACAAATACATATTCCATTATTTATGCATGTCAGATTACCTGGAGCATGCTCCCCGATTGCACCATAACCCGCTAATCCTACAGAGCATGCTCCAGGTTATCTGGCATGCATAATTAATTCAATCTATTTTCTGGACAGTAGTTTTCAGACAACCAAAACAATTAGGGAGACAGGAAAGAAGTGCAGCACCCGCCATGATGGGTGATAACTATATTTGTGAAATATTTATTTTCCTGTTGAAGCCTTTGTTTGTTTGCATGGGTATTTCTAGTGTTAATAAAATGTCAAACAATCAGACTAGATTTAACTTGAACAGCGCTTTCACTGGCCCCTTAAGACATACACCCTTTTCTGCGCTGTATATAGTTAACTTTGCAATGCACTTATAAAAAGGTATATGGAAAGTCCCCCGTTTTTAATGTTCATAAAATGATGTTTAGACATGCCAAGAAACACGTTGTTTAACATTAAAAGCTGAAACTTTCCAAACAGTCCACACAAAGCTCCGCCACCAGCAGTGCACGCAGGGTCTCTATTAGTCGGTGATTGGCTAGGACATCTAGTACCGTTTCTCAACCTAATTTTTTGAAATGCAGCTGATTATTATTATTATAGTTAATTTATAACGCGCCAACATATTCCGTAGCGCTGTACATAAGTTAAGTTCAGAGAAAGAATAAATACAGATTCACATTTAGCAAAGCAAGGAGGGTCCCGGTCTTTGAGCTAGGAATCCAATGGCCATGGGGAATCCCCAAAGTACTTAGGATAGAAACTCGCAGACTTACAATCTAAGGGATAGTGAGTGGTAAAAGAGGGAGAGAGAGGTGAGAAGCATGTTAGGGTGGAAGGTGAGACGCTTCTTTAAAGAGATGCGATTTAAGTGAGGTTTTGAATGTTTTGAGGCAAGAGGATAATCTGGTGGAGCGAGGCAAGGAGTTCCAGAGACTAGGGGCAGCACGAGAAAAGTCCTGGAGGCGGGAGTGAGAGGAGGTGATAAGAGTTGTAGAAAGAAGAAGGTCATTAGCAGAACGAAGAGGGCGGGTGGGGGAGTTGAGAGACAATCTGTGATTCTGTAGTACTAACCAGACACTGTATGCATGAGTTACAGGGGGTGGAGCTTTGTTGGGACTATTTGGAAGCACTTGGTAATAAAATGATGTTTAGACACAAACACACACTTTAATCATTTATTTGAATATTAAAAAACAGGGAAACTTCCATAGCCCTTTAAGAATCCAAAGGCCCTAAAAGTAATAGGTTCACATTGATTTGCTGTTACTTATGATGCTCCTAATATCAAGGAGAGACTACACCAATCTCATAATAACCCTATCAGCGGTTTGTGCCTTTAAAGATCTAGCTTGATGAGAATACTTTTTATTTGTTAATTAATATACATATAGTTATTTCTGAACTAAAATCCATAATTTTTGTACATGAGAGATCTCCTTCATGTGCCCAGGGTGACTTTTATAAGTTTCTGTCTTGATGAGAGTAGATCATGGCTATCTATATCCCATTAAGTGGCTCCTTAAGAGTGTATGTCTGGTTCCTATATTTCAGTATAGGTATATATTATACACCTATATATATATATATATATCCTGCTCCGTATTCCCAGAAATAGTTATTGCACTGCATGCTGGGAAAATGGGCAGGACATGCAAATGAGTCAGGAATGCATTTAATTCTTTAACCAACACCAATTTATACATCACTCCTGTTAGCATATGCTTGCTGTGTAACACAGCTTTAAAAGCATAGAATAGGATGGATTATGCACGAGTTAGGAAACCTACCCACAGACAGCAATTTTGATCTTAAGTGGATCTCATCAGTGTGGGGCTGGTTCCTAGCTTGTGTTATAGATGTAGTGGGAAGCATGTTTACCACAACATGATTTGCATGTCCCTGCCCAGTTTCCCAAAGTGCAGTGCAATAACTATTTTTGGGAATTCCGAGCAGGGAATAAGTTTACTTATTTTTAGACATTCCAATGTGAGCACAAATGTACTATTTATTTATTTACTGTACTCTGTACAGAGGAGGCTCTCATCGCTCTTTTGCCCACCATAAGCTCAATGACGTTGAGATCAATCTACCAAACTCAGTGATAGAGGTTCCCGATTTTACAAAGAGCATGTCAAGATTACACAGACAAATTGAGTTGAATCTGCCATCTTTGTGAAGGGTGATCTCCCATATGCACCGATATATCGCACACACTAGTATATAACTTACCTCCACCTTCCTGCACTCTCGTTTTGGGGGACTAAAATCAAAAGTTACATCAGGAAGTTTTCCAACATCAAGATCACCACAGGTTTTCTGTACTTTTTCGCTGCTGACTTTCACCAAAGTTTGTCTTTCCACAGATTTAGTTTCTACTGTCAATACTTTGTTCACTTGGACTGCCTCTTTAACCTCTCTCTGAACAGTAGCGGTAGGGATAACTGCTGTACTTTTTCCATTTGCAGGCTGGATTGAGGATCCACCCTTATTTAAGACATTGCTTGGTTTATTTGTTTTTGCAACAGGCTTCATCGGCAGATGCTTAAGATTTGGAGATGGTTTCTTAGGAGCCGAGTGCGGCTTCTTACTTGTGGCAAAGAACGCCGCCCCCACCGTGAGTTTCGGTCTGGGTTTCATTTTAAATCCCAGGACTGCAGATTTCGGGGCGAAAAGCGAGTTGGTTTCCTGTGTTCCTGAAGACGACTTAGTATGGGGCACAGTTTCTGCCATTTTCTTGTCAAGCCTTGGAGATGCCTTCTTGTCAAGCCTTGGAGATGCCTTCTTGTCAAGCCTTGGAGATGCCTTCTTGTCAAGCCTTGGAGATGCCTTCTTGTCAAGCCTTGGAGATGCCTTCTTGGGTCTGGTGATTGACTTTCCTTTACCAGATTGTCTTTTTGATCTGGTCACCTTTACACCACTTTTAACACTTGCACTTTTACTGGTTTTGCTGGTAGAAGGCAATGTATTTTCATTATTTCCTGCAAGTTTAGATTTATTTTCCTTTATTAGTTTCCTCTCCAGAGGAGTAACATAAATCTGATCTTTCTTATAAAAAGAAACTGGAGACACCACAAGCTTGAAAGGAGATCCAGCTGTTGGTGATGTCTTGCATGGATACATCCCAGATGTGGATCTTGGCGCATAGGCTGGCGGAGTGGTCAGTTTTGTCCCAGTACTGAACTTCATGGGTGAAGCGCCCACATTCTCCTTATCAGCCAACTCCTCCGTCTCAGGGTAACCCAGCACTGGTGTCCCCACTATCCTATTACTTTGACTCAAGTTCCTGGTCCTTAAAGGGGATGTCATGCCATTGTAATCAACTAGCAGTTTCTTTACAGGATTTCCATACGAGTGTCGTCTGTAGAGAGAACAAAAAATTATACATACAATTATTAGATACAAAATAATACAATCTCGGGACTTAGTTTCCCATCATCAATCATTATAGGTTCTATATCTGTAAAGTGGCCTTAGAATGGTCACCAGAAAACATTTGTGGCATACTCGCTCATGACTACCTCTTAATCTCTCCAGTATCCAAGTAACAAGAACCAGAGATATTAGATTTTGTTTTTCTGTCCTAAGTTAAGAGCAATGATAAGTACTTCTTGTCTTATTAATCTACAGTGGAACATAAAGACAAGTGAAGACCCACCTAAGGCCTAGTGTAAGGAATCAGTATGTGGGATTATGTATTGATTTGTGTCTCCAGTACATCCTGTATATGCCCAAATATGTGTACTCATATTAAGTAACTTTTAAATAGTAATATATAATAAAATAAGAGGCAGGCTAGCCCATAATATATGTGGTGAAGGCATTAAACGCCAAGAACCTTGTTGCCAAAGGAGCAAATCAGTGCATTTGTTTTTAAATTGTAATTTTTAATAGTCGTCGTTCCCTATATTGAATAAAAGTTGTCGTAATATTAGAAATGATTCCTTATTGTCTGTATCATAAAATTATTAGACCCGATATGCAGATAAATTATAATCATTTTGTATCAGACAGACCTACATAAGGGAGATGGCAGAAAAATTATTTTACAAATAAAACACACAAAGTACAGACAGGAAAAACAAAGTATTATTATCAAATCCAAATATTCAAAGGGACATGGAAGGCTCCTGAGTGTTACTAGGTATATAATATCCCTGGGTATCTATTTACTGACATGTACATTATTTTATTATGGTGTGATTATAAGCTCTGTTTTTACTGGCTAAAAATCAAACAAATAGTCCCTGTATTGGTCTGCCCTCTGCAGCGTAAACTATGTAGGGCTGGATGTGCAGTGTAGTGTCCTAGCCTATCAGGGACCACATTTCAGCAGCATGTTGCAGACATGGTCACTGATTGGTTAGTATGAGACAGCACAGCAGAGTCTGTGTCTGCATACACTGCAGGGGGCAGGTCATATTTGTATGATTTTAGGCAGAAAACACAGGGCTTATAAGCACTTCTTACTAAAATAAAGTACATGTCAGTAACTAGATACACAGGGATATTATATACCTAGTAACACCCAGGGACCTTCCATATTATATACCTAGTAACACCCAGGGACCTTCCATATTATATACCTAGTAACACCCAGGGACCTTCCATATTATATACCTAGTAACACCCAGGGACCTTCCATATTATATACCTAGTAACACCCGGAACCTTCCATATTATATACCTAGTAACATCCAGGGACCTTCCATATTATATACCTAGTAACACCCAGGAACCTTCCATATTATATACCTAGTAACACCCAGGAACCTTCCATATTATATACCTAGTAACACCCAGGGACCTTCCATATTATATACCTAGTAACACCCAGGGACCTTCCATATTATATACCTAGTAACACACAGGAACCTTCCATATTATATACCTAGTAAAACCCAGGGCCCTTCCATATTATATACCTAGTAACACCTAGGGACCTTCCATATTATATACCTAGTAACACCCAGACACCTTCCATATTATATACCTAGTAACACCCAGGGACCTTCCATATTATATACCTAGTAACACCCAGGAACCTTCCATATTATATACCTAGTAACACCCAGGGACCTTCCATATTATATACCTAGTAACACCCAGGAACCTTCCATATTATATACCTAGTAACATCCAGGAACCTTCCATATTCTATACCTAGTAACACTCAGGAACCTTCCATATTATATACCTAGTAACACCCAGGGATCTTCCATATTATATACCTAGTAACACCCAGTGCCCTTCCATATTATATACCTAGTAACACCCAGGAACCTTCCATATTATACACCTAGTAACACCCAGGGACCTTCCATATTATATACCTAGTAACACCCAGGAACCTTCCATATTATATACCTAGTAACACCCAGGAACCTTCCATATTATATACCTAGTAACACCCAGGAACCTTCCATATTATATACCTAGTAACACCCAGGAACCTTCCATATTATATACCTAGTAACATGCAGGAACCTTCCATATTATATACCTAGTAACACCCAGGGACCTTCCATATTATATACCTAGTAACACCCAGGAACCTTCCATATTATATACCTAGTAACACCCAGGAACCTTCCATATTATATACCTAGTAACACCCAGGAACCTTCCATATTATATACCTAGTAACACCCAGGAACCTTCCATATTATATACCTAGTAACACCCAGGAACCTTCCATATTATATACCTAGTAACACCCAGGAACCTTCCATATTATATACCTAGTAACACCCAGGAACCTTCCATATTATATACCTAGTAACACCCAGGGCCCTTCCATATTATATACCTAGTAACACCCAGGGCCCTTCCATATTATATACCTAGTAACACCCAGGGCCCTTCCATATTATATACCTAGTAACACCCAGGGCCCTTCCATATTATATACCTAGTAACACCCAGGAACCTTCCATATTATATACCTAGTAACACCCAGGGCCCTTCCATATTATATACCTAGTAACACCCAGGGACCTCCATATTATATACCTAGTAACACCCAGGAACCTTCCATATTATATACCTAGTAACACCCAGGAACCTTCCATATTATATACCTAGTAACACCCAGGGACCTTCCATAATATATACCTAGTAACACTCAGGAACCTTCCATATTATATACCTAGTAACACCCAGGAACCTTCCATATTATATACCTAGTAACACCCAGGAACCTTCCATATTATATACCTAGTAACACCCAGGAACCTTCCATATTATATACCTAGTAACACCCAGGAACCTTCCATATTATATACCTAGTAACACCCAGGAACCTTCCATATTATATACCTAGTAACACCCAGGGACCTTCCATATTATATACCTAGTAACACCCAGGGACCTTCCATATTATATACCTAGTAACACCCAGGGACCTTCCATATTATATACCTAGTAACACCCAGGAACCTTCCATATTATATACCTAGTAACACCCAGGAACCTTCCATATTATATACCTAGTAACACCCAGGGACCTTCCATATTATATACCTAGTAACACCCAGGGACCTTCCATATTATATACCTAGTAACACCCAGGATCCTTCCATATTATATAACTAGTAACACCCAGGCACCTTCCATATTATATACCTAGTAACACCCGGGAACCTTCCATATTATATACCTAGTAACACTCAGGAACCTTCCATATTATATACCTAGTAACACCCAGGAACCTTCCATATTATATACCTAGTAACACCCAGGGCCCTTCCATATGATATACCTAGTAACACCCAGGGACCATCCATATTATATACCTAGTAACACCCAGGAACCTTCCATATTATATACCTAGTAACACCCAGGAACCTTCCATATTATATACCTAGTAACACCCAGGGACCATCCATATTATATACCTAGTAACACCCAGGGCCCTTCCATATTATATACCTAGTAACACCCAGGGCCCTTCCATATTATATACCTAGTAACACCCAGGAACCTTCCATATTATATACCTAGTAACACCCAGGGACCTTCCATATTATATACCTAGTAACACCCAGGAACCTTCCATATTATATACCTAGTAACACCCAGGCCCTTCCATATGATATACCTAGTAACACCCAGGGACCTTCCATATTATATACCTAGTAACACCCAGGGACCTTCCATATTATATACCTAGTAACACCCAGGAACCTCCCATATTATATACCTAGTAACACCCAGGCACCTTCCAGATTATATACCTAGTAACACCCAGACACCTTCCATATTATATATACCTAGTAACACCCAGACACCTTCCATATTATATACCTAGTAACACCCAGGACCTTCCATATTATATACCTAGTAACACCCAGGAACCTTCCATATTATATACCTAGTAACACCCAGGAACCTTCCATATTATATACCTAGTAACACCGAGGAACCTTCCATATTATATACCTAGTAACACCCAGGAACCTTCCATATTATATACCTAGTAACACCCAGGAACCTTCCATATTATATACCTAGTAACACCCAGGAACCTTCCATATTATATACCTAGTAACACCCAGGAACCTTCCATATTATATACCTAGTAACACCCAGGACCTTCCATATTATATACCTAGTAACACCCAGGGACCTTCCATATTATATACCTAGTAACACCCAGAGACCTTCCATATTATATACCTAGTAACACCCAGGGCCCTTCCAGATTATATACCTAGTAACACCCAGGGACCTTCCATATTATATACCTAGTAACATGCAGGAACCTTCCGTATTATATACCTAGTAACACCCAGACACCTTCCATATTATATACCTAGTAACACCCAGACACCTTCCATATTATATACCTAGTAACACCCAGGCCCTTCCATATTATATACCTAGTAACAAACACCCAGGGACCTTCCATATTATATACCTAGTAACACCCAGGGCCCTTCCATATTATATACCTAGTAACACCCAGGCCCTTCCATATTATATACCTAGTAACACCCAGGGCCCTTCCATATTATATACCTAGTAACACCCAGGAACCTTCCATATTATATACCTAGTAACACCCAGGCCCTTCCATATTATATACCTAGTAACACCCAGGACCCTTCCATATTATATACCTAGTAACACCCAGGCCCTTCCATATTATATGCCTAGTAACACCCAGGAACCTTCCATATTATATACCTAGTAACATCCAGGAACCTTCCATATTATATACCTAGTAACACCCAGGGACCTTCCATATTATATACCTAGTAACACTCAGGAACCTTCCATATAAGTACAGAGTAATATAAATGAGACTGAGTGACACCACAGGATCAGTCATGGCTGCCGCGGGTCCATTTCTAGCCCCATGGTGTTACCTTCTAATATAATTCACCCTGTTTTTTCTGACTGATTTTCTGTCAGAGTATATGGTATAGCAAATACTGGAAGTCCCACAATTCCTTGCAAACAACATAAAGCATCATGGGAAGGGGTGCTGCTCTGGGGCCCGGCTGTGAGATCCACAACGTGTTTATTCGGCGATTTAGAATCGGTCTATAACATATGGTATTATGTATAGTGTTAGGCTCTCCTCATCCAGCAGTTACAGGGGCTGTCACCCCAAAACTATGTTGTTGTTTTTAGGTTATTCTTAAAACCAGCTAAATGTTGTGTTACCCATTTTTTTCTAAAGTGAATGAGTCCTGGGAAATTCCATGTTGCTGCATTTCTATGCAAATGACTGGCTTGCGCATTAATTAGCCGATTTGATGTGATAATCAGGATTACAGTGTTTGTCTGCCTCTGTAATAACATTGGGGGTCTTTATTTAGGTTCTCTGGCCGTTAGACCCCTCTCTCACTGGGCTGCAGATTCGCATATAGGAGGTGCCATAATTCTAAAAATATTTCAGAAATGATTTACTATAGATAAAACTGCTAGTATAATGTACAACCAATATGTAATGCTCTTTAAACAGACTGTCACCCCAACAGGAAGTTTATTTCATTTAATTAAAACTGGGTATACATTGTACTAGCAGTTTTTCTTTACTGTAAATAATTTCTGAAACATTTAAAATGGAGTTTGCTGCTTCAGTGTGCCAATATGCATCTTATAATACTTAATAAGGGTAGGAGAGGAGACTAATAAGTAGACTGTAATACTAATTAGCACATCAAAGCAGCTAATTAATATGTAGCAACAACTCAGAATTTCACACGGTTTAATCACTTTAAAAAAAACAAAACATAAAGACAGTTTTCCGTGGTCTTTAAGAATAACCTAAAAAGAAATAACTTGATTTTTGGAATCCCTATGACTTTTGAGCGATTATACATTAACTTTTATATATGATCAGAACACTGGCCACTGTGTCTAATAAATAAATTATATATATATATATATATATATATATATATATATATATATATACACACACACACACTGCCGGTCGCTACCTTGTGTACCTCAATGAGGCTGTGAGCTATACTGTAGTGTCACCCCAGATGGGCAGATAACAACAGAGAGGACAGATAAATAGCAGTCTACTGGAGAAGGAACTGGCAACCCACTACAGTATTTTGCTGCCAAGAAAACCGTATTGGATAAGCACAACCAGAGACATAACGATAGATGTGACTGGCACGCTGTAGTCCATAGGGTCACGGAGAGTCGGACACAACTGAATATATATATATATTATTACAAAGGTTCAAACTAATACTTTGCCTATATTTATATCTCTTGTGTGTGTATATTTATATAATATATATATATATACATACATACATACACACACACATACTGACCTTTCCCTTTATATAACCCCCACTCACACCCCTTATGCAATGTGTTACTGTGGTACCCGCCTCCTCTTGTGGTTTATGCCAGAACAAACAGATCTAAATGTACAATATTAGGGATATTCCCATATCCACGTAGCACACCATGTATGTATGTATATATATATATATATATATATATATATATATATACACTATTTTGCCTCTTTTTACTACCATTTCTGTGTTACATTATTTTACATGATCTTGTACTGCCAAAACAACCCTAAAAGCCACAAATCAGTGACAAATCAATGTGTTATGTGGCTGATAATAACAACATATGGTATTATTTCTTACATATATGATGGTGCACTTACCCATCAGAGGTTACAGAGCTGAGCTTCCTTTTCCTGGGTGTCAGAGTCTCCATTTCAGGTTATTACTATATAACGATAGATATAAATACAATCTCCCTGTGATATATCTCCAGTCCTTATCCTGTGTGCAGGTTTCCCTCTCTCCAGCTCCTTCCCGGGGTCTGTGCTGCAGATCACCTCTATCTTGCTCTGTAGCAGGTTCCCAATGCAAAAGTTTTGCCGCCACTGTGTTCAAACATCAAGCCGTTCCCGATATCCTTTGCGGCGCAGCCCGCCGGGGGAGCTCATGCGCGTTCTGGTTAGCGAATGAATGGACAGCCTGAGCTGCAGTCCTGCAATTTCGACTCCAGAAGGTGCTCAGAGACGCGCTTGTGTTAACGCGCATGCGCGGCGGCGGGTGCGCGCTCTGTGTTGCTTATGTAATGTTAATCCTGTGAGGAGATCTGTGTCGAAGCAGGATAATGATGTGATGATGTTTTATCACATTTATAAGTGTTATAAAGAAATAAAAAGCAAAGAATACTACATGAAGTGATAGCAATACTTTGATACATGGTTACGTTTTCAGCTGACAAGATTTCTATCAGAAAAGTGAAAAACAACACTGGCCATTTTATCTCTAAATGTTTATTTTTCTATAACTAACATGATAATGAGCAAAATGTTTTTAGAAAGCAAAACAATACTTTTATACCAACTTATTTCCTGCAAGGATCAATTTTCTGTTACTAGTATATCTTGTCTGCTTTTTTTCAGCCGGTTTATCTTTGTAAACTAATGAACTTTCCATTAGACCTAATGATAGCGATAGATTCCAAATGTGATCAGGTCAGGAATGTGATCAGTAAAAACTTGCAGCCCCAGTAAATTCGGGCTACGTATCAAAACATAGCTCGTAACGTAGCTTGCAGGACTGTGAGCTATTAAATTGGCCTCTTATAAAGCAAACCGCAGATGATTTGCGGGTTAAAGACGCAGCAAGGCCGAAAAAAGCCTACGGGATGAGCAACGTTAAACTTTGCGCCCGTAAATCCTTTGATCTGTCAAGCCCGTAACAGCTACTATTCCAATCATGCTATTAAATTGCAACAAAATCACTCGCGAGCAAGCCTGTAACATGCAAACGCTGCCCAAAGCCCTACGAGTGCTGGAGAGGACTCGCAAGAGGGGTCAAGTCCAATACGTAGCACTTTAACTGCAATTGAAAACACACTACTGTACTAATATTAAAAGAGAAAGTAATGTTAGGTCTTATAATTAATAGCACAACATTCTCAAGCCCGCAAATCAGCCCACAAAAATACTTTATTTCATGTATTATTTTTGTGTTATATCTATCCTGGCAATCAATGTGTTAATACATACGATGGAACCCGCATGTGATAGAATATCATATTTACGGCTTTATCAATATTGCATTACATCGGGAATGTGGGTCTGATCGTAACTCGTAATTGAACCCCGTAGGACTTTGAAAATCCCACCCCAGTGATGTAATTGTGACAATCTCTGCTGCTATTGGCTCCATCCCAACTCGTAACTACGAGTTAGACTAATTGATCACGTTCACGGTCACACATCTGACGAGTGAATATTGGTTTACAGGTTTGCCTGTCCAGCCCGTAACTCACAGCCTGTTCTAATTTAATAGCCCGGTAAATCCCCAACTCTTCAAGCTTGCAGCCATTGCGACCTTCACGTTGCACTTACGGGGCTGGAATTAAATGGGGCTGTAAAATGGTGGATACAACAATAGCATCATATCATACACAATATAATATATTAAAGTCTGCATGGCTTTATTTTCCGTTCTATAAATATTATACGTATTGTCAAATGTAATTCTTCAAAATAATATATTTGAAATGTGACCATAGTGATTAATGGGATAGAAGAAATAGGCTTGATAAGTGAATATTTTGAAAAGAAAAAACAAGTGCAGATTTGTATTTATTTTATTAGTTTGATTTATTATGCTATAATGCATGGAGTCATCAGTTTTGGAGGGACCTTGAATTCAATCAAGATTATATTTTAGTGATTGCACAAATTTACAAAAAAAGAACTGGACTTTATCTACATCTAAGGACCCTTTGATTGCTCATATACAGCAAACTGGCACAAAATAATCATTTTTATTACTTTATTAAAATGTTTGTCCATTATCAAACCTAGCTAATCAAAATAATCATGTATTTTACTATTTTGCTTCATTCCCATTTTTAATACATTCTGTTTTTTTTATACATTTTAACATAATTTTTCTGAGAGGGACCATACAAGTAAGATACATTTTTTTTAACAAACAAAAAGTGAAAAAAAGAACTATAGTTACTTGGATTCATCCCACTCCAACCCCATATCTGGACGGCAGTACAAAAAATATCAAGGCCTCTATATTGGTACCTTATGATTTAATCCACATTTAAACTATTGCTGGTTAAAATATAGTCAAATCAATATGTAGTATTTTTAATAATGAAGAACAAATACAAATCACGGCATCGGAAGCTAAGTAAATATACTTTGATTTGCATTGGGTAAAGACATCCTGGTTTACATGAATGTTAAATATTGTTTTCTCCATTAGGTGGTTTTATTTTTAATACCGCAGCCTGAAAGACTTGATGTGAGACTACCACTTCTAAACAAATATTATCAGTAAAGTATATGTTAAAGCAACACTGCATTCTTACATTTACAATATGCTTGTTTAAAGAATATTTACTTCAGACAGTTTATGCCTCGTTTCAGCTGACTGATGAAACAGTTTTCCATTGTATTGAGTGATTAGATGAACTGGAAAGTGATTTGGGAATTATTCTCAGATGAGAATGGGATGGGAATTATTATCTGATGATTTAAAAATTGACAATAATGCAACAAAGCTAAAGGAAAAAAAGCATTAGGATATTTAAATTGTATTTTGGATATTTTGCTTCTATCTGTCAACCCCCATAAAGAACGGTGTGTACAAGCACCAGGATTACGGCAAACAAAATAGATCAGAGAAGCATCCAAAAAGGAAAAAGAATATGGGAATATAAGGAAACACACACAAATCAAAGAATTTGTGAAAAAGATTTTTATATATTTATTCCTGTGACTGCATAATTACTTATAACATCACATATAATGAAACAAAATACTGAAGTTTGCCTTAATTTCTGTATCACACTGTCTCTATTTAATAAAAGAAAATAGCATGTTGTAATCTGGTCACTTTGTTAATTTATTTCATGATGGAATCTCAGTCGGATGTGGGATTACAAGAAAGTATGTGAAGAGTATGTATAGAAATAAAACGACATTTTTAATGATTTTTTTTAACATGACTTCATCTATCACATAAAACCATTATTTTGTTTGCTGACTTGCTTTGCAAAGTTACAGATTTGCCTATCGGATGTTCTAGTATCTAGGTATGTCTGTACTGAGTATGAGATGGAAATACCCAACCCACATGGGTAAACCGCAGTCGTAATGTCCAGTTCTTCATAATTTCAAAATCCTGCATATTTGAATAGCTTCAGATGTTAAAGCATACATCATTTGAAATAGTGTTAGAAAAAGAAAATATTTTCATATTGAGATGAATATAAAAAACATTATATTAAACATGTTTAGTACATAATTAGCTTTATTCAATTAGCTACTTGCAAATGCCTTGAACTCATAAATTTGGCTTTGGGTGTTTTTAAAAAAAAAAGTTTATATGCATTCTATTGATTTGCGAATTAGGCAATTGAATCGGGCCCACTGACTAGTAAACGATAGTCTGAATGTGCCATCAAAATATGGAAGCTAATTTATTATCTTATCCTGACTATACATACTCAGGACAAGTACAGGTCATTGAGACTCTATATGCTGATCCTCATGGATGAGAAATATCTAACACTTTGTACAAACCATCACCATCAGTTATAGGTACCGTATATACTCGAGTATAAGCCGACCCGAGTATAAGCCTAGGCACCTATTTTACCACTAAATACTGGGTAAAATGAGTGACTCGAGTATAAGCCGAGGGTAGGAAATGTGCTGCCCCCTGTGTCCCTCTTGTGCCCTCTGTGTTCCCCTCTTGTGTTCCCCTCTCTCTCCCGTGTCTCTTCTCCCCTCTTCCTTCCCTGTGTCTCTTCCCCCCACTCTCCCTTCCCTGTGTCTCTCGCCCCCTCTCCCTTCCCTGTGTCTCTTCCCCCCCTCTCCCTTCACTGTGTCTCTTCCCCCCTCCTCAACCTCCCTCCTCAACCCCACTCCTCATCCTCAACCTCCCTCCTCATCATCCCTCCTCATCCTCAACCTCCCTCCACAACCCCTCATCCTCAACCCCCTTCTCCTCAACCCCCTCCTCAACCTCCCTCTTCAACCCCTCATTCTCAGCCTAAACCCCCCATCCTCAACCCCCTCCTCAACCTCAACCCCCCTCCTCATCCTCAACCCCGTCCTCAACCTCAACCCCCCTCCTCATCCTCAACCCCCTCCTCAACCTCCCTCCTCATCCTAAACCTCCCTCCTCATCCTCAGCCCCCCTCCTCATCCTCAACCCCCTCCTCATCCTCAACCCCCTCCTCAACCTCCCTCCTCAACCTCAACCCCCCCATCCTCAACCCCTCTCCTCATCCTCAACCCCCTCCTCAACCTGCCTCCTCAGCCCCCCTCCTCATCCTCAACCCTCTCCTCAACCTCCCTCCTCAACCTCAACCCCCCCATCCTCAACCCCCCTCCTCATCCTCCCTCCTCATCCTCAACCTCCCTCCTCATCCTCAACCTCCCTCCTCAACCTCCCTCCTCATCCTCAACCCCCTCCTCATCCTCAACCTCCCTCCTAAGCCTCAACCCCCCATCCTCAACCCCCCTCCTTATCCTCCCTCCTCATCCTCAACCTCCCTCCTCATCCTCAACCTCCCTCCTCAACCTCCCTCCTCAACCTCCCTCCTCATCCTCAACATCCCTCCTCAACCTCCCTCCTCAACCTCAACTCCCCCATCCTCAACCCCCTCCTCAACCTCCCTCCTCAACCTCAACCCCCCATCCTCAACCCCCTCCTCATCCTCAACCCCCCCTCCTCATTCAAAATCCCCCTCATTCTACCCCTCTAAATACCCCCCCTCCCTTTCCCCTTACTTACCTGCATCTGAAGCTCATGCTCCGGCCTCCGCTCCTTCCGGCGTCTTGACGCGGCGCGCATGTGACATCACAGCATTAGCATATACCGGGTGCCGGCACTCGGTATATGCTAATGACGTGGCGCAAGGTTGAGGAGGGGGGTTGGTATTAGAGTGGTAGAATGAGGGGGTTTTAGAATGAGGAGGGGGGGTTTAGGATGAGGAGGGGGGAGGGAAAGAGACACGGGGGTAGAAAGAAGCGGGGGGGGTTTAGAGAGACACGGGGGGGTTAAGAGAGACACGAGGGGGTTTGAAAGACACGGGGGGGGGGGGGAGCAGAGTGACTCGAGTATAAGCCGAGGGGACCCTTTTTAGCCTTAAAAAAAGGGCTGAAAAACTCAGCTTACACTCGAGTATATACCAGGGGCGGCCCGTCCATTGGGGCGTCAGGGCAAACGCCCCCCCAAATATTTTCTTCACCCTGCAATAAAAAAAACACAACAATGTATTAGTATAACCCAAAAACAAATAAATATAAGGTGTACATCATCATTTCAAGTCTAAATAGTATTAAAAATGAAGTAAAGTTAGTAAAGGGACACTGTCACTTTAAAATAACCCTTGCGCTACATTAACTAATGCTGTGTATCTATATAGCCCCCTGCCTGCACCCTGTGTGATCAAATTACAATAGTTATACACTGTGTACACTAACCTTAGAGTCTTCTCTCTCTTCAATGAGTCCTGGCCTGGCCCCCTGACCGTTAATGCATGCCGCCCACCATCACAGTGACGATATGCATGGGCGGTCATAAATGTATCAATTAATGACTGACAGTCTTCCATCATTGACCAATCAATGATGGAAGGTTGCACAGTTGCTAAGAGAACAATCTAAAACCACCCAGACCGTTAGCCCTGAGCGCCCGCCAGCTAATAGGGCCTCATGTTTACTTTTTGATTGACTGATACAGTGAATAAAACCACCAGTTGCCTGTCCCTTCCCCCTTTCTGTTTCCTGACCCTGGTCACGCTGAGAATGAGAGACCTCCCTGGCTGAATCTACTCATCTGCTCTGCCTGCCTAACACAGTAAGTCTACCTGCCTGGCACCTGCCCTGCCCCTGCCCCTGGCCAAACCAAAACCCCTAGTAGCCCCTAATAAAAGTTAGGGGTGACCAGTTACCCCCAGTCCCCCACTATGCCTGCCTGGCCTGCCAGTGCCACCTACCCAGCCACCCACCAACTACCACCGACGACCCCAGACATCACCCCCATGTGGCCTGTGCCACCCCCGATCAGGCCTGCCCTATGCTAGCCTAGCTATGCCATCATGCCACCGCCGGATTACCCCGATCACGGGATCGGGGTAGTCGGGTGGTGAGCGGGGTGGCACAGGCCCACATGGGGGTGATCGGATCACCCCCTTGATGAGGCCTGTGCCACCCCTGATGACCTCCATGTTGCCGCCCTATGCCACCCCCGAGGCCCGATCACCACCGGCACCACCCCGATGCGGCCTATGCTACCCCGGGTATTCGGGCAGTGAGCGGGGTTGACCAGGCCACATGGGGGTGGATGTTCACCCCCATGAGGCCTGTGCCACCCCTGATCGTGGCCTATGGGCGACCGATGGGCGCCTGACCGTGACCGACCCCACCCTGGATGAACCAACTACCTACCCCCCCCCCCCCTATTTTTATTCCATTTTTAGAAGTAACAGGCATGTATATGTGCCTGTCACTTCTAAAGATAAAATAAAAATAAGGGAAGGGAAAAAAAATACAGTAAAAACATTATTATTACAATTAAACAGAAAGCTAAGCAAACACATTGTTAGTACAGTTAGTAACACAACACATTTTTTACAAAAATAAACAGCTTTAAACAAACATTAATAAAAAATAAAATAAACAACAGCACATACTTACCTGTAAAATTGACCCCTCCAGCGTTGGCCTTCTGTCCTCTGAATATAGTCATGAAAAATAAATAATCCAATGTTGATTGAAGCCAATGGTCAAATAAAATAATCCATGTTGATTGAAGCCAATGGTCAAAATAAAATAATCCAATGTTGATTGAAGCCAATGGTCAAATAAAATAATCCATGTTGATTGAAGCCAATGGTCAAAATAAAATAATCCAATGTTGATTGAAGCCAATGGTCAAAATAATCCAATCTTGATTGAAGCCATTGTCCATCCATCCATTCTGGCCCATTGAAAGAGGCCTCCACAAAAAAAAAAACGACGCTCTAAAAAAAAAAAACAACACACTAAAAGAGCTCCTCCTACAAGGAGCCCCTCCCGCGATTAATTGTTTTTTTCCCACGGTCTGCTATATATACTAATTTTTGAAGGACTCTGATTGGCTGAAATTTTTGATTGACATCGATTTCAACCAATGAGAGTCTTTAAAAAATTAGCAAATCAGCAAGCAGGTATGGAAGCCTGTAAGGGTAAAAAAGGTTAGTGTGAACTTGTTTGACCCTGTATGTATTATACATATTACAGGGCTATTTTATGTGATATACATGTTACAGGATAATATCCTGTAACATGTATAGCCAAAAAATAGCACTGTAATATGTATAACATATAATGTGTAATAGAAATGTATGAACAATATAATATAACAAGTAATAAAGAACATCAATTAATCAAATAATAAATATCAATTAATATATATTGTTGTATGTATATGTTTATGTATATTTATGTGTATTTTTTATGCGTATATATATATATATTTGGATATATATATATATATATATATATATATAAAAATTGATATCAATATATCACAATAAATAAATATATATATATATATATATATATATATATCAATTTGATATATATATATATATATATATATATATATATATATATATATATATATTTATTTATTGTGATATATTGGGGCCTATATGGTCCCAATTTGTTATTTAAGGTTTTTAAGGTGCGGTTGGGGCCTATATGGTCCCAATTTGTTATTTAAAGTTTTTAAGGTGCGGTTGGGGCCTATATGGTCAAAATTGGTTATTTAAGGTTTTTAAGGTGCGGTTGGGGCCTATATGGTCCCAATTTGTTATTTAAAGTTTTTAAGGTGCGGTTGGGGCCTATATGGTCAAAATTGGTTATTTAAGGTTTTTAAGGTGCGGTTGGGGCCTATATGGTCCCAATTTCTTATTTAAGGTTTTTAAGGTGCGGTTGGGGCCTATATGGTCCCAATTTCTTATTTAAGGTTTTTAAGGTGCGGTTGGGGCCTATATGGTCCCAATTTGTTATTTAAGGTTTTTAAGGTGCGGTTGGAGCCTATATGGTCCCAATTTGTTATTTAAAGTTTTTAAGGTGCGGTTGGGGCCTATATGGTCACACTTGCTCTTTTAAGGTTTTAAACTTTACGGTTTGGGTCTTAAACGTTCTAATGTTTTTTTTTTTGTTTTCTATAACTTCCCAGGTGCAAACTATCTGTGGAATCAGATTTCTTTGGACTCGTTGGTTGACTTACTGGACGTGAATACCCCGAGAAGGAGAGTCAACTGTTGGTGAGTATATGGTCACACTTGGACTTTTAAGGTTTTAAAAGTTACGGTTTGGGTCTTGAGATTTCTATTGTTTTTTTTGTTGTTTTCTATCACCCCCCAGGTGCAAACTATCTGTGAAAGCAGATTTGTTTGGACTCGTTGGTTGACTTACTGGACGTGAATACCTCGAGAAGGAGAGTCAACTGTTGGTGAGTATCATTGCCTTTAATTTTCTGTCCATGTGTATAGGTGCAAATTTGATGTTGATGTAGTCTTGTCACATGAGGGTTTGCAATCTGTAATGTATACCAATGAAATCAACACACTGTTATTTTAAAGTAATTTTGTGACATAATATAAATTAATATACCGTGATCTCTTTCTTTTATTGGTATCAATATCAGAAATGAATACTATTGACTCTCTACTTGTGAAGCCTTTCGCCACCCTAACCTATGAGGAGAAGGTGGAAGTAAAACGGTTAGGAGCTGACCAACCAGAGATAAATCTGCAGCAAATCGCAAGAGATAGAGGGAAGCAATATGTCCGTACTTTCAATACTGAATGGTACAAGAAGAACGACTGGCTTTCTGGAAGCATTTCTAGGAAGTCCTTATATTGTTTCCCATGCATCCTATTTGGTGGTGACGCTGCTTGGACCAAAACTGGAGTGACTGACGTCAAACATCTAGCTGACAAATTGGCAAAACACAAAAGTTCTAAAGCTCACTTGGATAACAGGATCAAGTTTGAGATGCTTGGACAGGCGAACATTGCTGTTCAACTGGACCAAGGATACCAAGTCAGCATTCAAAAACACAACGAAGAAGTGGCTAAGAACCGGTACATCCTTTCGAAGATAATTGATTGTGTTCGCTTTTGTGGCGCTTTTGAACTGGCATTAAGAGGACACGACGAGAGTGAAACATCGCTAAATCCAGGAGTGTTTAGAGGCCTGGTGGATTTGGTTGGCAGTATCGATAGTGCAATGGAACAGCATTTGAAGACTGCAACTGTGTTTAAGGGCACTTCCAAAACCGTGCAGAATGAGCTACTGGACTGCATGCATGAAGTTATAAAGGAAGTGATTCACCAAGAGCTTAAAGAAGCCCAGTTTGTGGCAATCCAAGCGGATGAAACAACCAATATTTCCGCTAGGACACAGTGCGTTGTAGTCTATCGCTACATTGACAAGAAGCATCAAGTGGTGGAAAGATTTGATGGCTTCACGGAAATGAAATCAACGGATGCAGACTCGATTGCTGCTGTTGTGCTGGAAACACTGAATACTGTTCTCCCAGAGCCAGAAGACAAGAAGAAACTCATAGCTCAAAGCTACGATGGTGCCAGTGTGATGCGTGGAGATCAAGGAGGAGTTCAAAGAAAAATAAAAGACGTGTACCCGAACGCACACTACGTCCATTGCTATGCTCACCAACTGAACCTAATAATGGAGAAAGCAGTTTCAAGGATTGGAAGAGTTCGAGTTTTTTTTTGCAACATAGGCGGTATTCCATCTTTTTTTTCACGCTCTCCAAAAAGGACTGGAGTTCTGGATGAGGTAGTTGGTAGAAGACTTCCAAGAGGTGCACCGACACGATGGAACTTCAACGTTAGGACCGTGAACGTAATCTACGAGAACAGAGATGCGCTACTTGAGTGTTTCCAGACAATTGAAGCATGTCTAAACTTTGATCCAACATCTATACGGGAAGCCGCAGGTTTCATTGGAATGCTGGAAGACAGGGAGTTCCTTTACTTCCTTAAATTATTTCATTTAATAATGCCACATGTTGACATCCTCTATAGTCAGCTTCAGAAGCGAGACACGGATACTGTTTATATCAAAAAAGTCACAGAAGACTTTGTCGCCAGCATCCAGAAAATCCGTAATTCTGTGGAAGAGATAGAAGCAAGTTTGCCGAGCGATCTAACAGTCAACAGACGGAGTGCGGAGATCTCAACCTTGAGACAACTTTCAAGAGAGGTATGTGACATAGTGGTGGTTCATGCAAAAGAACGTTTTTCATTTTCAAATCACCTAGTCAGTGCCAAACTTGTTCAAAGTGACTTGTATAAAACCCATGACACTTGCTTTCCAACCCAAGCTCTGGAAGACACCGTGCAAGCATATCCAATACTGAAGAAGGAACAATTACGCACTGAGCTGTCACTTCTGTATGGGAAGACAGAGTTTCATACTTGTACAAGTGCTGTTGCTCTGCACAAACTTTTCCATCAATTTAATCTGCAGAATGATTTCACAGAGACAGTAAAATTATTAAGAATCCTGATTACAACACCAATGACTACTGCAGAATCAGAAAGATGCTTCTCAACATTGAAGAGGATAAAAACCTTTTAAGAAGCACCATGTCCCTGGAGCGGTTGAATGCATTGGCGATGCTCTCAATGGAAAAGCAACTGATTTCCGAGATCCCAGACTTCAATGAAAAAACCATTGAGAAGTTTTCTTCTTTGAAAGATCGCCGTGCAAAATTAAAATACAAGTGATTGAAGCAAAGAAGAATGCATACCCCCAAGGTGTGCAAAGATAAACTGCGTTAAGCAGCACCACCTCACACTACCAAACATAACTAGTGGTAAGTAAAGTATGAACGGTGTGTGGGTGTGCATATGGAAGGAGCTATGAAAGGTGTGTGCATGGTCAGTAACAATTGTTGAAGCCTTGGCGTGGTTTGAAGGAATTGGAGGCACTTCCAAGGGTAGCTGTCACTTGTGTACAGGAAGCAAGAATTCCATGTCTGTACAAGTGCTGTTGCTCTGCAGCAACTTTAGCATCAATTTAATCTACATAATTTAACAGAGTGAGTGAAGCTATAAGGAATCCTGCTTACAACAACGAAGACTACTAAAGAACCAGAAAGATGCTTCTCCACATTGAAGAGGATCAAAAAAGTAATTAAAAAGCACCATGGCCCTGGTTTGAAGGAATTGGAGGCACCTTCAAGGGTACGTAAAGTTCTCAGAAATGGCACCACCTCACTACCAAAAATAACTAGTGGTAAGTAAAGTATGAATGGTGTGTGGGTGTGCATATTGAAGGAGCTATGAAAGGTGTGTGAATGGTCAGTAACAATTGTTGAAGCCTTGGCGTGGCGTTACTGCTCATATGGTTATCCATATGCTAATTCAACGTGTTTGTTTGACATTGATTATTGTGTTGTCTAAACAGAAGTGAAATGTTGTTGTTTTCTTGAATCCCAAGATCCACTGGTTTGGGCCTATGCAGTGCTGATTGGTCTTCTAAGGTATGTTTGAGGCCTATATGGTCCCACTTGGTCTTCTAAGGTATGTTTGGGGCCTATGGTCACACTTGGTCTTCTAAGGTATGTTTGAGGCCTATATGGTCACACTTGGTCTTCTAAGGTATGTTTGGGGCCTATATAGTTCCACTTGGTCTTCTAAGGTATGTTTGGGGCCTATGGTCACACTTGGTCTTCTAAGGTATGTTTGGGGCTTATATAGTCACACTTGGTCTTCTAAGGTATGTTTGGGCCTATATAGTCACACTTGGTCTTCTAAGGTATGTTTGTGGCCTATATAGTCACACTTGGTCTTCTAAGGTATGTTTGGGGCCTATATAGTTCCACTTGGTCTTCTAATGTATGTTTGGGGCCTATATAGTCACACTTGGTCTTCTAAGGTATGTTTGGGGCCTATATGGTTCCACTTGGTCGTTTAATGTTTTTTAAGTATGGTTTTGTTCTTGAATGGTATGATTGATTTGCTTGTTTTCTTCCAACCCCAGGTGCAAACCCTATGTGGCTGCAGATTTGTTTCTACTCATTGGTCAACTTAATGAACGTGAATACCCTGAGAAGAAGAGCCGACTAATGGTAGGTGTCACTCCTTTAATTTTTCTGTTAATACGTATAGGTGCAATTATGATATTGCTGTAGTCTTGTCACATGAGTTTTTTCAATCTATATTGTATACCAATGAATTTAACTCATTGTTACTTTACTTCTTGACATTTCTGCATTGCAGATCAATGGGCTTTACAAGCATAAGGTCATTGGGCGGGGCTTATAAAGGTCATTATGACGTCAGGGGGAGGAGTTATAAAAATGGGTGTGGTTTGAAAAAGGGGGAGTGGCTATGTTTCGCCCTGTCGCCCCTCCAACTTGAAAAGTCACCAGCCGCCACTGGTATATACGGTATATACAGTTTACAGAGGAAATTATCTGCCATCAAAATGTGCTCCATTCAAATAAGTGCAAAGCTTGATGAAAATTCAGTGCTGGCTAGACTAATTCTTGACTCTAAACAGGAGGGACTGTGATACCAGGACTGGAGAGGAGACCAGTGGGCTAGCCTATAGTGGTAGCAGGACATATACTTAGTATGAAGGGTCAGGCAATGGATTGAACGACAACTTTCACCTAATTGGTGCCAGGAGCCTTAATGAGGGAAAAATGAGTTTTGTGCCAATAAACATGATTGTATTCTTAGATCATGGTAATGCTTTAACAGTGTTTTTTGGGTCGGGATAGCAATCAGTTGTCTTAATAATGTTTTGTTTGCTGTCTCACAATCTCACCGTGAGCTTCTGAGATCACAGTACCTAAGTGCTCATTTCTCCCATATAGTAACAAATGAATGGCACCTTGAGGAAACATATTGAGAACATATTGGGGAGAGGGGTTAGGAAAAGGGGTTAGGTTTAGCCATACAGTTAGGGTTAGGTATGTGGTTAGGGGTTAGGCATACGATTAGGGTTAGTCATAGGGGTTGGGGTTAGGCTTTGGAGTAAGGCATAACGTTTTGGGGTTAGGGTTAGGCATAGGGTTGGGATTAGACTACAGATAGGGTCCTCTTTTTTATTTTTACATGTATACGTTGCAATACATCACAACACCACTAGGTGGCTCAGCTTCAGGCGCGCTCACTGCTTTGTTAATATTCAGGTCTGGGAACTATAAAGGCCATTCCAACCAAAACATCAATATTGAGATCCCTTGTTTTTGAGTTATATTTAGGATTTTCTACTTCTTTTCTTGCTTTTGGGATTTGTTTTCCATTTTTACTTGCAGAACTTTCCTAAATAGACTAATTACTAGGCTTTCTTACATGCACTGAATGTTTGAAATCAACCATAAACTTTCAGTAATATTTAGGCCTTGGATCTATGAAGGCCATTCCAACCAAAATATTAATGTTTTGTCCCCTTTTTTTGAGGTATATGTATGATTTTTGTCTTGCTAAAATATGCAGCCTCTTTTCAGCTTCCATTTTGTCATTGACTATGGGACATAAGTTTCTTGAATTAGCTGATATTTATTTGAATCCTTTTCTCATTCCACCCACACAAAATATACAGTACCAATTGCCTTACAAATGCATCACCCATTTTACTCTAAATGTATATACTGTTGGGGCTAGATTTAGTCCATCCAAAGCTGGGTTAGGCAGAGGGGTCTATGTTTTTTTTCAGATTCCAAGTGGCCATTGATTTATGAATTTCAAGTGGCCAGACAATTTCCTAAGAGAGCCACTGTATTGGGATCTTTACCATTTTAAAACATTAGTTAAACAACACTTTAACTTGGTTAACTGGGGTTTTTAATTGGCCTTATTAACCCTTAATTTGTTCTAGGCATCTTTTTAACAAATAATACAGTAACTGTTTCTAACTTAGCTTTCTTCCTAATTAAAAAAATGGTGTAAATTCCAAACTTAGAAAGTTCAATGTTAAATCTGAATTTTATGTGATGGATCAGAAAACAATAGCCTTAATGGGTGAAGTGAAATAAGAAAAATATATACATAAAATTATTTTTTATAAATAGAAAACAGAAAATTGCCATGTGCGTATGTATTCACCCCCTTTGTTATGAAGCCCATAAAATGCTCTGGTGCAACCAATTACCTTCAGAAGTCACATAATTAGTGAAATGATGTCCACTTCTGTGCAATCTAAGTGTCACATGATCTGTCATTACATACAGTGAATATAAAAAGTCTACACACCCCTGTTAAAATGCCAGGTTTCTGTGCTGTAAAAAAATGAGACAAAGATAAATCATTTCAGAACTTTTTCCACCTTTAATGTGACCTATAAACTGTACAACTCAATTGAAAAACAAACAGAAATCTTTTAGGTAGAGGGAAGAAAAAATATAAAAATAAAATAATATGGTTGCATAAGTATGCACACCCTTAAACTAATACTTTGTTGAAGCACCTTTTGATTTTATTACAGCACTCAGTCTTTTTGGGTATGAGTCTATCAGCATGGCACATTTTGACTTGGCAAGATTTGCCCACTCTTCTTTGCAAAAACACTCCAAATCTGTCAGATTGCGAGGGCATCTCCTGTGCACAGCCCTCTTCAGATCAACCCACAGATTTTCAATCGGATTTAGGTCTGGGCTCTGGCTGGGCCATTCCAAAACTTTAATCTTCTTCTGGTGAAGCTATTCCTTTGTTGATTTGGATGTATGCTTGGGCAGTTGTCATGCTGAAAGATTAAGTTCCTCTTCATGTTCAGCTTTCTAGCAGAAGCCTGAAGGTTTTGTGCCAATATTGACTGTTATTTGGATCTGTTCATAATTCCCTCTATCTTAACTAAGGCCCCAGTTCCAGCTGAAGAAAAACAGCCCCAAAGCATGATGCTGCCACCACCATGCTTCACTGTGGGTATGGTGTTCTTTTAGTGATGTGCAGTTTTGTTTTTGTGCCAAACATATCTTTTGGAATTATGGGCAAAAAGTTCAACCTTGGTTTCATCAGACCATAACACCTTTTCCCACATGCTTTTGGGAGACTTCAGATGTGTTTTTGCAAAATGTAGCCTGGCTTGGATGTTTTTCTTTGTAAGAAAAGGCTTTCGTCTTGCCACTCTACCCCATAGCCCAGACATACGAAGAATACGGGAGATTATTGTCACATGTACCACACAGCCAGTACTTGCCGGATATTCCTGCAGCTCCTTTAATGTTGCTGTAGGCTTCTTGGTAGCCTTCCAGACCAGTTTTCTTCTCATCTTTTCATCAATTGTGGAGGGAGCTCCAGTTCTTGGTAATGTCACTGTTGTGCCATATTTTCTCCACTTGATGATTACTGTCTTCACTGTGTTCCATGGTATATCTAATGCCTTGGAAATTCTTTTGTACCCTTCTCCTGACTGATACTTTTTAACAATGAGATCCCTCTGATGCTTTGGAAGCTCTCTGTGGACCATGGCTTTTGCTGTGGGATGCGACTAAGAAAATTTCAGGAAAGACCAACTAGAGCAGCTGAACTTTATTTGGGGTTAATCAGAGGCACTTTAAATGATGGCAGGTGTATGCTGACTCCTATTTTAACAGATTTGCAATGTGATTGGCACGTTTTGAGTTTGCGAAAAGGCATCTTGTCTGATGAGACTAAAATCGAACTTTTCGGCAATCAAGGAAATCCGTATGTCTGGAGCAAACCCAACATATCACATCACCCAAAGAACACCGTCAGCAAACTGGTCAGAGTTGAGTGAAAGATGGATGGTGCTAAATACAGGGATATTCTTCTGATGGATGAATTGGATAAATTAATTAATCTCCTCTGATGGATGAATTGGATCAATATTTTATAAGAACCATAGATTGCTTCTGTTCTGTGATTTCTCCTGAACAGTAAGGGTATTTGTGTACTTTTGCAGTTGAGTGGTAAGAACCTAATATAAACAGTGGAAGGAGAGAACTTGTGAGCTTGAAAACAGTTCTAATAAAAGTGCAGATCTGGTATGAGTGATGTAAAAGAAAAGGGGTTACTTGTAGTGCAAGAGGGGTTACTTGTAGTGCAAGAGGAAATAAGTGAGGGAAGATTTCTTAGGTTTATACAAATGTATTTATTTATTTCCCATCCCACTGTAATTTTATAATTAGTAATTATGAGTCGGTCCAGTGACAACCTCACTCAGTGTACATCATGTCACATTTCTGAACAGGCTGGAACAGCTGATCAAGGGTCCATACCTCTGTGACAGGTGTGAGTATGTTGCCTATCTTGAAGCTCATTGCAGCACTGAGTGATATTGCTCCACTGGAAAGGGAGCACAGTTTAGCTGGGCCTAGCATGGAGGGTGAGTTAGGATGTGGGCTAGAAGATAGGACTAGTGAGGATGTCCAGGGAGGTAGCTGGGTTACAGATACAAGGGGAAGCAGGGGGAACAGGAGGTAGAGGCAGGCCAGTTCTGAGTTGACACATACCAACAGATTTGCCAGATTGAGTGAAATTTTGGAATGTCCATTCAGGAATGGCAATACCAGATAGAGCTGGCAGAACAGTTCTACTGGAGGAGATGGAGGGCAGATTAGACAGAGCAACAGACATGTTTTTGGTGGTAGGGGACTCTATTATTAGGAAGGTAGAATCAGTGATTTGTCACCCAGATCCCAGCAATCAAACAGTTTGCTGTCTCCTGGGTGGTCGGGTTCGGCATCTTGTGGATCAGGTAGATAAATTATTGTGAGGGTATGGAAATGAACTGGCGGTCTTGGTACATATTTGTAACAATGACAAAGTTAGTGGAAAATGGAGTGTACTAAATGATGACAGAGAACTAGAGATTACGCTTAAGGCAAGGACCTCCAAGGTACAACCTGTGATAATACATGTGCCATGTGCTAGCCCAGTGGGACAGAAGGAGCTTAGGGAGATTAATGCATGGCTAAAAAAGTGGTTCAATAAGGAGGGGTTTGGGTTTTCAGAGCACTGGGCTGACTTCTCACTTGGGTACAATCTCTATAGCAGGGATGGATTTCACCTTAATGCTGAGGGAGTTTGTGTGCTAGGGGATAGGATGCTAGAACGACTGGGGGAGTTTTTAAACTTCTAGGTGGGAGGAGGGACTACATAGAAGTAATGGGGTAGAAAGTGTAGAGGGGTTAAGGAATGAATTAACTAGAATGACGAGGAAAAAACCAAAGGCATGAAGGAATAGGAAATGGATATTGGTAAGGTCTTCCCTCCTGAAATATGGGATAAAGCATTTAAATTGACAAATATATTTATTAAAAAAGTATCATACAGAGAAGTCTTTTTAAAACTATTAACAGATGGTACATGGTCCTGAAAAAAATCTACCACAGGTGTGATCTTTACTGTTAGAGAAACTGCGGTTAGCAGTGCTCATATACACACATTCTGTGGGACTGTCCGTATATAAATGTTTTTTGGATTGATGTATTCTGCAACATTTCTAAAATTGTAAAAAGAACTGTAATTCCATCATTTGATATACTGTATATACTCAAGTATAAGCCAAGTTTTTCAGCCCTTTTTTAAGGCAAAAAGGGCCCCCTCGGCTTATACTCAAGTCACTCTCCCCCCGTGTCTCTCTAACCCCCCTTGTCTAACGTCACTAAGTATATGCTAATTATGTGACGTCACATGCGCGCCACGTCATTAGCATTGCCCGGAAGGAGCGGAGGCCGGAGCAGAAGCTTCAGATGCAGGTAAGTGAGGGGAAAGGGAGAGGGGGAGGTATTTAGAGTGGTAAAGTGAGGAGGGGGTTTAGAATAAGGAGGGGGGTGGAGGATGAGGAAAGAGGTTGAGGAGGGGGTTGAGGATGGGGGGTTGAGGTTGAGGAGGGAGGTTGAGGAGGGGGTTGAGGATGAGGAGGGGGGTTGAGGAGGGAGGTTGAGGAGGGGGTTGAGGATGAGGAGGGGGGTTGAGGAGGGAGGTTGAGGAGGGAGGTTGAGGATGTGGAGGGAGGTTGAGGAGGGGGTTGAGGTTGAGGAGGAGGGTTGAGGTTCTGGAGGAGGGTTGAGGTTGAGGAGGGGGTTGAGGATGGGGGGTTGAGGTTGAGGAGGGGGTTGAGGATGAGGAGGGGGGTTGAGGTTGAAGAGGGGGTTGAGGATGAGGATGGGGGGGTTGAGGTTGAGGAGGGGGTTGAGGATGAGGAGGGGGGTTGAGGATGGGGGGTTTAAGGTTGAGGATGAGGATGGGGTTGAGGATGAGGAGGGGGGTTGAGGAGGGAGGTTGAGGATGAGGAGGGAGGTTGAGGATGAGGAGCGAGGTTGATGATAAGGAGGGAGGTTGAGAATGAGGAGGGGGGTTGAGGAGGGTGATAAGGGAGAGGGGGAAGAGACACAGGGAAGGGAGAGGGGGCAAGAGACACAGCTAAGTGTTTCACCCTCATAGAGGGAGAGAAAACATGAAAAATACAAAATAACTAACACAAAAAAAAAAAAAAACAGAGTAAGAAAGGTGTGTGGGGGACGGGGCGGGAGCTGGTGTAATGTGTGCCAGAAGCCCTCTCATGATCCTTGTTGACCCATAAAAGATCTTACCACTCTAACTTCCGATCCCGAGGTTACTTTGACTTGAGCATCCTTCATCCTGCCACCTCACAGAGACACCCGGCCTGCCAGGTCCGTCACACATTATGCCTTTTAGAATGAGGGGTGAGAGTAGCCAAAGGCTCCAGACGTCTATAAACTTGGGCAAGCAGTCTGTCAGGATAGGTGTAAGTCTTTAATTGATTGCTATATAATTAACCTTGTTAAACACTACCTGTGAGCTAAGCTCCTTGCTTTTCCACTGTCTAGCTATATGACTTTTCATCGCTAGCATGAGGAATTGTAATAATTTGTTCTGAGGGGAAGGGAGAGAGTCTCCAGGAGCACCCAATAACGATATTTCCGCATCCGGTTTAATTTGGGAGCGTACTAGCGAGGAAGCGTAAAAACTTTGTCTCAGAGTTTCTGCACTAAGGGGCATATCCACCATATGTGAAAGAATGTACCTACATCCGGGCACACCCAGAAGCAAGCTCTATGGATGCTATCAGTTGTTATGTATGTTCTTTCCCAGATCTTTCTCCCACAAGATCATATATTTCTGCTTTCTCTTTTTAGTGCACAGTATGTTAAAAGTATTGTATAGCAGACTAACCATATTTTTTGAAAGAGGGAACAACTCACAGATTTTAACAAGCCAGTTCACGCTTGGAGCCGCATGCCTTCTCCCTAGCATGCTTACATGATAGCATAGTTTGAGGAAATTAAAGTATTCCTTCGGAGGGAGCTGGAGTTGGTCCCTTAGTTGGTCCCCAATCTCAAAAAGCCCTGTGATTTGCACCAAAATATGGAGGTTAACGATAAGGTAGAGGCACCAACGTCAATTCTGCCTGTAAAGTCGATAAATCATGTCTAGAGGCCGCCCAGTTCCAAATGTTTAATGTTAACTTAATGCAGGGATGATCACTCTTTCCCAAAAGCAGGTGGGGCCTAGGCAACCACACCAAGCTATCCCATGAGTATGGAGACATTTCATTATTTTCTAGGAACACCCATAATGACTGGTATTGGGTTGAATGGGCCAAAGGAATCAAAACCAGTTGAGCCGCCTTGAAGTAAAACTTCAAATTTGGGCAGGAGAAACCCCCTTTGAGTCTGTGTTTACACAACTCACGCCTAGCAATTCTGGGGCATTTGTTAGCCCAAATAAATTTAAGAATCTGTTTCTGGCATGATTCCAGTTGTTGGAGCAGCAATAAAAGGGGAAGCTTGCTGAATAAATCGAGTAAGCGGGGCAAGATACTAATTTTCACCGCGTTTATGTGGCCTAGCCATGAAATCCAACCTTTCATCCAGGTCTGCATATCTTTGTAAATGTCTTGAAATAAAGGTGGATAGTTTGCCTTATTAATGCTCGGGATTGAATTAGTGATATTTACACCCAGATATCTAATGTGTGTGTTTGGATATTTAAATTGATAGTTTTGTCTGAGATGCTCCAGTTCTCGTTCCGTTAGGGCAACGCCTAAGGCCTCCGACTTATCCAGATTCAACCACAGCCCCGAGGCGGAACTGAAGCTTTTCACATAACAGGTCATCGGCATAGAAGCAACACTTCAAGTGGTGATACCCTACCACCACACCCATTATGTCACGATCAGCCCTTAGCGTTTGTGCCAGCGCAAACAATAAGGGGGGAGGGGCAGCGCTGCCTAGTACCATTCTTGATGCCAGGAAGCCAAATTCAGCCTTTGGGGTCTTTATAATATGAGTGTAGAAGATTTAGGAACTTATCTGGAAAGCCAAACTTTCTAAGTACCGCCCACAGATATGATCAATCCACAGAGTCAAACGCTTTCTCAATATCAAGATAAATAAAGCATAGGGGGGTATTGTTCAGCTTAGTGAGTATATATATTGTCTCCTGCTTGCCTTTTCAGGATGAACCCCACCTGGTCTTTATGACTAAGTCTTGAGAGGAAAGTATTGACTCTATTTGACATAATTTTCGCCAGCAGTTTAACGTCTTTGTTAGGGAGTGAAATCGGCCCTGGAGCATGTTATTAAGTGTGGTGCTAATAACTCTGCAAAGTTTTTGTAGTACAAATTTGAGAATCCATTCGGTCCCGGGGCCTTACCCCTCTTCAAGGCCCCTATAGTCTCGAACACCTCTACATTAGTGATGGGAGCCTTCACTAGATCTGCCTCTTGTGGTGTGCGGGTGGGCAGGTCACAGGAGCCCAAAAAGAATGCTAATTGACTACCATGAACCTTGTGGGGAGATGAATATAGCTGTTGAAAGAAATCTGTGAAGTCGTTCTGAATATGTAACGGGCTAGAAGTAGCCTTGCCGGAGGGCTGTCTAATCCGAAAGATTTTTTATTGATTTGACTTATTTTTTAGTTTTCTTGCTAGCAGCGCATCCGGCTTATTGGCCTTTAAGTAGTAGAGGTGATTAGTCCACCTCATGTCCTTTTCCGTCTGATCAGAGAGAATTAGATCAAGCTCAAGCCTAGCTGATTCTATCTTTTTTCGACAGTCATCTGAGTGGGATTTCTGATTCTCTAGCTCTAGGGCCCTGAGTTCCTTTTGCAAGAGGGATTCTTTAGCTTTCTGAGCTCTTTTGTATGTTGAGGCCAATTTAATAGATGTGCCCCAAACAAACGCCTTCTGGGCTACCCAAACCCAACCTGCATCTGGTTCAACATTTGTCGAGAAACATAATTCTACCTCTTTGACAATTTGGTCCTTAAACTGGGGAGTTGATAAAAGCATATCATTCAACCGCCAAGAATATGGAGTTCTAAAAGCTGTGCTTAAGTCTAGGGTGCAGCTAACAAAGGAGTGGTCCGAAGAAGAGCACAGATGGATCCTCGTTTCGACCACATTATCTGATAGTGCAGAGTCAATAATAACAGTGTCTATTCTAGAGTATGTTTTATGTACTGCCGAATAGAATGTATATTCCCGCTCTGTATCATGAGAACTTCACCAGGCATTGACCAGGTGGAGCTCATCCAACAGGGAAATAATTTGCTGTTGTTTTTTAGTGGGTCTAAAGCCCTGCCCCAAACTAGATCTGTCTAATGACCACAAAATGAGGTTCAGGTCCCCACCCAGAATCACCCTCCCCAGGTCATGGGATTTTATTTAGCTCAGCAGTTTGAGCAAGCCTTGATGCGGTACGTGTGTTGGAGCATAAATCGAGATTATAGACAGCTTTTGTCCAAATATGGACCCCGTCTGAATCACATAGTGGCCTTCCAGGTCTATTTTCTTTTGTTCTAGTATAAAGGGGAGATTGTTGTGAAGCAAAATAGTCATCCCGCTCTTTTAGTAGAGTGGCTGGTTGCAAAGTAGGTAGGGTAGAATTTAGAGAAGAACTTAGGGAGCTTGTTACACACAAAATATGTTTCCTGAGGGAAAAGGACCGAAGGGCGAAATGGCTTGTAAGTGAGAAAGGCTTAAATTGTGAGTTATGAGTTATTAGTGTGATAACCGTGCCAGTCATGTGTGTCAGGCATGGCAGATTGAGATAAGACGAAAAACACAGACCTTCTGCAGCTGGGAGGCAGGATGAAGAGCAAGGGCATCCTTGGTCGGACACCCAATCGGGATACATCGAACATGTAGTTCTGCAAGGGTGGACCGCCTCTTAGGCTGTGGGGAAAGATATCCAGGACAAAGACCAGATATATAAACAACCTTAACAACAACTTTAGGCACATCGAGACCTGGGGATAGGTGGAGGCTCCAACCCTGATATGCGGGATAAGAAAGGATAAATTTAAAAAAAAAAAAAAAAATACAATTGTAGCAAATATTTGCTACTAACAAGGAAATTACACCTAAATTTACCATATACGTCACTTTGTCAAGAATATAAATTGGTAGCTAATCTTACTTCTCCTAGCTCTGCCTCTTGGGCTTTCTTACCACCTGTCTTTGGGCTAGTCTAGCATTACGCTTTTGAGGTCAGAGGAAACTGTACACCTCGAAGGCTGGCATTGGTAGTGTGTGCTAGGCCAGCCAACAGTAAAAGGGAGATGCTATCCTATAAACTGCAAAACCTGGGCTATCAATTAGCCTTCTTACATTAACATCAAAACTTTTAATCATGAGATAAAATGAAATAACATGAAACCAAGGCCCCTGCATACAAAAGCAGCGGAAAACAAACTATAAGGCTGGGGCTAGTCTAGCATTACGCATCTGAGGTCAGAGAAAATTGTGCACCTCATAGGCAGGAATTGGTAGTGAGTGCTAGGCCAGCCAACAGTAAAAGAGAGATGTTCATACATTTTTAGCAGCGGCTATGCGTAGTCTTTGCATAAAGTCACTTGTATAGCCCTAAATAAACATTTTCCAGATAATGTAATAGACCTTTCCAGACAATGTAGTCGTTAAGCCTAGAGTCCAGCAGGAGCTGCATAACATTTTATATCCGTATAGGCACCCGGTGGCCCCTGGCTCCCAGCTCCAGCCAGACCCAGGGACCCTCGGTACATGTCTCATCTAGGGCAAGTCCTGAAGTCGTCTCAATCTGCAGGAACGGTGGAGGCTATTGCTGAAGGACAGACCTCCTGGACCAATCTTTGGCGTCTCTGTCTTTTAGACAAAGGGACCTCCGACAATTCCCGGTGCGGTCTAGGGAGAGGTATATCTAATTGCTGGGCCAACAACCCCCCTCCTGTAGGAGACCTAAGCGCAGGAGGATCTTGCGGCACTCTTCCAGAGAATGAGTGGTGTGAGTAGCAGACTCATGTTGAAAGGACAGGCTAAAGGGATATGAGTCTTCTGAGGCTCTTTCTCCTTCAGAATCTGACAATGAGTCTTGCAGAGGCTCTTGCCTTAGTGTGGCATGGGGCATTTGCCTTGGGAAATGGTCCGCTTTGCTCTTAGAAGCAGGGTTCTTTTTAGGACTCGCCATGTTGCTGCCTAGGAGGAGGCTGTAAAGTGTTGAAGTGAAAGCTAATAAACTACAGTTGCTCCCTAGACGATGTTGAGACTTGAGACCCCCTTAGCATGCGTTGCTAAAATTGGTAGCTTTTAGAGAAGATCATTAATAATCTTCACAGTTTAGCATTTGGCGTGATTTCTATTTACATAATACAGTCCAGCTTATATCTTGCTGGGGGGAGTAATCTCCTTTAGGGCCTTCAGCTTATTTACATCCTCCAGCTGGGGCTGACTGCTGTAGATAACTATTGATGTAGTTACAAGCCAAGTCTGTGTATTAGTGGAGATAAATTTGTAGTTGAAAAAAAAGAAATTATTGTTGGTAGAGATTACAGCTTGGGTATGTTTTAGTTGGTCTCCTACTTTTGACTTCTCAGTCTCTGTTGAGCAGGTCGAAAATTTGGGACGATTTTGATAAATTTATGATAACACTTGGAGACCATTATTCCTAACACATCGATTTCCATGCGCTCAACTCTTTAAACCCACATAGGCAAATGTCTGTTTTTTTATGTGTTTGTCTTTTATGTGAAAATAAAAAGTAAAAGTACCTAAAGATACATAATTATCCTTAAAATGACAATGTATTTATATGTAGACATATAAGGAAGAATTTATAAATTTGAGTACTTTTGGAACTGCTTTTGTTATTCCAGTTTGTATGTTTTTATTATAGACATGTAATTAGACATTTATAAACAAGAAATTACTCAAGAATGTGATAACTTCAGGAATCGCTTCTGTTGTTATGGAAACTGTTAACCTGAATCCTGAAATGTTTTTATTTTTTATTTTTATATTCTTGTACATGTACTCATTTTGTGTTAATAAAAAAAATAAAAATGGAATTCACTAGTCATGTGGGAGGAGCTGGAGGGAGGGTTAGTATAGTCAATAGGGAGGTTGTTATTGTTTAGTTTCAGTTGTGTCCGACCCTCCATGACTCTACGGACCACAGCACCCCAGGTGCATCTCTCAGTCACTGCTCCTTTGAGCTCCATCAAGTTCATGTTCATTGCTTCAGTGACCTCTTCTATCCATCTCATCCTCTGTGGTCCCCTTCTTCTTGTGCCTTCAATCTTTCCCAGCATCAGAGTATTTTTAGGGAATCCTGCTGTCTGAAGATATGGCCAAAATATTTGAGCTTCAGCCTCATGATCATACCTTCTAGTTTATCTTAATTTCCTGAAGTATTAATTTATTGGATCTTTTTGCAGTCCTCGGGACTCCCAATTTTCTTGAAGAGATCTGTTGATTTGCCCATTCGGTTATCTTCTTCTATCTCTTTACATGGCTCATTGTAGAATGTCTCCTTGTCTCTTCTTGCTATTCTCTGGAATTCTGCATTCAGTTGGACAAATCTTTTCTTATCTCCACTACCTTTTGCTTTTCTTCTTTCCTGGGCTACGTTCAAAGCCTCATCAGACAGCCAGTTTGACTTCTTACTTTTCTTTCTTTTAGGGATATTCTTTGTTGCTGTTTCCTGGATAATGCTGCAAACTTTGGTCCAAAGTTCTTCAGGCATTCTATCTTCCATGTCAAGTGCCTTAAATCTATTCATTACTTCCACTGCATATTCACAATATTTATTTCATATTTACTTGGTCTAATGTTTAATTTTCAATTTTGCAATAAGAAGCTCATGGTCTGAGCCGCAGTCAGCTCCAGGTGTTGTTTTTGTTGACTGTATAGAGATCCTCCATCTTTGGCTGCAAAGTATATAGTCAATCTGATTTCTATGTTGTCCATCTGGTGATGTCCCTTAGCCTCATTCAATTGCGGGGTCGCAAGTAGACATCGCAAGCTACTTTGTTATTCAATTTCCTTCCATTTGTGGGCTCCGATCGAGTTACGGGCTCAGAGCTGCGATTTCTAGCAATTTGTCAAATCGTACGTTACATCCCTCCAAGCCCTTGATCTTTCACGTCCTTAAAAGTTGCGATTGCTAAAATCGTAAATCGATATTCAATTGCTCGGATTTTCCCTTGCTAACCACTCCATCAAGCCCGCAAATGGCTAAACTCGAACCACAGGTTAATGGTACCAAGGAGGTCTCGCAAAGGGCTTACTTACCTTAAAAGGTAATACAAATGCAATACTGTACTTTTATTAAGAGTGAAAGTGATGTTAGAATTAATAGCACAACATTCCCATCTTGCAAATCGGCATAAATAAATACTTTATTGTTCAATATTCGTCCAAAGTCCTACAGGCTTCAACCTCTATGGATGGAAATTAAACATGAAATAAAATGGCGATGTGCGAGCTTGAGAATGTTGTGCTTTTAATTATAATGTCACCCATTGTGTTCTCCATCATTTACAGTGTTGTATTGATTTTATATTTGCATTTAAAGTGCTCCAATTTGTCAGGCTTGAACCACGAGTTAGGGTCCTGCGCCCGCGATCATGTTCAAGCCCCTAAATGCTACTGTCGAGACCATGGTTTCCGATTATCGCGACCAGTGCCTAACTTGTTGGCCCTGCCAATTGAATAGCACCTTAAATTGGGCCCGCATCAGGCCCACAAACAGAAGTCCTACATTTTTGGACTTACGATCTCCAATTGAATGAGGCTCCATGTGTAGAGTTGTCTCGGAGGCTGTATAAAGAGGGTGTTTTCTACGACCAGAGAATTAGCTTGACAAAATTCTACTAATCTCTGACCTGCTTCATTTTATACTCCAAGGCCAAATTTGCCAGTTATTCCAGGTGTCTTTTGGTTCCCTACTTTAGCATTCCAGTCTCCTATGATGATAGCAACATCTTTTCTTGGTGTTATATCTACGATGTGTTGAATGTCTTCGTAGAACTGGACAACTTCAGCCTCTTCAGCATCCGTGGTTTGAGCAAAGACTTGCATCACTGGGATATTAAATGGCTTGCCTTGAATTCTAATTGAGATCATTCTGCCATTTATTGGGTTGTTACCGAGCATTGCTACTACAGGCTCATAACATAAGATCTATGCTCGCTAATGCCACAAGCTTGCCAGGCAAAATGGGAGAGTTAAAATTATTAGCGGTTAATAAGATATCAGATTTAATAGACATTACTGAAACCTGGTGGGATGAGTCTCATGACTGGATTGCTAATCTGGATGGTTATTACCTATTTAGGAAAGATAGGGGCAATGATAGAAGAGGAGGAGGAATTTGTCTAAGTTATGAAGAAAGAGCATACACAGTTACCACTACTTCCTAAGTCCGTACAGAGCTGTGCGCATGCGCAGCTTGGTACGGACGTGGCAAGAGCGCGCACATAGTTTGCATGAACAGCTCGGGGCTGCGAGAGTTCGCACATGGTGTGTGAACATTGCGCGGCAGAGACACCGAAAGCTGCGAGCTGCAGAGGAGGGACGAGGAAGACACAGGGGAGAGAGGGGTGGAAGACACAGGGGAGAGGGGGAGGAAGACACAGGGGAGAGGGGGAGGAAGACACAGGAGAGGGGGGAGAAGACACAGAGGAGGGGAGAGAGGGGGGAAAGAGACCTTGGAGAGGGGGAAAGTGAGACAGAGGAGGGGGAGGAGAGACGGAGTGGAGGGGGGAAGAGACACAGGGAGGGGAAGAGACACAGTAGGGTGGGGAAAAGACAGGGGAGAGGGGGTAAGAGACACAGGGGAGGGGAGAGGGATAAAGAGACACAGGAGAGGGAGATAGAGACACAGGGGAGGGAAGGGGGGGTGGGAGAAACAGGGAAAGGAAGAGAAACGAGGGAGGGAGAGAATTTTTAAATAAAATTTATAAATTATACCGTCATTTTTGAAAAGCCAATTTACTCGTCCTCATATATTGATTCAGAGTACCTTAATAAACATATAACAAAATATGCCAGAAGTATTACACATATGTCCTATATGTCCATTTTTTATATCTACAATTACTATGCCGATCAATTTATGTAATATATGCATTAGTATTGATTTATTAATTATTCTTTTCATATTAATTAGAATCCCTTTTAAATATAGAATGTTTCTAGGAAGTGTTACAAGGGCATAAATCACCCACTTCTCTTTTTAAAAACTGAGGATCATCATATCTCCTGCATGTACTACATAAATTGATCTGCATAGTAAATATATGAAACGGACATATAAGAGTCCAAATTAAAAATATGTTCACACAGCCTACTTAGTGATTGTATATCATCATATGCCAGTCCCTTATTTTAAATATATATATAAACAGTGGAGACAGAGAGATCAATGTAACAACAGGGACATTCTTAGACACTGTAGTTAGAATGGTTGATACCGCATATGTCGCAAGTGATCCGGTTTGCTGTAGCGATATTGCTGAGATTAGGCACTCATAGTAACTTCTTACACAATGGATTAAGGACTGGTATTGGTCTGGTGATACACAGTATATGTAGTTTTAGAATGTGGAATTTATGTTTGTGTAATACTTTTGGCATATTTTGTTATATATTTATTATGGTACTCTGGATCAATATATGAGGCTAGATCAACAATACTTCAACTTACTTCCTTATTTACATCTTTTGTGGGTTTGTATAGTCATATGACCTGCATATCCAATCAAATCACCTCATAGCCATATGGGCTTTGTCAACAGACAACATCCATTTAATCACATTATGTTATTTAGCAAAGTCATATGACGTGTATATCCAATCAAATCATCTCATAGATACATATTTAGTCACATTATGTTATTCAGCCAATCTGAAACTACCTTGTGTTTAGCTTTATGATTGGATAATCAAAGTATAAAAGGCTCAAACAATGGGAGGTCAACTCACTCTTGAAAATGATTAATTCGAAACACGTTGAGTAATAGGGAGTCCCCCATGTAGGGATTAACATATTTTGCTTAGTTTGCTCTAGCTCCCATAGTTGAGATTTATAGCCAGAAGAAACCTTTCTGAATCCCAGAGATATAAGAACAAACACAGGGAAACATTTATATATAGGAGCACTCTTCCAAATACTTTTATTAGTTGCTATATTCTGGGACAAGAAGATACTACTCTAACTATGATAATATCATATTGACAGAAGAAGAAATATACTCAATACTATAATTGGATGTTAATATCCAGTTCCCTATGCGAATAGTCATCTTTTGTTACTCTATGCAACAATATATAAGGAAATTTCACTAGAGCACATACCCCAAAGCAAAAAAGCTAGGGAAAGTTATCTAAATCAAAGACACTTTGAATCAAACTTGTACATTATATGTTTTAACTCAAGACAGAGACGCCAAAGAGGGAGCAATGGGAGAAAATGTCTTAACTGGCATACTCTTAAGAGCCCATCAATCTATTTTGAATCATTTGGGTTGAGACCTTGTGTGAGAGCAGGAACTACTAGTGGGACACACTACGCTATATATGAGCACCATTTCCAAGGCAGATATCCCTGGGCAAGGCTACACCATTTTGCTCCGTGTCACACATCAAGACACAGGTGGCAGTACAAAGCATGCCAGGGCACTCTGTTGGTTTGGCAGTGTCTGTACATGATAATATCTCCCTATACGTCCAAGAGAGAAAACATCACTGTAGCAATAGAACCACTGGAATATACCCCAGTACTATCCTACTATATCTGCAGATGCTTGAAGGAAAAAAGGGGCTTCTACAACAAACCACTGCTCTCTACTCCTGGCTCACTGGGCCTCATTCTGCATTGTGGATTACTCTTATTGCCTCCTCCATAACATCATATAGCTGTAACATTTATTGTTACACACCAACATGTTCTAGGCAGGGCTATTTGAAGTGTTCTCTTTGCACTGGGCCTCTATCCTGAGGGATTCACTGTACTGGTGGTACCATGTTCAGCACTGGGTATATATAGGAGTGGCTGTTTCACTGTATTGTAATACTGGGTGCATTATATATCTGAGCATGTACAAGGAAGTAAGTGGTGTCATATACCAAAATCTCCAATTTAATAATTATCTCCACATTCCCTACACTGTTCAGTATATGGGAACTTCCCCTCAGTCTCCAAGCTATTTCTGTACACAAACAGAATCTTCAAATATTAAGATTGTCTCCAAAAAATGTTTTTATGTTCTAGCTTCATAGCTGCTAATGTTAGTTTGTTGCATACTTCACAAATGTGTTCTTGACAATAGAGTGTTCCTTTAACCTCTTTACCTGCTCTATTCCAAATGACAGCTTATCCCAAGCATTCCAAATCAAATATTGCTTACTACAATTTTTTACCCAATATCAACATTTAACCATACGGGCCAATATCATATATCTCAAGTGCAGGCCGTAAAGGCTGATCACCTGCCCCTAGCCAAGAGAGGTAATCAGGCATATTTGACTGATTGTGGGCAGATGGCAGATAATCCCTGTCATGAGGAGGGACCAGTTGTACTGTCCAATCAATGGATCCCACCAATTAGATTCTCTCCTCTGCTTGATTCCACTGGAAGAAGGCTTGCTTCAGGATCTGTGGAGAGCAGGAATGCATTTCTGGAACATAGATGCAGGATTCCTTGATAGCTGGATTGGGGCAAAGTGATTAAAAACTCTTTAAAACCACTCAGAAATATAGCTGACATGCTTGCATAATTTCAAAAGAGGTAATGCAATTTATTGAAACATACAGGGACTTACAGTGCCTTGCAAAAGTATTCACCCCCTTGACTTTTTACCTATTTTGTTACATTACAGCCTTAAATTCAATGTTTTGTTAATCTGAATTTTATGTGATGTATCAAAACACAATAGTCTAAGTTGGTGAAGTGAAATGAAAAAAATATATACATAAAACGATTTAGAAAACAGAAAATTGGCGTGTGTGTATGTATTCACCCCCTTTGTTATGAAGCCCATAAAAAGCTCTGGTGCAACCAATTACCTTCAGAAGTCACAAAATTAGTGAAATAATGTCCACCTGTGTGCAAGCTAAGTGTCACATGATCTGTCATTACATATACACAACTTTTTTGAAAGGCCCCAGAGGCTGCATTACCTAAGCAAGAGGCACCACTAACCAAACACTGCCATGAAGACCAAGGAACTCTCCAAACAAGTAAGGGACAATGTTGTTGAGAAGTACAAGTCTGGTTTAGATTATAAAAAAAAATCCAAATCTTTGATGATCCCCAGGAGCACCATCACATCTATCATAACCAAATGGAAAGAACATGGCACAACAGCAAACCTGCCAAGAGACGGCCCCCCACCAAAACTCATGGACCGGGCAAGGAGGGCATTAATCACAGAGGCAGTACAGAGACCTAAGGTAACCCTGGAGGAGCTGCAGAGTTCCACAGCAGAGACAGGAGTATCTGTACATAGTACGACATTAAGCCGTGCGCTCCATAGAGTTGGGCTTTATGGCAGAGTGGCCAAAAGAAAGCCATTACTTTCAGCAAAAAACAAAATGGCACATTTTGAGTTTGCGAAAAGGCATGTGGGAGACTCCCAAAATGTATGGAGGAAGGTGCTCTTGGCTGATGAGACTAAAATTGAACTTTTCTGCCATCAAAGAAAATGCTATGTCTGGCGCAAACCCAACACATCACATAACGCAAAGAACACCATCCCCAGCTGCTGGGACTGGGAAACTGGTCAGAGTTGAGGTAAAGATGGAAAAGGTGTCTCTACAAAGTATTGACTTTAGGGGCTGAATAGTTATGCACATTAACTGTTTCCGTTATTTTGTGCTATTTGTTGTTTGCGAGATGGGATAAACCACTATTCTCCTAGTGTGGAATAGGTTTAGTATCACTTTAAGGGTCAAATAAGCTTACAATTAGTAACTATGGTCTGTGGTTTAATCTCAGTATAAGTTGTTAAGTAGGATGCCAGCTCGGCACGAACCCACAGCATCTCTGAAACCTAGACCTAGACTACAATGGATCTGTTGGAGGTGAATGGAGCTGTCAAATGGCTTATTAGGCTGGTCAAAATAGAAACACAGAAGAGACCGATTAAACAAACAGCGGTCTAGTAAGATCAAGTGATTATCTGCAACATCCCCCTGATCCTCTGTTTGCTAATTAAACCCTATTGTCCTGATAAATGACTATGGCCCCATAGACGTCTATGAGAGGTATAGTCTAAGATTTCTATGGAAGCCCTCACCGGCCTTGAAAGATGTATCCCATGGTCTCATATCCCCAAGAATAACTGAACCCATTCCCGGCTATGTACCCACATAGTGTCCCCCTGTTAGATATACAGAATCCGATTCCTCAGTCTGATAATGCCATAGCTACGGATTGTAACTTGACCCTCAAATCTGGAGCCAGTAAGGATTTATTTTTCTCTTGAGATGATTGGCTAAGTTTCACTAGGGGGGGGGGTCTTTTTGCCTTCCTCTGGATCAATAAACAACTAATCTGCATATTGCAGATCAGAGGAGATTTTAAAAGACCAAACTGTATGGACTAAAAGTCTTTTTTCAACCTCAATTACTATGTAACTATATCATTTGGCTCTACCCAGACCCACAGCCCCAATCCCTCCGACTCTGCAGACTAATACTATCCCCTGCTAGGTGATGCAGAGTACCCGATACTGTTCCAGTCACTCTACCATAGAAAACTTGTAACAGCCTGGAGCGATCACAGGCCATGCAGGTAACCGCAAGCTACCCAAGGGGTACCTAATGACGCCTGAAAATGAGGGGGAGCTAGGTCCTGATATGGGGAAGCTAGGGTACATCATATTGGGGTACATCATATTTAAAGGGATATAAATCTAAATAAGGGTGAATGTGGAGGGTCACATATGCAGTCATACAAGGTGCCTTACCCCCTGGAAAGCCTGTCAGGCTCCAGGACTAGAGGGGGTAATCAGGGAAGATGAAATAACTTGATGGACAGGTCTCCCGCATGGTGTGGGGATATACTGTGAGGATTGGTTAAAAGGATGTTTACCAAATAATGGGGTACAGATGGGTGAGTGTCATTCTGTGGAAAAGGATAATGCTTGCTGCTGAACCTACCTGGGGAATTAGTTGCTATCATTAACTACTATAGCCTTGTTGATCCTGGTGGTGATTATCTTGGTTCTGGTCCATGTCCTGCTATCAGGGATATCAATGGATGCTACGACTCTACTCGGTAGGTCTGACCCAGTAGGTTCTTTCCAAGCCCATTAAAGCAATAGATCGTGACAGGTGTGATGTTCGTCTTGCGAGGGATTCCATAGAGAAAGACTAAACTAGGCTCCTTTGGAGACGAAAGAGAAACAGGTAGCACAATATTTTATTACATGCTTCTCCCCATCAGGGCTGTTGTCATTTTCTCCTTCACCCAACTATCAAGAAACATTATACATATTATACATTATGAACATTATATTTATACTAGATACTCGCCCGTCAACAATGATGGGTTTAAAATTGTAAGGCTAGCAATGTGTTTGCCACACCATGTGAGGCTTTTGCTCATCTGAGCACCTTCTGCGCTCATCGCGAGCCCCGCACTCAGAGCATTTGGCGCTCATCGCAAGGCTCGCGATGAGCGCATCCGGGGCACAATGCGAGCCTCTCCCCCATATGCCTGAACTTTCCTGCTTTGCACTGATCACCTTTGGCGCTCATTGCAAGCCTTTCCCACTCGCGGTGCTCACTGTGAGCCCCGCGATCAGCGGCTTTGGTGCTGATCTCGTGGCTCACAATGAGCACGTTCGGCGCTCATTAAAAGCCTTTCCTTCTGCCTACTGTACTTGCTGCTCATTGTAGGTTTCGTTAATCTGCAATTTTTGTGCTTGGGAATGCCAGGTGTCTCTTTCCACCATCTTCCCCCTGTCCCTTCCCTGTGATTCTCCTCTGTGTCTCTGCTGAATGTTTGCTTGTTACGCGCTGAAGGCCGTTTGTTTTAAGTCCTGCGTGCCTGGCGTTGTTGGTGTAAGTGTTACTGTGTTTGCCGTCATGTATTTTCTAATGCTTAGCTTTCCTCAGCCTCGTTTTCATCCAGTTTCAGAATTTTTTTTCGTTTTTCGTCCGTCATTTTTTTCCTCGCCTAGCTGATTTTGGATTAACGAAAACCCACAAATATGGGTCAAAATTGCTTGCAACCTCACTCCCAGTCTTCCTGGCTCTCACCCTGGGCTGTCTGTGAATGTGTTATATTTGTTAAATGTATTGTTTTGTTTGAGGGTTTTTAGAGTTACGCGCTTGGCTCACAGTTGCGACCCTCGCAATGCAGACTAATTCCTGCGCCATACACGTCCAGCCTCCCTTTGGGAGGCCTTTGGCGCTCATCCAGGCTAATTGCTGTGCCGTACACGCCTCGCTTTGCGAGGCTTTTCAGATGAGCGCCTTCGTCGCTCATCCAGCCTAAGTGGTGCGTTGTTCACGGCTCGCAAAGTGTGACCAACATTGTAAGCGTTCCCAATACTGACAACTATATATGTTATATTCATTCTTTATTTCCCTAGGAGGCAATAACTAATTTGCACAACTTTAACTATTGGTTCAATGTCCACTGATGAACTTCACTTGAACATGTTCTAATTAAATTATGCCTACTTCCTGACGTGTGAGGAGATCTGAATACACAGAGAAAGCTCTGTCTGCACAATAGGAATGTGGCAGTAATGACTGGCAGTGCTATCATTAGCACTAATGCAAAAGCTCATTAGCTTGTTGACACAAGAATTGCCAGAAGCAGGGTCAGTAAAGAAAATGTAAAGTCTGTAGAAAAGCAAGAAAATGAAGAATGCAAAGATTGCATTTTATTTTTTCTAGAAACATTTTATTCAACATACCATATAAAAAAGAAGTCCACAGTGCTCTTTTAGTGGTTATTTCAGTAAAAACACAGAGGTAAAAATTAAAGAAAAAGTAATATTTTTATTTGTCTGTGACATGTTTTACATTCAATTTGAAAGCTGAATTTATACTGGCAAAAAGTTAAATATTTTCAATATGTTCACAGGAATCATAGCATAATGCTGAAAATGTGTCCTGCCTGTAGGGTATTAAAGAGTGCTCATACACCAAGCCCTCTAAGGGTTAAAAATGTATATTTTATTTGTTGCTGCTACGTAACAGGCTCATTTTAGAAATATAACATTATTATGTGAGTGTGGGAGATACAAATTTAGTAGAGAAAATAAACTTTTGTAAGATAAAAATTTTTTAGCTAGAAGAATTTAATGGATTTAATTTAAAAAGAAAAAACTATAAGTGAAACAAGAATGTATACAATGACTAATGTGACTGAATGCTGGATGCATCATAGATTTGCATAAATAAAGATGTGTAGCCTGATATAACAGCGGGAACAGTTCGAATGAAAAACAGAGACTTCATCTCTCGGCAACGAGCAGTCACATCTTGGAAAGGTCTAATAATCTGTCCGGCACATTCAAGATTTCTAAAAAGACAATGAATTCCCCTCTGCATTTGTTTTTCATATCCATGCTGTGTACTGACTATTTCTTGGAGACGGCCCTAAATGTATTTATTCTTAGAGTGATTTACATGGAATGGATTACATGTAAACGGCTGCACACCACGGACAAAGTCTTGACTTGCCTGTGCTTGTCCATGATTTTCTTCCATTCTGCGACATTGCTATATGACTTACTTGGTACATTTGCTGAAGAGCTTTCTGAGCGTGCTTATTTCAATGCAGTTTTTATTGTTGTAGTAATATTTCTAAACTACACTATCTTCTGGCTCGCCACTCTGCTCAGTGTAGTCTACTGCACGATAATTGCAAACTATAACCATGTTTTATTTATTTATGTGAAAGACAGAATCTTGAAATCCGTCCATTGGTTCATTTTGGCATCATTGCTAACCTCTTTAGCGTCCAGCCTGCCTTTTGGCTGGCTTGCTTTTACCTCGTACCACAAAAACTTGACTGATAATGTTGTCCATAACACCACAAAGCAAGATATTACTGTGGTACCACACTTTGGCAACCGGGTCCTTATATATAACTTAGCCTTTGCACCTCCACTTATAATATTTTGTTTTGCTATCTTCTTTTTAGTTAAGTCTCTTTGGAACCACACCCAACACATGAGAAACAATGGGACAAGTTTTAGAAACACAAACCTGGATGCTCATTATAAAGTTGTAAAACAGATGTTTGTTTATTTGTTCATGTATATATTTTTTTCTCTTTTTGCAAATTTGAAGTTTTCTGGGTTACTGGAAGAAGATATAATTTTTAAAATGGCCTGTTCTATACTGATCTCGTTCAGTCCATGCGTATTCACTGGCTTCATGATCTACACAAACGGCAAACTAAAAAAGGCATTTCTGGATACCTGCCATGCTGTCATTAAGTGGTTTTAATCAAAAACACATTTATAACATTTGACTAATAAGGAATTTGCATTGCCCATGAGGAATGATTTTGTCAAAACGGTAATTGAGATACATTTTCTTATATTTGAAGTTGTCTGTAAAATAATATAATTATGTATTTAGCATTAGTTCACATGATTTTCATATAAAGTTAAACTGAGAATTCATTACAGTGAGTGAAACCCAGAGTTAATTATACATACTGTATATTATACAGTTTGAGAAGTTTTTGGGCTAGTGGATCCCAATTAGTAGCCTCACCCTCAGATTTTCCAGATCCTGCCAATGTTGTTTGAACACACACAATCCTTACTAGTTTTACTACCTGTAAGGGGATGAGATACTGAGGAAGCTGCTGAGAGCGACGAAACGCGTTTATACTATCATCGCAATATTACTGGGATTTTTGTACCTGACAACCACACTAGCTTGTGTGTATTACTTCTGCCACAATTTTATCATTACTCGTAATAGTGATTTTTTATTTCACATTTTTTATTTCATTGTTTATGTGGAATAGTATTGTGTATAATAAAGTCCTTCTTTAAATCTATGGGACTTTGTATGATCTATTTCCACAAATACCCATTATTATTTACTTCATTACTTTTGTCCACATCTAAAAACAATAGTGGACGACCATACCACCAGAGATCGACAAGAACAATCTCACCAATGCTTTTAGATACCTCATATTTTTTGAGGGTATTCAAAGTGAGAGTTCAATAATTATAGTTGCACATATTGTGTATCCAATAGCTTACCTTTTGAATAATCTGCACTAGATAGTGGTGCGCATTCTCCTACCCCCCCCTTTCTTTTCATGTATATTATACAGAGTTACATATTGCTTAAAAAAATACCAGAGCCCTTAAAAAAATACTGTGAAAAACAATGTTTTATTTTTAAATCTTTATTTACTTCCATATAGTTTAACAGGGCAAATAATGATTTATACAGCCAAAATATGTATGTTTGTTTACAAGTTTCATTTCCTATGGATTTAGCATACCTATCTATTTATAACAAATTTGAATCTTTCTTACTTATTTACAAATGTATTCTTACACTGAGTAATTAAAATTAAAAGTGGAGCAGAATTCTAAAATATTAAACCAACAGCAAAGATTGACTCATTTTCTTATTCATGATCTAGTTTAATATAATGCCAGCTAGTTATTTTAGGGGGTACTCATATATTTAAAAAATCCTGGAGAAATTAATTATGTGACAAAAGTCGTACTTAAAGGAATATGTGAGCTGTATTTTGAATGCATTTGATATAGGAGAATTAGTAGTGTATGAAAACATGTGTTATATAGAAAAGTGCAGTTTACTTACAAAGTTATTTGCACAAAAGTCAAATTCAGCTGTTCACATCCATAAGCAGGGTACACACAGGAAATACAGCAGTGTACCCACAGGAAATACAGCAAGATACATATTTTGACCTCTCTGGTACAGAGCACAGGAAGTAATTGTTGGAGTTCTTCTACTGAGCACACCAGATGTCACTGAGGTAAAGAATGATACAATGTATTAGCCTGATTCTGAGTTTGAATGCTATGGTAATTTAGGTGGAGTTTTCTAGGGGTGTACACGATCAAATGCAAATGCCAAAAGACATAGCAACTTTTGCTTAATTCAAGATAAGCTAATTAAGGTTTATTTTGGGATATTTTCATGCAAAAAAATGTTTTCATACATGACTATTTCTCCTCTATCATTCATAATCCAGCTCACATACATATTCATTTTACATTAAAAAACACCCAAATAAGCATTTAAACACTTACCTTGAAGTTAGCAAAATATATTTTAATTTCTGTCAGTTGAAACTTATGGTTAACACCCTCCAAACCCAGGCTAAACTGGTATACAATTTGAAAAAGTGTTTTGGCCAATCAGGAGGAAGTAAAGACTGAAACATTTGTATCACAATCTGGCAGTTGCTGTCTGTTTTTTTTTCTCTCTGCCAATCTCCTTATGGTCAATTTCAGCTGTGACCCCAGCATCTATCATTTCCTTTAGAGGTCACACACTGTATCCTGAAGGGTACACTTTATGAAAGCTTTCTAGAGGTGTGCACATCCACATATCAGTATATAGTATATAAATATGTAAGTACATTACATTTTTCAATATAATACATATTTTTCTACTAATCAGTAGCTGTTTATTAGGAAACATTTGAAACCCAGCTCGCTTACATACCCTGTTAATCAACGAAGTAAATAGAAAACAAGTAGTGAACCTCCGTGGTTATACTTCTATAGATTTCTATCTCTCTGGTTGTGATTTCCTTTTTAAACATATAACATGCCTTGTAAAAGTATTCACCCCCTTTACTTTTTACCTATTTTGTTACATTACAGCCTTAAGTTCAATGTTTTGTTAATCTGAATTTTATGTGATGATCAGAACATAATAGTCTAAGTTGGTGAAGTGAAATGAGAAAAAATATATACATAAAACGATTTTTTAGAAATAGAAAACAGAAAATTGGCATGTGCGTATGTATTCACCCTTAACACCTAAGCAAGAGGCACCACTAATTAAACACTGCCGTGAAGGAACTCTCCAAACAAGTAAGGGACAATGTTGTTGAGAAGTACAAGTCAGGGTTAGGTTACAAAAAATATCCAAATCTTTGATAATCCCCAGGAGCACCATCAAATCTATCACAACCAAATGGAAAGAACATGGCACAACAGCAAACCGGCCGCCCACCAAAACTCACGAACGGGCAAGGAGGGCATTAATCAGAGAGGCAGCACAGAGACCTAAGGTAACCCTGGAGGAGCTGCAGAGATCCACAGCAGAGACTGGAGTATCTGTACATAGGACGACAATAAGCCGTACGCTCCATAGAGTTGGGCTTTATGGCCCAGTGGCCAGAAGAAAGCCATTACTTTCAGCAAAAAACAAAATGGCACAAAATGTATGGAGGAAGGTTCTTTGGTCTGATGAGACTAAAATGTTACTTTTCAGCTATCAAAGAAAACGCTATGTCTGGCGCAAACCCAACACATCACATCACCCAAAGAACACCATCCCCACAGTGAAACATGGTGGTGGCAGCATCATGCTACGGAGATGTTTTTCAGCAGCCAGGACTGGGAAACTGGTGAGAGTTGGGGAAAATATGGATGGTGCTAAATACAGGGATACAATTGAGCAAAACCTGTACCACTCTGTGCTTGATTTGAGGCTAGGACGGAGGTTCACCTTCCAGCAGGACAATGACCCCAAACACACTGCTAAAGCAACACTTGGTTTAAGGGGAAACATGTAAATGTGCTGGAATGGCCGAGTCACAGCCCAGACCTCAATCCAATAGAAAATCTGAAGTCAGACTTAAAGATTGCTGTTCACAAGCGTAAACCATCCAACTTAAAGGAGGTGGAGCAGTTTTGCAAGGAGGAATGAGCAAAAATCCCAGTGGTAAGATGTGGCAAGCTCATAGAGACTTATCCAAAGCGACTTGCAGCTGTGATTGCTGCAAAAGGTGGCTCTACAAAGTATTGACTTTAGGGGGTGAATAGTTATGCACATTGACTTTTTCTGTTATTTTGTCCTATTTGTTGTTTGCTTTACAATAAAAAAAAACATCTTCAAAGTTGTGGGCATGTTCTGTAAATTAAATTATGCAAATCCTCAAACAAACCATGTTAATTCCAGGTTATTTAAGAAAAAAAAATATATTACACCACATTTTATGTTTGTGCTGTTAATAAATGAAAAACATTGTGTTATTATATCTCACAAAAAAGGATCAAAGCAATGTAACTGCCTTTATTTGAAATAAATAAATAAATATATTTACAGTATATATATATATATATATATATATATATATATATATATATATTGTATATGTGTGTGTGTAAATTATACTTTTTTAAGGTGAATGCTTATGTTTGGGTTTCCCCACTGTGTCATCAGGCTCCCTGTGTGTGTAAAATGGGTGAGAATGTGCTCTATAAACCTGGAACAGTGGGTCCTGGCTGATCACAAATTGGGGAAGACCAGATATAAATAAAAATAAAAAAAAAATAAATATATATATATATATATATATATATATATATCAATTAAAGGCATAATTACAAGGCTTTGCACAAGGCCTAAACAAGTTGCTACAGTGGTCCTGTAATTTAATTTAGACAACTTATTCATTCCTGTTACTAAGCAATTTCTGTAGAAGATTTAAATAAATCTTTTAATTGCTAAATACACCATTGTGTATGCATTGTCTCTTTTTTATTCAACCGCAGTTTTAACATTTTTTACACCGTGACACCAACTTGTTTCGGTAAAACATACTGTAGACTAAAGTAACCAAAAGTTTAGTATTTATAATAATAATAATTTTACATATAAGTGTTAATGAGGCAATAACTTTCACTTTAAAAAGTATATATTTATATATATATATATATATATATATATATATATATATATATAAAGTCTTTGTATCCCCACAGAAATCTTCCCATTTTATTAGTTAACAGCCACATAATCACTAACCGCTCCAAAATCCTTTCCATTTGTCAGCCATAGACTTTGTATTATTGATACTGAATTATACACAATAGTATACTATGCTGTCCCAAAACAAATTGCTGAGAATTCCATGTGAAAACTGTTTGGGTCCATATACTATCTTCATGTTTTAACACTATGACATGTCCAAATGTTATATACATTAACCTCCATTCCATAGTTGAATTGTGTCAGATTTCATCCCCAAAATACCCACTACCCTCTATGAGCCCAGGTATCCCCCATATTCCCTCTTATTACCCACTACCCCTATGAGCTGGGTGTGGACCCCATGGTACCTAATGTTAACCTATGTATCATTGGTGTCTCATCGGACGCCCATGGTATACTATGTTAAATTAACCTCTATACCGCAGGTCATATCTTAGTATACCATGGTATAGAGGCCTATATTAGTTACCATGGGGGTTCATAGAGACCACATGGTTTTACTATAGATGGAGGAAAATCTGTGGGTTACCTGGGCTCATAGGGGTAATGGGTTTTAAGGGGCTGAATCCAGGGGGATACCATGCTTATAGAGTATAGCGAAATTAAGGGAGAACTTTAAGGGATACCAGGGCTCATAAGGGTAACAGGTCATAGCAGGTCCAAAAGTCATAAACTCTCTGCAATAGTTTTTTATTATTATTTAAATCCTTCCCTGTCATGAAAAGTAGTTTATATAGATAGTGATAAGGTGGGATGTTAGACTGGTGTAGTGTTTTCAAGCTAGTGGTTAGCATTCCTTATAGTTGCTTTGGAGACTACTGAGATTCAGACTTGGAGTCTCCTGTGAGAAGGCCGTGAAGTCACCCAAGAGCAAGAGTCGATTTTACGTGATTCTTTTTTCCTAGAGCCATAGAATAGCTCTGGTAATTCATTTTTAAATTTCCTGTAGAGTTGAGTCAGCCTTCCTAGAGTTCTTATGGCAGCCATGAAATCTTAATGAGGCCCAACATAATGTAAAGCTATCTATACTTCTCTCTTAGTGTCTCTCGTTCAACTCCATCCTACCTCTTTCTTCTCTCTCCCTTTTCAACTACATCACTTTCTCTGTCCTTACCTTCAGAGGAACAAATATCATTGGGTATATCAGTCTGGTCTTACTCAAAAGAGTAAGGTTAGGCAATTCTACCCTAAACAGAAGAAACAGCAAACCTTAGATGTATGTTTCAACCTCTCTTGTATCATCAGTGAGGTGTAACTGCACTCCCTAAGGCACAGTGAGCAAGGAGAACACGACCGGAGCCCGGACATGGACTCCTTGCTCACTGTACCTTAGGGAGTTCAGCTACACCCTATTGACGAGGCCCAATGAAAGACTAAATGTACGTCTAGGGTTTGCTGTTTCTGCTGTTCAGGGTAGAATTGCCTGGTATATCGGGGCTGGATCACCCTATAGAGTGGGACCAGACTGATATACTACAGGATATTTCTCCCAGTAATGGGCACAAGTGGCTAAAAGAGGCTGCTCTCATATCCATAGAACTTACCTATTAATGTTAGTTCATTCTCTGATTGAATGATTTAATTTGTTTTGTTTTTTTATTTTATTTTCTTCTACTGTATATATTACAAACATGAACGTAAACTTACTGTTAGAAAATTAAAAATATTTTACCAGATTTATTCAAAATAATAACATCACATTCCCTTGTGTCTCCTTTCCCCTCTCCCTCACTTGTATCTCCTTTCCCCCTTCCCTCTCCCTCCCCTGTGTCTCCTTTCCCCCTCCTCTCCCTTCTCTGTGTCTCCTTTCCCCCCTCCTCTCCCTCGCCTGTGTGTACTTTCCCCCTCCTATCCCTCGCCTGTGCCTCCATTCCCCCCTCCTCTCCCTCACCTGTTCCTCGTTTCCCCTCCTCTCCCTCCCCTGTGCCACCGTTCCCCCTCTTCTACCTCCCCGTGCCTCCTTCCTCCCTCCCCTGTGTCTCTTCCCCCTCTCCCTCCCCTGTGTGTCTGTTCCCCCATCTCCCTCCCCTGTGTCTCTCCCCCTCCCCTGTGTCTCTACCCCCGACTCTTCTCCCCTCCCTGTGTCTCTTCCCCCCCTCTCCTTCCCCTGTGTGTCTGTCCCCCCTCTCCCTCCTCTGTTTCTCTTACCCCCCTCCCCTGTGTCTCTTCCCCTGTGTCTGTCCCCCCTTCCCTTTCTCTCCCCCTCCCCTGTGTCTCTTTCCCCCCTCCCCTGTGTCTCCTTCCCCCTTTCATCCTCCCTCATCCTTCTCCTCCTCCCTTTCCCCCTCTCCAATTACCCCCCTCTCCCTGTCCCCTCACATACCTTCATCAGCTGCTCCTGCTCCTCTCCATTGCGTCTTCCGGCTGTGTCAGGACCCGGCCTATGCTAATGATGTGACGTGCATGTGACGTCACATCATTAGTATATGCCGGGTCCTGACACAGAAGACGCGATGGAGAGGAGCAGCTGATGAAAGTAAGTGAGGGGGGTTATTTGGAGAGGGGGAAAGGGAGAAGGAGGGAGAGGAGGATGAGGGGAGGCAGGGATGAGGAGGATGAGGGGAGGCAGGGAGGAGAAGGATGATGGGATGCAGGGAGGAGTAGGATGAGGGGAAGCAGGGTGGAGGTGGATGAGGGGAAACAGGGAGGTGAAAATTGGGGTGATAAGAGCCCCCCTCTCCTCTCACTTACCTTCATCAGCTGCTCCTGCTTCTCTCCATGGCGTCTACCTGCTGTGTCGGGACCCGGCATATGCCAATGACGTGACGCGCATGTGACATCACGTCATTAGCATATCTGATGTTGGTAAGTGAGGGGAGAGGGGGGTAATTGGAGAGGGGGAAAGGGAGGATGAGGAGAAGGAGAAACTGGGGTGATGCGAGGTTGGGGGGCCTCGCGATGAGCACATCCGGCGCTCATTGCAAGTCCTCCCCTGGCAGGAACCAGATAGTCCTGCAGGCCTCAAGGTTACGGCCACAAAGTCTCGCCTCGCTCTACGGCCCGTACTGCCCGTACGGCGGGATGTAGGGATGCGCGCCTATGGCGCTCATCTCCACCAGTGCTTTGCAAGGTCCGTGGTTGCAGCCTGCAACTGCGGCCCTCGCTTCACAAGGGCTACAGTTGCAGCGGGCTCACTGTGCTGAGAACTATATGTGATAGATAGTTCTGATATTAAAAAAAGTAATCAACATTCTAAAGGTGTACTGAATTTTGCACTAAAATACAAGCACACACACACATATATAGACACACATTAATACATATAGGGCTTCCAGGCTCTTAGAAAATCACCACCCAACATACATGCCCACCCAGTATACATAGTTTGCTTCATGCCTTTTTAATGAAATGATGGTCAATATTCCAATGAATTGCGATTCACGTACCTACCAGGGCAGCTCCTGATTGCTGGAAAGGATGATGGGGGGGGCGGTATTTAAATTCCTTGGAGCCATTGATTATAGGAGTAATTAAATGAAATGTTCTCTGGTTATTCGGATTGATTCATGGTCATGTACATGTGGTCTGCTTCTCAGTGGCACATCAATACCCCTGTCACTATTTTCCACGGCTCCAGCTGTTTCAGTTACAGTCATTTTTACCCTTTCATCTTAAAAAGATGTATGGGAAATAATTAGAAACCAAACTTTATTTGTATATGTTTGAGACAAAGACACAAATAAAAATTTAACTTTAAAAACATTTAAAAGAATTCAGATAAAAATAAGTATGAAATGTACCAGTAGTCTATGACCCCCTGAAGGTATACCTCGTAAGCTGGAAGGTGCACAGTTGGTGACACCACACTTTCTAGCTTGTTTCTAATGGTAAACATAAGTATTCATACATTTCAACAGAAAAAACACTCCAAAGGCATATAGTATCTGTTTAATCACTGCAGGGCTGAATGATATAAGTTGTTTACACAGTACAGTGGACCCTCTATACTCGACTAACTCCACTATGGGTGTTTTTTAGCTATGTAGTCAAATCAAATGTCCCGATTTTCACAAATAAACTGTTTAAAGGCATACAGCCATCATTATCCATTTTCTAAAAAGACAATTAAATAACTGTCATAGGTAACACAACCATCATGTCAGATAGAAATATTTCTTCATAGTATAGCATCACAACAATCTGACGGCTGCCATTTATGCAGCTTTGTTCATTAACATGGTTTTTAATAGCCATACAGCCATCAAAGTGTACTTAAGAGTAGAGTCATTACTGGCACTCAGCCATCAGCATATTTGAGTGCCGAGAGATAGTTATTTTTGTCACACAGCCGTTAACATACCAGTCACTGGCACACAGCCACCAGTTTGTTTTGTTGTCTGCACTAAGTTTCACATATAGCCGTCAATCTACACATTGACATAGACCACCTATTGGCACACAGCCACCCGTATGTCCTAAGATCTCTAATTGTCTGACATTCATTATATGCGCTCAGAGTATTATAGTTAATCAATATCATTCTTTAAAGATAATAGTAGAGACTATATAAGCTGCATATGGTTTACACAGCTTAGCTGATTAATTGTTTACCTCGAGTGCTGGCATCTGATGGCCTTTTTATTTTACCTAACAACTCCTTTTCACAATCTAATTGATATGTGACAAAGTTCTAATATGGTTATAGTAAAGTAAAACGTAGAGATCCAAAATAGGTAAGGAGAGAGTGAGAATAAGTTTAAAAGGTACTCTGTGCAATGTGCCACTGTAGAACAAAAAAATACTTAATAAATGGAAGAGTTTGTATCTCTCTCACTCTAAGACTGCTCCACAAACACAAAATAAGATCTAAAAAGGAACTATTAATTTCATGCCAGTTCTCTTTAGAGTGGGACATCCATGCATGCTTGTCTAGCCAAGTGTATTATGAAGCAGATGTCTCTCTGTAGCTACACGTTGATATCTTGTATTCTTTGGAGTACTTAGCCAGACTTGTCACAGAGCCTGATTCCCAATGGCCACCACGCACTAACCCCCCTCCTTTGATTCTGATAAAGTTGTATGCTCTTCTTGAGCTGAGCTTCCTGAACAACTTAACTTCACACGCTGGACAAGCAACACATAGATAAATGGTAAATAGTATGATTAATTTTTATTTAAGCCTTAACAGTCAAAGCAAGGACGGAAACTAAAATATATTTAGCTACAAAGAGGACAGCTGCAGCTGTTATGTGGACTTCCAAATATATACAGTATTAAGGTTTTCTGAAATGTAGTCATCCATGACAGAATATGTCTAAGAGTGGCATGGTTGCCACTAAAGAAGAGAATTTACATTGTAAGTTTATTCATACAATCCTCAGGGATATGTGTTCTAAACCCAGCTGACAGTTATCCAAGGTCATAATGGTCAATTATATCTTCATAGAAGTCACCATAGAAGAACTCACCCATAGCACCTGAAGAGATAAAAACGTGAATGCCAGTTTCTTTTTCATTCCATTGAATAAGGGTAGGAACAAGAAGATGCTGAATGGTGATGGAGGAGTATATACAAGTATCCCTTCTGACCTAGGTGCTTATCAGAGGAAGATGGGAAATTGCCATGTTCACCACAGTGTAAACAGGCCTTTAGTTAGCATAATCTTGTTAAGCATGTTAGAGATGCCAGGTCTCCTAGATTGCACTTTATCCTTACAGTATCTTTTTTGGGCACTTGCCATGCACAGTTCTTGAGATCTAGACGAGTACATAATGAAATGAGGACATGGAGAGATGGTCCCTTTGATGATACGATACTGCTTCATATCTGGGACAGTGAAGCTCATTTGACCATTTTGGTAGAGGGCAAGGAGGGCCTTAGGCATCTAAGAGTAATGGGTTAGAATAAAATTACTTTGCTGACTTTACTTTCTCAGTTCTTGTTGGAAATGTTGTCAATTGTCCAATGTACCATGCTAGAAGCATAAATATTATTACAGTGCACTTCCATTTCTTAAGGTATGTTAGACTTGAAGGTTACGCCACTCTAGAGAACTTGCAGCCATTTGTGAATGAATAAAAGCTAGCGTATGGGCAATACAAACATAGTCTCAGTTTGGGGAAAATAGAAAAGCATAAGAAACCAACCAGAGGCAGGCAAAGTCTGACCCCTTAAAAATCAGTCCCATAAGGGTCTATATTAGACGCAAATGTAGATAAATTACTGAGGAACGTTCTTGTAGTTAAACCTACAAAACAAAATGAAAATTCGGAGTATCACTCATACATCACCATGTTCTTAATGGCTCTCATCTTAAAACCATTCTTTGTCAGTTTCGGAATGTAGCCAATTGGTTTAAGGTTTTTAAAAGTGAGAGCCACTTGAGTAGACTATTCCTAATTGTCTAATGATAAGTAACTATAGGTTTCAATATAGGAATATATACTGTTAAGCAATTTATGGCTGTCCCTTGGGTTAAAAAAATCTGTAGATTTTTTGTTATTTTGTCTATGTGAAAGGATCTCCAACTGTGTTCCTCTTCACTTTGATTCTATTATCTCAGTTTGGTGATCTCTCAAAAAATATATCCCCCTAGATCAACCAAGCTGAGGTCCATGTTGGCACATTTAAAGGATTAGTTTGGTAGCAGTTTCTAATGGGGGATAATTTACATATCCACAGAAATGTCTATATGTAGTGACATTACTGTCCATGATACATGGCAAAAGATATATACATAAACATACATACACTTATATTTATAAAAACAACATTTTAAAATGCTTTAACTTTAATCTATTTTATAGATTTAATAGAGAATTGCCTGTCAAAAAATGACAGCAATGAAATTGTAAGTGAGCTAATGCTGTTTGGTGTGTACTACTGAAATATATAATACATTAATAAATTAATATACTTTACCTATTTTGAAGCATTGTGTTGAAGAGCTGGCAATCTGTTTTGATGTTGGTGCAGCATTAGTGGTGTGGAGCTGCTGTATAAGCATGCTGAATGTGTGCAGTGTAATTGTGTGCGTGCGCGAGCCCAAACCGTTAGCGTAGTTGTGTACTTCCGCATTGTTGTAAAATGGCAGGTAATGTGTGGTATGCGTCTTAATGGAATATCCTTAGGTCATTTGTGGTGTTTTGCGAGTTTCTTGTGGTGTTTTGCGTGTTTAGAGTGCTGTAGCCTCGTTTTTGTTTTGTTTGGCAGCCATTTTTTCTCTCGCTTAGCAAATTTTGTAGTGTTCAAACTCTTTTATTTTTAGTTAAATGAAGGTATAAGTTGTTTTTTTGACGTCCTGGATGCTTCCTCTTGCTGTAGGTAAGCTTTTTATGTATGTGCTGTGTGTATTTATTGTGTTTTGATGTAATTTAATGTTCGCGAGTTGCGTCCGATTGTTGCGAGGTCGTAGTGTGTGGTAACGTGTCTCGTATGTTGTTTGCATAGTGAGGTAAAGCTTGCAAGGGTCGTAGTTGGTGTGGCGTGTTGTTTGCGTTGCGACGTAAAGTTTAAGAGGGTCGCAGTTGCTGGCAAGGAGCACCGCCAGCAACTGAGGCCCTCCCCCGCAGCCCTCATTTCTTCAGTGTTGTCACCTGAAAAGATATAATAAAATATTTACAAAAATGTGGGGGTGTACTCACTGAGATACTGTATATATTGGCGTTACGGAATATGTTAGCGCATTACAAATAAAGGATAATATATATAATGTGTGTGTATATATATATATATATATATATATAACTATTTACAACTATATATATATATATATATATATATATATATATAGGCACCAAAGAGGCACCAGAGGTGTTTTTTTACATATAAATATATGTGGGAGGGGGCCCCAAAACTTTTTTGCATTGGGGCCATCTATTTACTAGCACTGTAATGCTGTTTAACAATTACTTAAAGCATTGTCTACATTTCTAATAAAGTGAGTCAGTTCTTTCATGCCATCTTAATTGTTTAATTAGCGTTAACTAATCAGGAAATCTGTGGGGACCTCTCTACACAACCCTCATCCCTCTCTACGCTGCTTACACCATGAGAGTCTCACTCAAAAGATACTCAGATGGGTCTTTTCTTTTCTTACGTGTTATACAGTGAAGCGTTTTTCAGTCATCTTTCTAACCCCTGTAACATAATGTTAGGCCAGAGTCTCTCATCTCAAAGTTGCCACAACCAACCTCACATGGATAAGCCTCTAATAAAAGAAAAAACTGCTGTCTGTGAGTGGGCTCTGGCACTGTACCGTAATCCTATGGCTTTGTTCTGAGGCCGGGAACATAACCCTAAATGGATTCCCATATTAAGTGGGCCTAGAGTAAAAAAAGATGGTAAGTTGTAAGCCTCATTTACATGTCATTATCCTAGAATATGTATATGATAAAAACAGGTCTCCTGGGTATACTCAGAATGGTCTCTTCTTTCCGCACCGGTCATACAGTGGAGGGTATTCCAATCACCTTTCTACCCACCATTATATTCTTACTAGCGACTTGCCCGTCAAAAAATTACGGCAATAAGATTGTAAGGCAGGTAATGTTGTTTGCGTGCAAAATTAATTTTGTTGGTGTTTTAAGATCCTTCGGCGCTCATTACAAGCCTCTTGGTTGTTTGTGTGCTATGAGCAGCGTTGATATTTTTTTTGGGTATTTCAATAAATAATTAATAAAATAAGAAATGAGTATACTTTACCTATTGTGAAGTAATATATGCAGGAAGCATTGTGTTGAAGAGCTGGCAATCTGTTTTCATGTTGCTGCAGCATCAGTGTTGTGGAGCTGCTGTATAAGCGTCATGAATATGTGCAGTGTGTAGTGTAATAGTGTGCGTGCGCGAGGCAAATCCGTTAGGGTAGCTGTGTACTTCCGGATTGTGTAAGTTATTGTTCTAAAATGGCGCTGAATGTGTGGTATGCGGCTGTGGCTGATTTTGCGTCCTTGTTTTCAGATGTCGTTCAACTTTTTCAGAAAATCCGTAGGTGTTTGGTGGTGTTTTGCGTGTTTAGGGTCCTTTAGCCTTGATTTTGTTTTGTTTGGCCGTCATTTTTTCTCTCGCTTAGGTGATTTTCGGGTGTCTAAACTCCGAAATTTGGAGTTAAATGGAGGTGTAACTTCACTTGCAGAGGTCCTGGTTGCCCCCCTTGCTGTGGGTAAGCTTTTTATCTGTTTGTTCTGTGTATTTATTGTGTTTGTAATGGTTTTAAGGACGCACGGGTTGCGTCCTTGTTTTTGTATCTCGTATGTCTTTTTCAGAAAATCCGTAGGTGTTTGGTGGTGTTTTGCGTCTTTAGTGTGCTGTAGCCTCTTTTTCGTTTTTTTTGCCGGACATTTTTTCTCTCGCTTAGGGGATTTTCTGGTGTCTAAACTCATTTATTTGGAGTTAAATTGAGGTTTAACTTCAGGTTTCGAGATCCTGGGTGCCCCCCCTTGCTGTAGGTAAGCTTTTTATGTATTTGTTGTGTGTATTTATTGTGTTTTTCATGTTTTCATGTGCACCGGTTTCCGGCGGTTTTTGCAAGGTCGTGATGAGTCGTAACGCGTCTCGTATTTTTGTTTCCTAACTCCATAAAATTTTGCAAGGGCCGCAGTTGCTGGCATGGAGCGCCTTCATCGCTCCATGCCAGCAACTGCGGCCGTCGTTTCGCAAGAGCCGCAGGCTCGCTGCGCAAGCCCGCAGCGTTAGCAACAGCCCGCATGCTCACAACTATATATGTGATTGTCTTCTTAGAGTATCGCTTCAGCTTGATCTTAGAGTTGCCAAAGCCAACCCCACAATGATGATTGTCATTGATGAAAGTTTGGTCTGTGAGTGGATAACACAAGATTATGTTCTAAACCTTGCCTAAGAAGAGGGTGTATAGTAATAAATTGATTCTTATATTAAGTGGGTCTAGAGACAAAAAAGGTAGTATTACTTCACTAGTGCAGGTGCATGTTAGAAAATAGGAGAATACCTTTATTTTTGGAAGTTCACCATTTAGTATCCCTGTTAATTCACACAAGAGGCCGAGCTTATAATATAACTCACTTTGTTTAATCCCAATTAGGATCTTCGTGATGCCTTATTCCAGAGACTTACACTAATTAAAAATGTATTAAGTATTAAAACAGCACTTTATTTTGATCCCTAGAGTCAGCAGGGGGCAGAACTCTTGCAGGAGCACATGGATAGAAGTGGGTCCTCAAAATATACAATCTGATTAAAGATATACTTTATAATTATAGAACATTCCACACTATAAATGTTCTCTTTTGAGGTTTATGGTCAACAAGAAGTGGATTTCAGATGAACTGAATAAAATAAAATGAAAAAAAGAGGACTTTGCAACATTAAAACCTCATTATGTAAGTACCGAAAGTCTGATATATTTTTTGAAGAAAGTTTGCCTCTTTAAGCAAAATTTTTTTTTGAATAGATGGAGAAATTATTAGAAAATACTTGTTATATTCCATAATATCCTTTATTATTTAGAAAGTCATTTTGCGATTAATTGAAAATACTGTAACCATTTACTAGTTTAAAAAAGGGACTTTATTAGTGGAAGGTATGAAACACTTTTTTTTATAAAGCACTGTGTACTTCTAGAGTAACCGTGTGATGCTGGCATTACTGCTTGCCCCAATACAAAAGCATGAAATTGTGTTAATTACCGTATATACTTGAGTATAAGCCGACCCGAGTATATGCCGAGGCACCTATTTTACCACAAAATACTGGGTAAACTTAGTGACTCGAGTATAAGCCGAGGGTAGGTAATGTGCTGCCCCCTGTGTCCCTCTTGTGCCTTCTGTGTCCCCCTCTTGTGTGCCCTCTATACCCCTTTCTTGTGTCCCCCTCTCTCTCCCCTGTGTCTCTTCCCCCCTCTCCCTCCCCTGTGTCTCTTCCCCCCTCTCCCTCCCCTGTGTCTCTTCCCCCTCTCCCTCCCCTGTGTCTCTTCCCCCCTCTCCCTTCCCTGTGTCTCTTCCCCCCTCTCCCCTCCCTGTGTCTCTTTCCCTCCCTTCCGTGTCGCTTTCCCTCCCCCTCCCTTATCACCCTCCTCATCCTCATCCCCCTATCCTCAACCCCTCCATCCTCAACCCCACATCCTCAACCCCCCCATCCTCAACTTCCCCATCCTCAACCCCCCCATCCTCATCCCCCCATCCTCAACCCCCCCATCCTCAACCCCCTCCATCCACATCCTCAAACCCTCATCCTCAACCCCCCTTCTCAACCTCCCTCCTCAACCCCCCTCCTCAACCCCCCCATCCTCAACCCCCCTCCTCAACCCCCCATCCTCAACCCCCCATCCTCAACCCCCATCCTCATCCTCAACCCCCATCCTCAACCCCCCCTCCTCAACCCCCCATCCTCAACCCCCCCATCCTCAACCCCATCAACCTAAACCCCCCATCCGGAAGGAGCGCAGAGGAGCGGCTGCTGCAGATGTAAGGTAAGTGAGGGGAAAAGGAGAGGGGGAGGTAATTAGAGGGCTAAAGTGAGGAGGGGGTTTAGGATGAGGATCAGGGGTTGAGGATGAGGATGGGGGGTTTGAGGATGGGGTGTTGAGGCAGATAAGGGAGGGGGGAGGGAAAGAGAGACACGGGGGGAAAGAGAGACACGGGGGGGAAAGAGAGACACGGGAGGGAAAGAGAGACACAGGGTGGTGACTCAAGTATAAGCCGAGGGGGCCCTTTTCAGCCTTAAAAAAAGGGCTGAAAAACTTGGATTATACTCAAAGATATACGGTATGTATTTTCACTTGTCACTGTCATGTGAGGTGATGGGGTATGGTTTATTTTAACTTTTTAAAATATAAAAAGGAGTACATATATATAAGCCTATCTTGCAGTATATTAGTCTGATCTCACTCAGTACAGCAATCTAGACAATTATACTCCCTAAGGCACAGTGAGTCTACATCTGGAGCCTCCTATTACCCTTAGGGAGTCTAAACATTAAGAGAAATTTGTAAAAGCATCAAGAAAAATAAAGGTAGTCAATCAGAGAGCAAACTAACTTTAATAATAAATAAACTCAGTTAAATCAGCTATAAAGTTATATTTCCTTAGTTGTAGTGAGTTTACCTAATTGTTGCGTGGTCTTTCAATTGTATATGGTAATGTGAAGTTATTCTTTAAATAACAAGGATATTGTATTAAATGTATTTGTGAATCAAATACAGAAATATAGCTAAGTAATATGTGCAAAAGTAACTAATGCTGTCACAGAAACCATGCAACAAATGTTTAATTGAACCACTAATTTGCATAATAATCAAATTAACTCACAGAATGAAAACAAGCTTTGTGGCTCTATATAAAATCAAGAACAGTCTGTTTGCTAACCACAATCTGAATCTTTCAGTAGCTGATGATTGATTTTCTGTAGTTTGCTCCAACATTTCATAACTGAAAAAGAACTGACTTCAAAAGAATGAATTTCCCATTGTATACCGCGTTCCTGACCTTACTATTTATAGTGTGCACCTTGGGAATTATAATAAATGCATTTATTGTGGCAACAAATTGCATTGAATGGATGAAATATAAATGTCTGGAAATCATTGAAAAAATCTTGACTTCCCTGGGATTGTCCAGACTGCTTTTTCAGATGGTCATTATGGTATATTTTTTATATCCTATATTTTTTTCAGGGGAACGTTCACAGTGCATTTGTGAAGTTGTTTTTTTAGTTGTGGGGATGTTTCTGAACTTTGCCAGCTTCTGGTTCGCGGCTGTACTCTGTGTATTCTACTGCATAAAAATCTTAAACTACAGCCACAGTTTATTCTCCTACGTGAAGATCAGGATCTCCATATTAGTTCCTTGGTTCTTTTTGGTATCTGTGCTTATATCTCTCGCATCTAGCCTTCCATTTGGCTGGTATGGTTTTTCGTTCCGCTACTACAACAATGCAACAGACAATCTCTTGCAAAATACCACCATGCAACATATCATAATAACAGAAAATTCAACCAACACATTCATTTTGCACTGCTTAGGAACATCACCGCCATTTATAATTTGTTGCGTTGCTGTTTTCTTTTTGATCAGATCTCTTTGGATGCACACCAGGCAAATGCGAAACAGTGGAACAAGTCTGAACTTGGATGCTCACTTTAGTGTAGTGAAAAGTTTGGTCTTCTTTCTTTTTCTCTCTGTAATTGCTTTTGTGAGTAATAATGTGGTATTTTCTGTGACTCTACATAAAGACGGCAGTTGGATGGTGTTCTGTTCTATTTTTACTGCGGCCCACCCATTTCTCCACTCTGTTGTCCTTATCTTTTATAATAACAAACTGAAGCAGACATTTCTACATTTGACTCATGGTATTATGACATTTTTTGTTCTGAATACAAGTCAACCAAGTGCAGCATAGATTTCAAATCTAACTCCCTACTATAATACTCTACCGATGCTGCAATCTAAATAAAGCAACAGATACTACGTTTTCAGGGAAACACATTTTTATATATTATACAGTGGAGTGCAAATCCAAAGAAGAGAGGGGGATATAGCGCTCCATAAGATCGATTGCACTATTACCCTAGGACTCACGCTTATAATAAAATATGAAACACCAGTGGAACTACAAGGAAACATCCCATTCCTCCAAAGATGATCACTCACATAGTGCACTCACATAATCTTCAAAAAAATTAAAATAGTAAAAACCACCAAAAAGTTTATTGATAAAAATTATATAAAAGCTTTTACAAAACAACAGAGCAATAATAGAAAAAAATACTTACTCTTTTCATGCGGTGCACTTACTCACAGACTATACACTGGAGCTGGATTTTTAAGACATTTGACTTGATATAAGGAAGAAACCAAGATGATCTTGACATTTGCTAATCAAGAATCATTTTTTTTCAGGCTTTTGGGGATTTGGATATTAATTCCCACAATTTATACTACAGTTTATTCCTTTACTGACATGTGTTCTAAAGAAGAAGAAAGGCAATTTACTTAACATTATTATGAAAGGAATTTAACAGGGTTTTTACATTATAGATGTTATTTCTATGAATACATTATTGTTGTGGTTGTTATAGCATCTTTAGTATACGCTTCAAATAGTCCAAATCTTCCAATATATGTGTTCTGAGTTTATTATTATTATGTGGGGTGTTCTGAGTTTATTATTATGTGGGGTGTTCTGAGTTTATTATTATTACTAGCGACTTGCCCGTCAAAAAATAACGGTCAATAAAATGTTAAAGCTGGAAATGCTCTTTGTGACACAATGTGATTCTCTAAGACTCTTAACCTTTTTGTTATCTACAATGAACTGTTAAACCATATTAAACTTTCTAATTATCATGTATAGAATAATAATATAACAATCCATAAAAAATTATCCGAATATGTATTGTGAACCATTACATAAAAGTTTCTAACATGCAACTTATATTATAAACAGTGTTGAATGATTTTTTTTTAACAATACTAACATAAAATCGCTGAACTTTGTCTAAATGAGTTTCCTAAACCATTACAGAATGCTTAATAACATACAACTTGTATTTAAACTCCTGGTAAAGCACATAGGTATTGAATCCAGAGGAAGGCAAACGGTAAAACACCCATTGCAACTCTGTCTCAAAAGGGGGAAAAAAATAATTCCTTCCTGACCCCATTAAATTACATAGTTACATATGCCCTCATTCAATTGCGATTTGGCCAATTGAATAGGGCTCTAAATAAGCACATAGCATATATTTTTTAAAGGAGTTTTTAGTTAGTAAACATCTATCCAAAAGCAAGAATTTCACTAACTAAAAACTTCTTTAAAAAAAAAATGTGATGTGCTTATTTAGAGCCCTATTCAATTGGCCAAATTGCAATTGAATAAGGGCCATAGTAATTAAGGTTGAAAAAAGACTTTCAGTCTATCAAGTTCAACCTTTTAAGATCTCCTCTGATCTGCAATATGAAGATTAGTTATTAATCAATTAGTTGTTAATTGTTAATTCATTATTAATCAACTATTTATTTTTATTTTTTTAAATTGGTAATTAATCCAGAGGAAGGCAAAAAGAAAAAACCCCAAGTGAAACTTAGTCAGTCGTCTCAAAGTGAAAAAAAAAATTCCTTCCTGACCTCAGATACTGGCGATCGGATTTCTCCCTGGATCAATACACTCTCTTCAATTATCCAGGATAACCCTGAATTCCCTTCCTAATTAGAAATAAATCCAGTCGCCTTTAAAAGTTATCTATTGAATAACCTTCCTTGGTAGAGACTTCCACAGATTAACCACGCTTACTGTGAAGAACCCTTTTCTTTCTTTAAGGTGGAATCTTTTAACTTCGAACCTCAAGGGGTGTCCTCTTGTCAACTGAAAACCTCTTGGTACAAAAAGCTCCTTTGACAATTCTTTATACTGACCCTGGATGTATTTATATAATGTAATCATATCTCCTCTTAGACACATTTTTTTCTAGAGAAAAAAAGCCTAATTTGGTTAGTCTTTCATCATAACTTAGCCCCTCCAGTCCCCTAATTATTTTTATTGCCCTCCTCTGTACCTTTTCCAGCTCTAAAATGTCCTTTTTATGAAGTGGTGCCCAAAGTTGTACTCCATATTCCAAATGAGGGCATACTAGAGATTTGTATAGTGGCAGAATTATATTTGCTTCCCTGGCTTCTATACCTTTCCTAATACATGGTAATATTATATTTGCCTTTGCAGCTGCTGCTTGGCTCTGAGCACTGTTACCTAGGTGGTTGTCCACACATACTCCCAAATCCCTTTCAATATCTGATACCCCTATATTTGCTCCATTAAGATTATAAATTGAATGGCTATTTTTCCTTTCCAGATGCATAACTTTACATTTATTCGTATTAAATCTCATCTGCCATTTAGATGCCCATTCCTCAATTTTATGTAAATCCCTTTGAAGGGAAAGCACATCATTATCTGATTTAATTACCTCACACAACTTAGTGTCATTAGCGAAAATGGAGACCCCACACTCCAATCCTACTTCTAAGTCATTAATAAATAAGTTAAAAAGGAGAGGACCTAATACTGAACCCTGAGTTACCACATTAGTCCAATCGGAGTATGTTCCATTTACAACAACCCTTTGCTTCCTGTTTTTTAGCCAGCTCTCAATCCATGAGCAGATATTTACTGCAATTCCTGTATCCCTTAGTTTACACAATAGTCTCCAATGTGGCACTGTATCAAAAGCCTTTGCAAAATCCAAATAGACTACATCCACTGAGTTGCCTTGATCCAAGTTCCTACTAACCTCCTCATAGAAACTAATTAGATTTGTTTGACATGACCTATCCCTCATAAATCCATGTTGACTCCTACTTATAATCCTGTTCAAATAGACATATTCTTGTATATTATCCCTTATGAACCCTTCTAAAAGCTTTCCCACTACAGAAGTGTGGCTCACTGGTCTATAATTCCCTGGATTTGCTCATGCTCCCTTTTTAAATATAGGTATCACATCTGCTTTTCTCCAGTCATCTGGTAGAGACCCTGTGTTGAGTGAATCTTGAAAAATTAAATATAATTGTTTGGCTTTTACAGAGCGCAGTTCCCTCAGTACCCTTGGATGTATTCCATCAGGACACAGGGCTTTATTAACATTTATTTTTTCCAACCTCTTTTGGATTTCTTCCCACGTTAACCAGTTATTTGGTGAAGGTAGTGTAGCCCCATTATGTTGCAATGGGCCAAACACTGGTAACTCCCTTCTATATACCGAGGAAAATAACCTATTTAGCTCATCTGCCTTTTCCTGGTCACTAATTATCAGAAGGCCTGTGTCACATTGTAATGTTCCTATAGCTTCCTTCCTCGCCTTCTTCCCATTAATATACTTAAAAATATTTTAAGGTTAGTCTTACTGTCTTTTGCAATTAATTTTTCATTTTCTATTTTAGCCAGTCTAATAGCCCTTTTGCAAGCCTTGTTGATTTCCTTGTACGTACGTAAAGCAGTCTCTGTCCCCTCTTGTTTGTATAATTTAAATGCCTGTTTTTTACTCCGTATCTTGATCTTTAAATCATTGTTAAGCCACATTGGATGTGATTTACTCCTTTTACTTTTATTACCACTTGGTATATGGTGATAAGTATGTATATTTAGTAAGGATTTAAATGTTGTCCATTTATGTTTAGTATTTTTACTTATCTGTTGCCCTATTTCAACATTTTATACTATATCGATATTATTTGTAATAACTAAATCCAAGATAGCCTAATTTCTAGTAGGCTCTTGTATAACCTTGGCCAGATAATGATCCCTGAGTGTACTCAAGAACCTGCTCCCCTTAGCTGAGCTGCTGGTCTCATTTATCTAGTTTATTTCAGGGTAATTAAAATCTCCCATTATTAGAACTTGCCCATGCTTAGCTGCATCTCCAATCTGTAACAATAATTTTATTTCCTCACTATTAACTATATTTGGGTGTTTTTAGCATACTCCTACTAATATTCTTTTCGAATTTGCTGCTCCGCTATTTAACTCTACCCACAAACACTCAACATTACCGCTAGTTCCACCATAAATATCTTCTCTGACTATAGGCTTAAATTCAGGCTTAACATACAAACAAATCCCTCCTCCTCTTTTACCATCACCTTTCTTTCCTAAATAGGTTATAACCATCCAGATTAACAGTCCAGTCATGAGATTCATCCCACCATGTTTTGGTAATGCCAATTAAATCCCATTTTTCATTAATTGCTAATAATTCTAACTCTCCCATTTTTCCTGACAAGCTTCTGGCATTAGCAAGCATACACCTTATGTTATGAGTTTGTAGTTTGGTAGTGCCTGCCACTATACTTGAGTTACTTAGTATTACCTCCCTATTGACTATACTACCCCTCCCCTCATCTCCTCCCCTATGAGTTGTTAATTTATCCCTTATACCCTCTACACTTTCTACCCCATTACTTATATCTAGTCCGCCCCCCCCCACCTACTAGTTTAAAAACTCCTCCAGCCTTTCAACCATCTTATCCCCTAGCACAAAGGCTCCCTCACCATTAAGGTGCAATCCATCCCTGATGTAGAGGTTGTTCCGAAGTGAGTAGACAGCCCAGTGCTCTAAAAACCCAACCCCCTCCTTAGTGCACCACATCTTTAGCCATGCATTAACCCCCCTAAGCTCCTATTGCCTCCCTGGGCTAGCACATGGCATTAGTATTATCTCAGAAAATACTACCTTGGAGGTCCTTGCCTTCAGCTTGTTACCTAGTTCTCTAAAATTATTCTTTAGGACACATTGGTACCACTTTGTCATTGGTACCAATATGTACTAAGACAGCCGGTTCATTTCCAGCCCCTCCCAATAATTTATCTACCCGATCCACAACATGCCAAACCCGAGCACCCGGGAGACAGCAAACTGTTCGATTGCTGGGATCTGGGTGACAAAGCACCCTGTCTACCTTCCTAATAATAGAGTCCCCTACCACCAAAACTTGTCTGTTGCTCTGCCTATTCTGCCCTCCCACTCCTCCAGTAGAATTATTCTCCCGGCTGTTAGAGGGAACAGCTCTATCTGGCATTGCCATTCCTGAATGGACATCCCCAACAGTTTCACTCAATCTGGCAAATTTGTTGGTGTTTGCCAACTCAGAACTGGCCTGTCTCCTCCTGTTCCCCCTACTTCCCCTTCTAACTATAACCCAGATACCTCCCTGGACATCCTCACTAGTCCCAACTCCACCCTCCATGCTAGGCCCAGCTAAACTGTGCTCAGTGAGCACCAACTCCCTTCCCCAGTGGAGCAATATCACTAAGTGCTGCAATTCTCGTCTCCAGTTCTCCAATGTGAGCTTCCAGAGAGGCAACATGCTCAGACCTCTGGGCCCTAGATCATCTGTGCCAGTATTGCATACATATGACAGGATGTACACTGAGAGAGGCTGCCACTGCACTGACTCATAATTATTATTATTGTCTACAAAAATTCAGTGGGAAAACTAACAAGAATAAAAAAATATATATTTGTATAAAGTTCTATAAAAAAATAATATATACATATAGATATATATATATATAGTACAGTAAATAAAAAGTACATCTGTGTTCACATTTGAATGTCTAAAGCAAGTTACAAAACCTGCTTCCAGCTCAGAGTTCCGAGAAAAACTATTATTACACTGCACTCTGGGAAGTTGAGCTGGGACACACAAATGTGCCCACATTTATATTTTCTTCCCCCTCTTTTCTTTGAACTCCCTCTTTTTATTTAAACTCCTACACTTTTACTAGAATTGCACTTATACTAGAAATATTCGCAAGCTCACAAGTTCGCCCCTTCTCCTATTTATAATAACTTCTCACCTGGGCACAATTAGTGCACTCTGCAGTTTATTAGCCTTTAATTAACCCTGTCACTCATGGGGTCAATACAGACCCCCATAAGCCCTTAATTAACCCTGTCACTCATGGGGGTCAATACAGACCACCATAAGCCTTAACTAACCCTATTACTCATGGGGGTCAAAACAGACCCCCATAAGCCTTAATTAACCCTGTCACTCATGGTGGTCAATACAGACCCTTATAAGCCCTTAATTAACCCCGTCACTCATGGGGGTTAATACAGACCCCCATAAGCGTTAATTAACCCTATAACTCAGGGGTACAATACAGACCCCCATAAGCCTTAATTAACCCTGTCACTCATGGGGTTCAATAGACCCCCATAAGCCCTTAATTAACTACGTCACTCATGGGGGTTAATACAAAAGCCTTAATTAACCCTATAACTCAGGGGGTCAAAACCGACCCCCATAAGCCTTAATTAACCCTATAACTCATGGGGGTCAATACAGACCCCCATGAGCCTTAATTAAGCCTGACACTCATGGGGTTCAATACAGACCCCCATAAGCCCTTAATTAACCCCGTCACTCATGGGGTCAATTAAGACCCCCATAAGTCTTAACTAACCCTACAACTCCTGGGGGTCAATACAGACCCCCATATGCCTTAATTAACCCTATAACTCATGGGGGTTAATACAGACCCCCAAAAGCCCTTAATTAACCCCATCCTTCATGGGGGTTAATACAGACCCCCATAAGCCTTCATTAACCCTATAACTCATGGGGGTCAATGGAGACCCTCATAAGCCCTTAATTAACCTTGTCACTCATGGGGGTCAATACAGACCCCATAAGCCCTTAATTAACCCTGTCACTCATGGGGGTCAATAGAGACCCCCATAAGCCTTAATTAACAATATAATTCATGGGGGTCAATACAGATCCCCATAAGCCTTAATTAACTAGTCACTCATGGGACTCAATACAGACCCCCATAAGCCTTAATTAACCCTGTCACTCATGGGGGTCAATACAGACCCCTATAAGCCCTTAATTAACCCTGTCACTCATAGGGATCAATACAGACCCCCATAAGCCCTTAATTACTCCCCATCACTCATGGGGGTCAATGCAGACCCCAGAAGCCTTAACTAACCCTACAACTCATGTCGATCAATACAGACCCCCATATGCCTTAATTAACAATATAACTCATGGGGGTCAATACAGACCCCTGTAAGCCCTTAATTAACCCCGTCCCCCATTGGGGTCAATGCAGACCCCCATAAGCCTTAACTAACCCTACAACTCACGTGGGTCAATACAGACCCCCATATGCCTTATTTAACCCTATAACTCATGGGGATCAATACAGACCCCCATAAGCCTTAATTAACCCTATAACTCATGGGGGTCAATACAGACTCCCATAAGCCTTAATTAACCCATTCACTCATGGGTGTCAATACAGACCCCCATAAGACCTTAATTAACCCTGTCATTCATGGGGGTCAATACAGACCCCCATAAGCCCTTAATTAACCCCGTCACACATGGGGGTTAATACAGACCCCCATAAGCCTTAATTAACCCTATAACTCAGGGGGTCAATACAGACCCCCATATGCCTTAATTAACCTTATAACTCATGGGGGTCAATACAGACCCCCATGAGCTTTAACTAACCCTGTTACTCATGGGGTACAATACAGACCCCCATAAGCCCTTAATTAAGTCCGTCAGTCATGGGGGTCAATACAGAACACCCATAAGCCTTAATTAACCCTATAACTCATGGGCATCAATACAGACCCCCATAAGCCTTTATTAACCCTATAACTTATGGGGGTCAATACAGACCCCCATAAGTCTTAATTAACCCTGTCACTCATGGGGGTCAATACAGACCCCCATCAGCCCCTAATTAACCCCGTCACTCATGGGGGTCAATACAGACCCCCATAAGCCTTAATTAACCCTATAACTCATGGGCGTCAATACAGACCCCTATAAGCCTTTATTAAACCTATAACTCATGGGGGTCAATACAGACCCCCATAAGCCTTAATTAACCCTGTCACTCATGGGGGTCAATACAGACCCCCATCAGCCCCTAATTAACCCCGTCACTCATGGGGGTCAATACAGACCCCCATAAGCCTTAATTAACCCTATAACTCATGGGCGTCAATACAGAAACCCATAAGCCTTTATTAACCCTATAACTCATGGGGGTCAATACAGACCCCCATAAGCCTTAATTAACCCTATCACTCATGGGGGTCAATACAGACCCCCATAATCCTTTATTAACCCTATAACTCATGGGGGTCAATACAGACCCCCATAAGCCTTAATTCACCCTGTCACACATGGGGGTCAATATAGGCCCCCATAAGCACTTAATTAACCCTGTTACTCATGGGGGTCAATACAGACCCCCATAAGCCCTTAATTAACCCGTCACTCATGGGGGTTAGTACAGACCCACAGCATCCTTAAATAACCCTATAACTCAGGGGTCAATACAGACCCCCATAAGCCTTAATTTACCTTATAACTCATGGGGGTCAATACAGACCACCATAAGCCTTAACTAACCCTGTCACTCATGGAGTTCAATACAGAACCTCATAAGCCCTTAATTAACTCTGTCACTCATGGGGGTCAATACAGTCCCCCATAAGCCTTAACTAACCCTGCAACTCATGTGGGTCAATACAGACCCCCATATGCCTTAATTAACCCTATAACTTATGGGGATCAGTACAGACCGCCATAAGCCTTAATTAACCCTATAACTCAGGGGGTCGATACAGACCCCCATAAGCCTTAATTAACCTTAAAACTCATGGTGGTCAATACCGACCCCGATAAGCCATAATTAACCCTGTCACTCATAAGGTTCAATACAGACCCCCATAAGACCTTAATTAACTCCGTCTCTCATGGGGGTCAATACAGAATCCCATAAGCCTTAATTAACCCTATAACTCATGGTGGTCAATATAAACCCCCATAAGCCTTTATTAACCCTAAAACTCAGGGGGGTCAATACAGACCCCCATAAGCCTTAATTAAACCTGTCACTCATGGGGGTCAATACAGACCCCCATAAGCCTTAATTAACCTTAAAACTCATGGTGGTCAATACAGACCCTGATAAGCCATAATTAAACCCTTTCACTCATAAGGTTCAATACAGACCCCCATAAGACCTTAAATTAACTCCGTCACTCATGGGGGTCAATACAGAACCCCATAAGCCTTAATTAACCCTATAACTCATGGTGGTCAATACAAACCCCCATAAGCCTTTATTAACCCTAAAACTCAGGGGGGTCAATACAGACCCCCATAAGCCTTAATTAAACCTGTCACTCATGGGGGTCAATACAGACGCCCATTAGCCCTTTATTAACCCTATAACTCATTGGGGTCAATACAGACCCCCATAAGCCTTAATTAACCCTGTCACACATGAAAGTCAATACAGGCCCCCATAAGCCCTTAATTAACCCTGTCACCCATGGAGGTCAATACAGACCCCCATAAACCCTTAATTAACAAAGTCACTCATGGGGGTCAATACAGACCCCCATATGCCTTAATTAACCCTATAACTCATGGGGGTCAATACAGACCCCTATAAGCCCTTAATTAACCCCGTCCCTCATGGGGGTCAATACAGACCCCTATAAGCCCTTAATTAACCCCATCACTCATGGGGGTCAATGCAGACCCCCATAAGCCTTAATTAACCCTATTACTCATGTGGGTCAATACAGACCCCTATATCCTTAATTAACCCTGTCACTCATGGGGGTCAATAAAGACCCCCATAAGCCCTTAATTAACCCTATCTCTAATGGGGATCAATACAGACCACCATAAGCCTTAATTAACCCGATAACTCATGGGGATCAATACAGACCATGATAAGCCTTAATGAACCCTATAACTCATGGGGGTCAATACAGACCCCCATAAGCCCTTAATTAGCCCCGTCACTCATGGCGGTTAATACAGACCCCCATAAGCCTTAATTAACCCTATAACTCAGGGGGTCAATACAGACCCCCATAAGCCTTAATTAACCTTAAAACTCATTGGGGTCAATACAGACCCCCATAAGCCATAATTAACCCTGTCTCTCATGGGGTTCAATACAGACCCCCATAAGACCTTAATTAACTCCGTCGCTCATGGGGGGTCAATACAGAACCCCATAAGCCTTAATTAACCCTATTACTCATGTGGGTCAATACAGACCCCTATATCCTTAATTAACCCTGTCACTCATGGGGGTCAATAAAGACCCCCATAAGCCCTTAATTAACCCTATCTCTAATGGGGATCAATACAGACCACCATAAGCCTTAATTAACCCGATAACTCATGGGGATCAATACAGACCATGATAAGCCTTAATGAACCCTATAACTCATGGGGGTCAATACAGACCCCCATAAGCCCTTAATTAGCCCCGTCACTCATGGCGGTTAATACAGACCCCCATAAGCCTTAATTAACCCTATAACTCAGGGGGTCAATACAGACCCCCATAAGCCTTAATTAACCTTAAAACTCATTGGGGTCAATACAGACCCCCATAAGCCATAATTAACCCTGTCTCTCATGGGGTTCAATACAGACCCCCATAAGACCTTAATTAACTCCGTCGCTCATGGGGGGTCAATACAGAACCCCATAAGCCTTTATTAACCCTATAACTCATGGGGGTCAATACAGACCCCCATAAGCCCTTAATTAACCCCGTCACTCATGGGGGTCAATACAGACCACCATAAGCCTTAACTAACCCTATTACTCATGGGGGTCAAAACAGACCCCCATAAGCCTTAATTAACCCTGTCACTCATGGTGGTCAATACAGACCCCCATAAGCCCTTAATTAACCCCGTCACTCATGGGGGTTAATACAGACCCCCATAAGCGTTAATTAACCCTATAACTCAGGGGTACAATACAGACCCCCATAAGCCTTAATTAACCCTATAACTCATGGGGGTCAATACAGACCCCCATAAGCCTTAATTAAGCCTGACACTCATGGGGTTCAATACACACCCCCATAAGCCCTTAATTAACCCCATCACTCATGGGGGTCAATACAGCCCCCCATAAGCCTTAATTAAACCTGTCACTCATGGTGGTCAAAACAGACCCCCATAAGCCCTTAATTAACCCTGTCACTCATGGTGGTCAATACAGACCCCCATAAGCCCTTAATTAACCCCGTCACTCATGGGGGTTAATACAGACCCCCATAAGCGTTAATTAACCCTATAACTCAGGGGTACAATACAGACCCCCATAAGCCTTAATTAACCCTATAACTCATGGGGGTCAATACAGACCCGCATAAGCCTTAATTAAGCCTGACACTCATGGGGTTCAATACACACCCCCATAAGCCCTTAATTAACCCCATCACTCATGGGGGTCAATACAGCCCCCCATAAGCCTTAATTAAACCTGTCACTCATGGTGGTCAAAACAGACCCCCATAAGCCCTTAAATAACCCTGTCACTCATGGTGGTCAATACAGACCCCCATAAGCCCTTAATTAACCCCGTCACTCATGGGGGTTAATACAGACCCCCATAAGCGTTAATTAACCCTATAACTCAGGGGTACAATACAGACCCCCATAAGCCTTAATTAACCCTATAACTCATGGGGGTCAATACAGACCCCCATAAGCCTTAATTAAGCCTGACACTCATGGGGTTCAATACACACCCCCATAAGCCCTTAATTAACCCCATCACTCATGGGGGTCAATACAGCCCCCCATAAGCCTTAATTAAACCTGTCACTCATGGTGGTCAAAACAGACCCCCATAAGCCCTTAATTAACCCTGTCACTCATGGGGGTCAATAGAGACCCCCATAAGTCCTTAATTTTCCCCGTCACTCATGGGTGTTAATACAGACCCCCATAAGCCTTAATTAACCCTATAACTCAGGGGGTCAATACAGACCCCCATAAGCCTTAATTAACCCTATAACTCATGGGGGTCAATACAGACCCCCATAAGCCTTAATTAAGCCTGACACTCATGGGGTTCAATACAGACCCCAATAACCCCTTAATTAACCCCATCACTCATGGGGGTCAATACAGCCCCCCATAAGCCTTAATTAACCCTGTCACTCATGGTGGTCAATACAGACCCGCATAAGCCCTTAATTAACCCCCATCACTCATGGGGGTCCATACAGCCCCCCATAAGCCTTAATTAACCCTGTCACTCATGGCGGTCAATACAGACCCCCATTAGCCCTTAATTAACCCGTCACTCATGGGGGTCAATAGAGACCCCCATAAGCCCTAAATTAACCCCGTCACTCATGGGGGTTAATACAGACCCCCATAAGCCATAATTAACCCTATAACTCAGGGGGTCAATACAGACTCCCATAAGCCTTAATTAACCCTATAACTCATGGGGGTCAATACAGACCCCCATAAGCCTTAATTAAGCCTGACACTCATAGGGTTTAATACACACCCCCATAAGCCCTTAATTAACCCCGTCATTCATGGGGGTCAATACAGCCCCCCATAAGCCTTAATTAACCTTGTCACTCATGGGGGTCAATACAGACCCCCATAAGCCCTTAATTAACCCTGTCACTCATGGGGGTCAATAGAGACCCCCATAAGCCCTTAATTAACTACGTCACTCATGGGGGTTAATACAAAAGCCTTAATTAACCCTATATTTCAGGGGGTCAAAACCGACCCCCATAAGCCTTAATTAACCCTATAACTCATGGGGGTCAATACAGACCCCCATAAGCCTTAATTAAGCCTGACACTCATGGGGTTCAATACAGACCCCCATAAGCCCTTAATTAACCCCGTCACTCATGGGGTCAATTAAGACCCCCATAAGCCTTAATTAACCCTGTCACTCATGGTGGTCAATACAGACCCGCATAAGCCCTTAATTAACCCCCGTCACTCATGGGGGTCAATAGAGACCCCCATAAGCCCTAAATTAACCCCGTCACTCATGGGGGTTAATACAGACCCCCATAAGCCATAATTAACCCTATAACTCAGGGGGTCAATACAGACTCCCATAAGCCTTAATTAACCCTATAACTCATGGGGGTCAATACAGACCCCCATAAGCCTTAATTAAGCCTGACACTCATAGGGTTTAATACACACCCCCATAAGCCCTTAATTAACCCCGTCATTCATGGGGGTCAATACAGCCCCCCATAAGCCTTAATTAACCTTGTCACTCATGGGGGTCAATACAGACCCCCATAAGCCCTTAATTAACCCTGTCACTCATGGGGGTCAATAGAGACCCCCATAAGCCCTTAATTAACTACGTCACTCATGGGGGTTAATACAAAAGCCTTAATTAACCCTATAACTCAGGGGGTCAAAACCGACCCCCATAAGCCTTAATTAACCCTATAACTCATGGGGGTCAATACAGACCCCCATAAGCCTTAATTAAGCCTGACACTCATGGGGTTCAATATAGACCCCCATAAGCCCTTAATTAACCCCGTCACTCATGGGGTCAATTAAGACCCCCATAAGTCTTAACTATCCCTACAACTCCTGGGGGTCAATACAGACCCCCATATGCCTTAATTAACCCTATAACTCATGGGGGTTAATACAGACCCCCAAAAGCCCTTAATTAACCCCATCCTTCATGGGGGTTAATACAGACCCCCATAAGCCTTCATTAACCCTATAACTCATGGGGGTCAATGGAGACCCTCATAAGCCCTTAATTAACCTTGTCACTCATGGGGGTCAATACAGACCCCATAAGCCCTTAATTAACCCTGTCACTCATGGGGGTCAATAGAGACCCCCATAAGCCTTAATTAACAATATAATTCATGGGGGTCAATACAGATCCCCATAAGCCTTAATTAACCAGTCACTCATGGGACTCAATACAGACCCCCATAAGCCTTAATTAACCCTGTCACTCATGGGGGTCAATACAGACCCCTATAAGCCCTTAATTAACCCTGTCACTCATAGGGATCAATACAGACCCCCATAAGCCCTTAATTACTCCCCATCACTCATGGGGGTCAATGCAGACCCCAGAAGCCTTAACTAACCCTACAACTCATGTCGATCAATACAGACCCCCATATGCCTTAATTAACAATATAACTCATGGGGGTCAATACAGACCCCTGTAAGCCCTTAATTAACCCCGTCCCCCATTGGGGTCAATGCAGACCCCCATAAGCCTTAACTAACCCTACAACTCACGTGGGTCAATACAGACCCCCATATGCCTTATTTAACCCTATAACTCATGGGGATCAATACAGACCCCCATAAGCCTTAATTAACCCTATAACTCATGGGGGTCAATACAGACCCCCATAAGCCTTAATTAACCCATTCACTCATGGGTGTCAATACAGACCCCCATAAGACCTTAATTAACCCTGTCATTCATGGGGGTCAATACAGACCCCCATAAGCCCTTAATTAACCCCGTCACACATGGGGGTTAATACAGACCCCCATAAGCCTTAATTAACCCTATAACTCAGGGGGTCAATACAGACCCCCATATGCCTTAATTAACCTTAAAACTCATGGGGGTCAATACAGACCCCCATGAGCTTTAATTAACCCTGTTACTCATGGGGTTCAATACAGACCCCCATAAGCCCTTAATTAAGTCCGTCACTCATGGGGGTCAATACAGAACACCCATAAGCCTTAATTAACCCTATAACTCATGGGCATCAATACAGACCCCCATAAGCCTTTATTAACCCTATAACTTATGGGGGTCAATACAGACCCCCATAAGTCTTAATTAACCCTGTCACTCATGGGGGTCAATACAGACCCCCATCAGCCCCTAATTAACCCCGTCACTCATGGGGGTCAATACAGACCCCCATAAGCCTTAATTAACCCTATAACTCATGGGCGTCAATACAGACCCCTATAAGCCTTTATTAAACCTATAACTCATGGGGGTCAATACAGACCCCCATAAGCCTTAATTAACCCTGTCACTCATGGGGGTCAATACAGACCCCCATCAGCCCCTAATTAACCCCGTCACTCATGGGGGTCAATACAGACCCCCATAAGCCTTAATTAACCCTATAACTCATGGGCATCAATACAGACCCCCATAAGCCTTTATTAACCCTATAACTCATGGGGGTCAATACAGACCCCCATAAGCCTTAATTAACCCTATCACTCATGGGGGTCAATACAGACCCCCATAATCCTTTATTAACCCTATAACTCATGGGGGTCAATACAGACCCCTATAAGCCTTAATTCACCCTGTCACACATGGGGGTCAATATAGGCCCCCATAAGCACTTAATTAACCCTGTTACTCATGGGGGTCAATACAGACCCCCATAAGCCCTTAATTAACCCATCACTCATGGGGGTTAATACAGACCCCCAGCATCCTTAAATAACCCTATAACTCAGGGGTCAATACAGACCCCCATAAGCCTTAATTTACCTTATAACTCATGGGGGTCAATACAGACCACCATAAGCCTTAACTAACCCTGTCACTCATGGAGTTCAATACAGAACCCCATAAGCCCTTAATTAACTCTGTCACTCATGGGGGTCAATACAGTCCCCCATAAGCCTTAACTAACCCTGCAACTCATGTGGGTCAATACAGACCCCCATATGCCTTAATTAACCCTATAACTCATGGGGATCAGTACAGACCGCCATAAGCCTTAATTAACCCTATAACTCAGGGGGTCGATACAGACCCCCATAAGCCTTAATTAACCTTAAAACTCATGGTGGTCAATACAGACCCTGATAAGCCATAATTAACCCCTTTCACTCATAAGGTTCAATACAGACCCCCATAAGACCTTAATTAACTCCGTCACTCATGGGGGTCAATACAGAACCCCATAAGCCTTAATTAACCCTATAACTCATGGTGGTCAATACAAACCCCCATAAGCCTTTATTAACCCTAAAACTCAGGGGGGTCAATACAGACCCCCATAAGCCTTAATTAAACCTGTCACTCATGGGGGTCAATACAGACGCCCATAAGCCCTTTATTAACCCTATAACTCATTGGGGTCAATACAGACCCCCATAAGCCTTAATTAACCCTGTCACACATGGGGGTCAATACAGGCCCCCATAAGCCCTTAATTAACCCTGTCACCCATGGAGGTCAATACAGACCCCCATAAACCCTTAATTAACAAAGTCACTCATGGGGGTCAATACAGACCCCCATATGCCTTAATTAACCCTATAACTCATGGGGGTCAATACAGACCCCTATAAGCCCTTAATTAACCCCGTCCCTCATGGGGGTCAATACAGACCCCTATAAGCCCTTAATTAACCCCATCACTCATGGGGGTCAATGCAGACCCCCATAAGCCTTAATTAACCCTATTACTCATGTGGGTCAATACAGACCCCTATATCCTTAATTAACCCTGTCACTCATGGGGGTCAATAAAGACCCCCATAAGCCTTTAATTAACCCTATCTCTAATGGGGATCAATACAGACCACCATAAGCCTTAATTAACCCGATAACTCATGGGGATCAATACAGACCATGATAAGCCTTAATGAACCCTATAACTCATGGGGGTCAATACAGACCCCCATAAGCCTTAATTAACCTTAAAACTCATTGGGGTCAATACAGACCCCCATAAGCCATAATTAACCCTGTCTCTCATGGGGTTCAATACAGACCCCCATAAGACCTTAATTAACTCCGTCGCTCATGGGGGGTCAATACAGAACCCCATAAGCCTTTATTAACCCTATAACTCATGGGGGTCAATACAGACCCCTATAAGCCCTTAATTAACCCCGTCCCTCATGGGGGTCAATACAGACCCCTATAAGCCCTTAATTAAACTCATCACTCATGGGGGTCAATGCAGACCCCCATAAGCCTTAATTAACCCTATTACTCATGTGGGTCAATACAGACCCCTATATCCTTAATTAACCCTGTCACTCATGGGGGTCAATAAATACCCCCATAAGCCCTTAATTAACCCTATCTCTAATGGGGATCAATACAGACCCTCATAAGCCTTAATTAACCCTATAACTCATGGGGATCAATACAGACCATGATAAGCCTTAATGAACCCTATAACTCATGGGGGTCAATACAGACCCCCATAAGCCCTTAATTAGCCCCGTCACTCATGGCGGTTAATACAGACCCCCATAAGCCTTAATTAACCCTATAACTCAGGGGGTCAATACAGACCCCCATAAGCCTTAATTAACCTTAAAACTCATTGGGGTCAATACAGACCCCCATAAGCCATAATTAACCCTGTCTCTCATGGGGTTCAATACAGACCCCCATAAGACCTTAATTAACTCCGTCGCTCATGGGGGGTCAATACAGAACCCCATAAGCCTTTATTAACCCTATAACTCATGGGGGTCAATACAAACCCCCATAAGCCTTTATTAACCCTATAACTCACGGGGGTCAATACAGACCCCCATAAGCTATTAATAAACAAAGTCACTCATGGGGGTCAATACAGACCCCCATAAGCCTTAATTAACCGTATAACTCATGGGGGTTAATACAGACCCCCATAAGCCTTAATTGACCCTGTCACTCATGGGGTTCAATACAGACCCTAATAAGTCCTTAATTAACTCCATCTCTCATGAGGGTCAATACAGACCCCCATAAGCCTTAACTAACACTACAACTCATGTGGATCAATACAGACCCCTATATGCCTTAATTAACCCTATAACTCATGGGGGTCAATACAGACCCCTATAAGCCCTTAATTAACCCCGTCCCTCATGGGGGTCAAGACAGACCCCCATAAGCCCTTAATTAACCCCATCACTCATGTGGGTCAATGCAGACCGCCAAAAGCCTTAATTAACCCTAGAACTCATGGGGGTCAATACAGACCCCCATTAGCCTTAATTAACCCTGTCACTCAGGGGGTCAATACAGACCCCCATAAGTCCTGTATTAATCCTGTCTCTAATGGGGATCAATACAGACGCCCATAAGCCCTTAATTAACCTGTCACTCATGGTTTGTCAATACAGACCCCCATAAGCCTTAATTAACCCTATAACTCATGGGGGTCAATACAGACCCCCATAAGCCCTTAATTAACCCCGTCACTTATGGGGATCAATACAGACTTCCATAAGCCCTTAATTAACCCCCTCACTCATGGGGGTCAATACAGACCCCCATAAGCCTTAGTTAACCCTGTCACTCATGGGGGACAATACAGACAACTATAAGCCCTTAATTAACCCATTTACTCATGTGGGTCTATACAGACCCCCATAAGCCTTAATTAAACCTATAATTCATGGGGGTCAATACAGACGCCCATAAGCCCATAATTAACCTGTCTCTCATGGGAGTCAATACAGACCCCCATAAGCCTTAATTAACGCTATAACTCATGGGGGTCAATACAGACCCCATAAGCCTTAAGTAACCCTATAACTCATGGGGATCTATACAGACCCCCATAAGCCTTAATTAACCCTTTAACTCATGGGGGTCAATACAGACCCCATAAACCCTTAATTAACACTGTCACTCATGGGGGTCAATACAGACCCCCATAAGCCCTTAATTAACCCCGTCACTCATGGGGGTTAATACAGAACCCCATAAGCCTTAATTAACCCTATTACTCAGGTGGTCAATACAGACCCCCATAGGCCCTTAATTAACCCCGTCACTCATGGAGGTTAATACAGACCCCCATAAGCCTTAATTAACCCTATATCTCAGGGGGTCAATACAGACCCCCATAAGCCTTAATTAACCCTGTCACTCATGGGGTTCAATACAGACCCCCATAAGCCCTTAATTAAGTCTGTCACTCATGGGGGTCAATACAGACCCCCATAAGCCTTAACAAACCCTACAACTCATGTGGGTCAATACAGATCCCCATATGCCTTAATTAACCCTATAACTCATTGGGGTCAATACAGACCCCTATAAGCCCTTAATTAACCCCGTCCCTCATGGGGGTCAATACAGACCCCCATAAGCCCTTAATTAACCCTATAACTCATGGGGGTCAATACAGACCCCCAAAATCCCTTAATTAACCCTGTCTCTAATGGGGATCAATACAGACCCCCATAAGCCTTAATTAATCCTGTCACTCATGGGGGTCAATACAGACCCCCATAAGCCCTTAATTAACCCTGTCTCTAATGGGGATCAATACAGACCCCCATAAGCCTTAATTAACCCTATAACTCATGGGGGTCAATACAGACGCCCATAAGTTCTTAATTAACCTGTCACTCATGGGAGTCAATACAGACCCCCATAAGCCTTAATTAACCCTATAACTCCTAAGGGTCAACACAGACCCCCATAAGCCCTTAATTAACCCCGTCACTCATTGGGGTCAATACAGATTTCCGTAAGCCCTTAATTAACCCAGCCACTCATGGGGGTCAATGCAGACCTCCATAAGCCTTAATTAACCTTATAACTCAGGGGTTCAATACAGACCGCCATAAGCCTTCATTAACCCTATAACTCATGGGGGTCAATACAGACCCTCATAAGCCTTAATTAACCCTTTCACTCATGGGGGACAATACAGACACCTATAAGCCCTTAATTAACCCTGTAACTCATGGGTGTCAATACAGAACTACATAAGCTCTTAATTAACCCCATCAATCATGGGGGTCAATACAGACCCCATAAGCCTCTATTTAACCCCATCAGTCCCATAAGGGTATATTATGAACCTTATGGGGCAGTTACAACCCTATCAATAACCTCATAAGGGGCCTATGACGGTCCTTAAGTACCCTCATGACACTAACTACAAACACTACACTGCACTATACCCCCCAATAAACCATTAAATATAAACTAACCTCCCTCTACACTAATCTATTAGCACCTACACTACCTACCTACACTACCTTCCTACCCCCTAATAACCCCCACCACTCTAATTACAGAAAATAAAAAACCTAAGTCACAAAAATAAAACAATCTACCTTACAGAAAATAAAAAAACCTAAGTCCAAAAAAGTAACAAAATAGGAAAATATTACAGAAAAAAAAAAAAAAACATTGTGAGCCAATCAGGATGGGATACACCCCAAAATCCCACTCTGATTGGCTAACGCACCTGTCAATCTTTATTTAAACCAATCACATGGCTCATAGGGACCCATGCAGCATGGGGATTTGTTTAGGGAGCAGGGGGGAGCATCACACGGCTGTCTCGATCTGCTCTGAGGCAGCACGTAGAGGCTTTATGATCCCTTGCTAGCACTTTTTTGTGCCCGTAGGGATTCTTCCGAGGTGCGAGATTCACCTCATTGATTTAAGGCTGCGTGTTACTCCGTGGCTCTCTTGGAGCTTATTCTCGGTCATTTTTCGGAGTCATCTCGCAAAGCAGGCTGCAAGAGAAGTTTTTGGGATTCGGTCTTCGCAAACAGCAAAAAACTGCCTTTTGCGAGGACCGAGGGAACTACCAGGGCTAATTTAATAAGGCCCTTAATGTATAAATTTGTAAGTTACTATTGTAAAATAGCGGCGTTAGTCTACGTTTTACGCGTTTCACACTCATTTTACATCCTTCCTATTAGTATTTTTCTACCGCGTACATCGCAGGCTGTGTTTTGCGCCGTTTGGGATCGCGTAGCCTCGGTTTCATTTTTTTCGGTTGCCATTTTTTTTCTTACTTAATCGATTTTCCAGTGCCGAAACTACTTAAATTCAACATAAATTTGCGTTTCACCTCACTTCCAGACGTCCTGGGTATGCTCCCCTGCTATCTGTGATGTTTTTGTTGTATTTTGTGTTTTATTTTTAGTTTTGGTTTGCGCAGTACGGACGTTAAGTTTGTATTTTTCTTAGGTAGTATTTTTTTTCTCGTCGGGGCTCATTGCTAAGTCGTACATACCACGCAAAGCACGACGACGTCTCATAGTTCGACAATTATAATATGTGATTATGTGGTATTCCTAGGTGGTTTCCCACCCAAGTAATGACCAGGCCCAAGCCTGCTTGGCTTCAGGGTGGTGTGACCTTTTGTTTCCCTGACTGGAATCAAACCCAGGTTGCAGTGGTAAAAACACAGAATCCTAACCACTGGACCATCAGGGATAATATCTTAACTCTGTTTAATTAGGAGCAAACTGCAATATGTGAAACATTCACCAACTCAAAATTCAGGGTTATATCGAGCTTGGGAATCAATGAGTTAATACATATCAGGCAACCCACTAGAACAGTATTGGCATTCATTTTTATTATTTTGCATTTTGAGGGTTCGCTAGTCCCATAGCATATCGGACCCCCGAACCTAATTGATTGACATGTAACCTCCATGTTTTACTGCTTGAATGATGGCGGTCACATTTGCTATTGGCTTTTTCGAAATGTGTGGTTATTGCCTTGCTTAATTGATCATGTTTCCGCCCTGAACTGCTACGCACCATTACATGGTTTACGGCTTCAGCATTCGTCCGTAACTTGCCCCCTTGCTCAATTAAATAGCCCCGGAATCGGAAACGAGCAGCACGCCCACAGACCTACCACCTGTATCCCGCGAGATGCGGGCTTGCAATAGATTAAGGCTCAAAGTCTACATTATGACCGATTTTGGACAAGTAGATGGATAATAATTTTTTTTTTATATATAAACATGTAAAATGCTTTTGGCAGTGATTAAAAAACCATCTTAAGCCATATTAGTTCCTGCTATTATACCTTCTGAGGAAGCTGTATGATTAAGACTCAAATTTCTGTTTCATATTGATTGGATTGAGATAAGTCTAGGTGAAGAAGCAAAGGTGGCTAGGATTCTTCAGATCTGGAATCCCTGTACTCAAATATTAGATCTGCCAACAAAATAAATTTGATTGAAAGCTTCTAGGGCACAAACTAGTACACATCATTACTGATAATGTAATTCCTATAACATGTATCTGTTAGAGTATTTTTATATGACCTTATTCATGCAAGTGGGTGGAAGCGGCAGGTCTGTCCAGTGGTTCTCAGGAGGTATTACTACAAATATTTTGTTTTAATTTTTAATTTATTTTAGTACCCTTTAATATACTATATATGTATTTCTTAAATAAAATATGTATTGGAAAAAAAAAATCCAACAATATAATGGCTAAACAAATATTGAGGATTCATAATCACTAGGTTTTGCTGTGGTAGGGACAACGGCACCTCGCTCTTCCAGCGCAGCCGTATAGTGCGACGTCATCAGAGTGCAGATAACTGCGCTCTGATGACGCTCCGCGCTCCAGCCTAGACTCAGCAACGGAGTTAAACTCAGTAACGGGGCGGGGCTACAATGTCATATTTCATTTATAATTGCTATAAATCATACTAAAAATGGGAACTAACTCTATCTTGAGGGGCAGCCCGTTCTTACTGAACTGTCGGCTTTGAAACATTCCCATCTACCTACCTGGTTGTTGCCCCTGTCTGGTGCCCCCCATTACCTCACATGCCACATCACTTGTAGATTGTAAGCTCTTGTATAATGGGGGGCACCAGACAGGGGCAGATCACACATCACCAGGCAGGAGCACAGAGCGTCATCAGAGCGCAGTTCTCTGCTCTCTGATGGTGGCGCACTATTGAGCTGCGCTCAAAAGACGTCATACCAGGGACAACAATGTACTGTCCTCTAATTAGATTTGTTTAACTTCATAACATTAAAGAACATCCAATCAGTCCGATACCTAATCACCCTCTATATCATCTGGCACCCAAAGCAAAGGCGAAAACCTGTGAGATCTGATACATCTCACATTTATGTGATACCTGTTTGGCAATCATAAGATTAATGATATTATAAGGAATGTCATAAAAAGCATGTGGGTGTAGTAGGTTACATAATGTAAGGTTCATCACTAATATAATTGTTGTAAGTGTGTAATGCTCCATGAGCAGTGCACACACTGTTCGTTGCCGTATGCGCAGCGAGCGGCACAAGCCGCGCGCAAGCGTCATGCACAGCTTTAGCCGTGGCTTTGGGAGGAGGGGGAGGAGAAGAGACACAGGAGAGGGGGAAAGACACAGGGGAAGGCAAAGAGACACAAGAGAGGGGGGCAAAGAGACACAGTGGGGGGAGACACATGGGACAGGGGTGCAAGGTATATTACATAGTTACATAGTTACATAGTTACATAGTTACATAGTATTTAAGGTTGAAAAAAGACTTTCAGTCCATCAAGTTCAACCTTTTAAGATCTCCTTTGATCTGCAATATGCGGATTAACTATTAATTCATTAGTTGTTAATTAATTATTAATCAATTATTTAATGTTTTTTTTTATTTTATTATTATTAATTAGTCCAGAGGAAGGCAAATAGAAAAAAAACAAAAAAACAAGCGAGACTTAGCCAATTGTCTAAAGGGGAAATGTAAAAAATTGGATCATTTCTGTCTCTCTAATTATCCATGATAACCCTGAATACCCTTTTTAATTAGAAATAAATCTAGTCCCCTTTTAAAGTTATCTATCGAATCCGCTGTCACCACATCCTCTGGTAGAGAATTCTACAGATTAACCACCCTTACTGTGAAGAACCCTTTTCTTTCTTTGAGGTGGAATCTTTTTACTTCTAACCTCAAGGGATGTCCTCTTGTCAGTTGAAAACCTCTTGGCACAAAAAGCTCCCCCGAAAAATCTTTATACTGACCCTGGATGTATTTATATAAGGTAATCATATCTCCTCTTAGACGCCTTTTTTCTAGAGAAAATAAGTTTAATTTGGTTAGTCTTTCTTCATAACTTAGCCCCTCCATTCCCCTTATTAGTTTGGTTGCCCTTCTCTGTACCTTTTCAAGCTCTAAAATGTCCTTTTTATGAAGTGGTGCCCAAAATTGTACTCCATATTCCAAATGAGGGCGTACTAGAGATTTGTATAGTGGCAGAATTATATTTGCTTCCCTGGCTTCTATACCTTTCTTAATACATGCTAATATTTTATTTGCCTTTGCAGCTGCTGCTTGGCTTTGAGCACTGTTACCTAGGTGGTTGTCCACAAGCACTCCCAAATCCCTTTCAATATCTGATACACCTAGATTTGCTCCATTAAGATTATAAATTGCATGGCTATTTTTCCTTCCCAGATGCATAACCTTACATTTATTCGTATTAAATCTCATCTGCCATTTAGATGCCCATTCCTCAATTTTATGTAAATCCCCTTGGAGGGAAAGCACATCATTTTCTGATTTAATTACCTTGCACAACTTTGTGTCATCAGCGAAAATGGAGATACCACACTCCAATCCTACCTCTAAGTCATTAATAAATATGTTAAAAAGGAGAGGACCTAATACTGAACCCTGTGGAACCCCACTTACCACATTACTCCAATCGGAGTATGTTCCATTTACAACAACCCTTTGCTTCCTGTCTTTTAGCCAGCTCTCAATCCATGAACAGATATTTACTGCAATTCCTGTATCCCTTAGTTTGCCCAATAGTCTCCCATGTGGCACTGTATCAAAAGCCTTTGCAAAATCCAAAAAGACTACATCCACTGAGTTGCCTTGATCCAGGTTCCTACTAACCTCCTCATAGAAACTAATTAGATTTGTTTGACATGACCTATTCCTCATAAACCCATGTTGACTCCTACTTATAATCCTGTTCAAATAGACATATTCTTGTATATTATCCCTTATTAACCCTTCTAAAAGCTTCCCCACTACAGAAGTGAGGCTCACTGGTCTATAATTCCCCGGATTTGCTCTTGCTCCCTTTTTAAATATAGGTATCACATCAGCTTTTCTCCAGTCATCTGGTAGAGACCCTGTGTTGAGTGAATCTTGAAAAATTAAATATAATGGTTTGGCTATTACAGAACCCAGTTCCCTTAGTACCCTTGGATGTATTCCATCAGGACCCGGGGCTTTTTCTACATTTATTTTTTCCAACCTCTTTTGGATTACTTCCTGTGTTAACCAATTATTTGGCAAAGGTAGTGTAGCCCCATTATGTCGCAGTGTCCCAACCACTGGTACCTCCCTTGTGTATACCGAAGAAAAGAACGTATTTAGCTCATCTGCCTTTTCTTGGTCACTAATTATCAGACGGCCTGTGTCACATTGTAATGTTCCTATAGCTTCCTTCCTCGCCTTCTTCCCATTAATATACTTTAAAAATATTTTAGGGTTAGTCTTACTCTCTTTTGCAATTAATTTTTCATTTTCTATTTTAGCCAGTCTAATCGCGCTTTTGCAAGCCTTGTTGATTTCCTTGTATTCCCATAAAGCAGTCTCTGTCCCCTCTTGTTTGTATAATTTAAATGCCTGTTTTTTACTCCGTATCTTGATCTTTAAATCATTGTTAAGCCACATGGGTTGTGATTTACTCCTTTTACTTTTATTCCCACACGGTATATGCCGATGTGTATGTATATTTAGTAAGGATTTAAATGTTGTCCATTCATGTTCAGTGTTTTTACCTATCAGTTCTCTGTCCCAGTCTATACTTTGTATTGCTGCCCTTAGACCGTTAAAATCTGCCCTTTTAAAATTAAGAGTTTTTGTTGGCCCCTTAAAATGTTGTTTTTTTAATTCAATCTCAAATGAGACTGTGTTGTGATCACTGTTTCCCAAAGGTTGCCCTATTTCAACATTTGATACAATATCAATATTATTTGTAATGAGTAAATCTAAGATAGCTTCATTTCTAGTAGGCTCCTGTATAACCTGGGCCAGATAATGATCCCTGAGTGTACTCAAGAACCTGCTCCCCTTAGCTGAACTGCTGGTCTCATTTATCCAGTTTATTTAAGGGTAATTAAAATCTCCCATTATTAGAACTTGCCCGTGCTTAGCTGCATTTCCAATCTGTAACAATAATTGTATTTCCTCACTTTCAGCTATATTTGGGGGTTTATAGCATACTCCTACTAATATTCTTTTGGAATTTGCTGCTCCGCTATTTAACTCTACCCACAAACATTCAACTTTATCACTAGGTCCACCATAAATATCTTCTCTGACTATAGCCTTAAATTCAGGTTTATATAGGGAAAGAGATACAGGGGAGGGGGGAAAGATACAGGGGAGAGAGTGGAGGAAGAGACACAGGGGAGGTAGGAGGGGGGAAGAGATGTGGGAGGAGGGAGAAGAGACACAGGGGAGGGGGGCAGAAACACACAGAGAGAGACGGGAGAGGGGGTGGAAAAGACATGGGGAAAGAGATACAGGGGAGGGGGAGAGATACAGGGGAGAGAGTGGGGGGATGAGACACAGCAAGGGGGGAGACAGCGGAGGGATGAAAGAGACAGGGGAAGAAAGAGACAGAAGGGGAAAAGGGGGAGGGAAGAGACACAGGGGAGGGAGAAAGAGATACAGGGGAAAGGGGGGTGGGAAAAAAATATATTTTCCCGTCATTTATGACAGGCAAACGACTAGTATAACATAAATGAGGTGGATATTTAAGTACCTCCCGTATGACATGAAAACTGATACAGTTGTTGCAGTGCTAAAAAATAAAAATGTGTTTTTCTGTTGCGATATAATGTTAGTCTATTATATTAGTTAATACTAAATTAATACATTTACTGTATGTTTTTTTCTAGACTGTTTAGTTTTATTATAGTTTTTTTGTGTATATTTACTTGTACAGTATAACCTGCATTTCCACTGGTCTATGTGCCCACAGTGATGAGATGAAGGATTAGTAAACAATCTAATATAATAATTGGCGGTCTCTTATGTCTGTCACGCTGGGTGGGTCCATGATGTCATGAAGGGGTGGGACCATTATATAATTGAGGGGCGTGGCCTGAGAGCCGGCCCACAGACTCAGTCAGCAAAGAGAGAGTCAGGACAGAGAGAGACAGGACAGATAGAGAGACAGACAGCAAATAGATAGAGAGAGAGACAGCACAGAGAGGCACAGAGAGAGAATGATGGACAACAGAGAGTGATAGAGAGAGACAGCAAAGAGAGACACACAAAGCACAGAGAGAGAGTGACAGACAACAGAAAGTAATATAGAGAGACTGCAAAGAGATAGATAGACAGCAAAGAGAGGGAGAGATACAGTACAGACAGAGACAGACAGCACAGGGAGAGAGACAAACAGCAAAGAGAGAGACAGAAAGACAGCATATAGAGAGACATACAGCACATAGAGAGACAGAGACAGCACAGAGAAAGAGAGACCCCAAAGAGAGTGAGAGGTAGCAAAGAGAGACACAGCACAGAGAGAGAGACAGACAGCACAGACAGAGACAGCACAGCGAAAGAGAAACACCACATAGAGTGAGAGGCAGCAAAGAGAGCGGGACAGACAGCAAAGAGAGTGAGAAAGCAGAGAGAGAGAGACAGCAAAGAGAGAGACTGTACACAGAGATAGACAGTGGAGAGAGAGAAAGCACAGAGAGAGAGCCGTGAGAGAGACACAGACAGTATGGTGAGAGAGAGACAACAAAGAGAGAGACACAGACAGACAACACAGGGGGGGGGGGGAAGAGACGGCACAGATAGAGAGAGACAGCAAAGAGAGATACAGCACTTAGAGAGATAGCACACATAGAGAAAGACATACAGCACAGAGAGAGATAGCTAAGAGAAAGACAGACATCAAAGAGAGAGCACAGAGAGAGAGAGAGGGACATCACACAGAGGGAGGGAGTACAGAGAGGGATAAAGTTCAGAGAGAAACAGTAAATAGAGAGATAGAACACAGAGAGAGACACCGCACACATAAAGAGGCAGACAACACATAGAGAGACAGACAGCAAATAGAGAGAGACAGCACAGAGAGACACAGAAAGCACTGAGTGACAGACATCAGAGAGTCAAACAGAGAGAGCACAGAGAGAGAGACAGGCAGCAAAGAGAGAGGGAGGCAGCAAATAGAGAGAGTGACAGCACAGGGAGATAGAAAGCACACAGAGAGGGACAGGGAGAAAAACAAACAGCAAATAGAGAGAGAGAGACAGACAGCAAAGAGAGAGAGGGACAAACAGCAGAGAGAGAGAGAGCACATGGAGATAGAAAGCACAGAGAGAGTGAGAGAGAGGGACAGGAAGAAAAAGAAAGCAAATACTGAGAGAAAGCAAAGAGAGGGAGAGGCTAGGGAGATAGAGAGAGCACAAAGAGAGAAAGATATACAGCATAGATAGAGCACAGAGAGAGAAAGGATAGAGAGATAGAGAGCAAAGAGAGAGGCAACACAGAGCAAGAGATACAGCACAGAGAGAAAAAAAGAGAGGCAACAAAGAGAGAGATAGGACAGAGAGAGAACGGCAGAGACAGCAAAGAGAGAGAGACAGCACAGAGAGAGACAACAAAGAGTGAGATAGCAGAGAGAGAGACAGACAGCAGCACAGATAGAGGCAGAATACACAGAGAGAGACAGCAAAGAGGAAGAGAGACAGACAGCAAAGAAAGAGAGAGAAAACAAAGAGAGAGACAAGACAGATGAAAAAAAGCAGAGAAAGATAGACCCAGCAGAACAGAAAACTGAATAATCAATAAAAAGGTGAAAAAACTTTTTTTATGTATATTAGTTTAAAGAGAAAAACTGGGAGGTATTGTTAGACTATGAAGAAGACAAAAACATAGCAAATCTCCTGTATAACTACTTCTACTCTGTTTTCCAGCTGACATTGTGGAGGATGTTTTTCCATTGATGGGATCTGCAATAAAAGATAACATTATTTAGCACAGGTCTTTTTTAGAAGCTAAGGTTTTACTAGCATTTTAACTATTAAGTTAAAAGTGAAGATGTTTGCCCAAACAATGGACTTACACACGTGCTGAAGGAGCTTAGATCGGTGACAATATGTGCACTATATGTGGATTCTGCTATTTGCTGGATCTTAACTTTATCTTATATTTTATTTGAATGTGCTATATTTCTATTTATCCCAATTGTAAATCATATTATGTACATCTGCGATTTGACAACTACGATTGCCGCAAATGGGCGTGCATGCATATTGCGCAATGGGCTGCCCATGCGTATTGCGGCGGGGTGCGCAACCGGCTGCGCATGCCCATTGCACAGTGTAAGCCACACATGCACATTGCGGCGGGGTGCACATTGCGCATCACCGAGACCGAGGAGGAGAGAGAGAGGAGGAGGGGAGACACATAGGGAAGGAGGGGGAAGACACAGAGGAGAGGGAGGAGACACAGAGGAGGGGGGAGACCCAGCAGAGGGGGAAAAACACAGGGGAGGGAGAGGAGGGGGAGAGACACAGGGGAGGGGAAAGAGACACAGGGGAGGGAATGGGGGGAACAGACATGAGGGAGGGGGGAAGAGACACGGGGGAGAGAGACAAAGGGGAGGGAGAGGGGGGGGCAAGAGACACAGGGGAGGGAGAGGTGGAGAAAGAGACACGGGGGGAAGACACACAGGGGATAGGGGGTAAAAACACTGGGGGGAGGAGACACAAGGGAGGGAGAGGAGGGGGGAAATGAGACACAAGGAAGGAAGAAGACAGGGAGAGACTCACAATGAGCACCAGTAAAGTAGAGGGGTAGAGGCTCCCATTGTGTGGCAAACAGCATTGTAGGATTCACATTTTATTGCTGTCATTTTTGACGGGCAAGTTGTTAGTATATATATATATATATATGTATATATACTAGCGACTTGCCAGTCAAATAATGACGGCAATAAAATTGTAAAGCTGGGAATGTTGTTTGTGACACAACGTGAGTGTACTGGGTGGCTCAAATATAGAGACCCCTATAGCACACTAATGAACCCATGTAATAACACTATACATCCAGGACCCTAATGACACAAAGTGTTTGCAGTAAACTATGTTAACCCGGTCTCTTATGGGTGTCTATACAGACCCTCATACGCCTCTATTTAACTTCATTAGTCCCATAAGGGTATCTAAAGACCCTCATGGGACAGTTAGATGCCTAAGATGAACCCCATAAGTGCTATGAGGGTGTACTATACCCCCAATAAACCATTAAATGTAAATTAAGTCCCATCTACACTAACCTATTAACATCTACACTACCTACCTACCCTACCTATCTACCTGCTAATAAATCCCCCACCCCACTAATTACAGAAAATAATAAAACCTAAGTAACAAAACCAGAAAAATGTAGATTACACAAAATAAAAAAAATGAAGTCACCCAAAAAAACATTACAGAAAATAAAAAACCTACATTACAAACCCCCCACACTACAGAATATAAAAAAACATTACACACCTGAAAAGGAAAGGCATACAATATATATATATATATATATATATATATATATATATATATACATTACATTACACTACAATACCAAAAAAAAAAAAAAATACTATACATAAATACATCCCCTCTATCTAAAATAAAATAAATCCTAACATAAATACATCCCCTCTATCTAAAATAAAATAAATCCTATCTAACATACATACCCCCCTCTATGTAATATACAATAAATCCTAACATACATACATCCTCTCTATGTAAAATAAAATAAATCCTTTCTACATACCCAAACCCTAAATCTAACCTAAAATACAATAATTAAGACCACTTACCCTTGCAGATCTACCTTCAGATCACCAACCTAGGAAAAAAAGAATTATTACAAAACATTTACATATAATAAATAAACATTTTAAATATTCTACATATGCTACTCACCTTTCCAGCATGTCCCTGTCCTGCTTCATTTCTTCTCGGGCGCAGACCCTGTTAAAAAAAAAAAAAACATAACATTAATACTAAATACATACACAAAGAAAATGAAAAAATGAAACATAATATACATTTAACTTATCTCTGCGCGATGTCCCCGGCCTCCTGCTTTTCTGCCCCAGATGGACCCTGGAACAAACTGCATTATTAAAAAAAAAGAATGGAGGTGCATCCTCGCCGACGCTAATGAGGCCTCTAGAGGCTTTTCCGGAATAAAATCGTCAATTGCGCCTTCTGATTTGCTGAAAACGCTGTCAATCAAATTTCAGCCAAGGTGTGAGCCAATCAGAATGGGATACACCCAATATCCCATTCTCATTGGCTAATGCACCTGTCAATCTATTTTTAAACCAATCAGAAGGCTCTATTGCTTTCAGCCAATCACAATGGGATACACCCCATCGTGGTCTGCACCTTCTTATTGGCTGTAATGTGATTGACAGTGACAACAGCCAATCAGAAGGCCCTGTTCCCAGAAAGTGATTGGCTGAAGGCGCCTTGTGATTGGCTGATGTCACTGTCAATCAGATAGCAGCCAATCAGAAAGCGCAGATGTGTTCATAACATAAAAGAACATACAATCAGTCCGATACCGGATCACCCTTCTATATCACCTGGCACCCACAGCAAAATAAAAAAAACTGTAATTGCTGATCTAACTTTTATGTAATACCTATTGGCAATCAAAAGATTAATGATGTTATAAGGGATGTAATAAAGTGCATGGGGATGTAGTACGTTACACATTGTAAATGAGTTTGTCATTTAAGTTCCCTGCCCGTGTGACATGAAAATTAGTACATTTGTTTTAGTGCAAAAAAAAAATTGCTTTTTGTTGCGATATAATATTCTATTTTATTATTTGCCCGTCAAAAAATAATGGCAATAAAATTGTAAGGCAGGTACTGTTTGGCACAGAGAGTAAGTGTTTTGGTGATGTGAGATACTTGTGCGCTCATTGCGAGGCTGGCGTTGAGTGCCTTTGCGAGCCTCTGGGTTGGTGTATTTGTTGTTATGATAGGCGCTTTTGCACTTATTGTAAGGTCCGCAGAGATCTGGTTTTGTCACTCTCTCCTGGTGTAGTTTGTGTCCTATGAGCAGCGTTGGGGCTTCTTGTGGGTGGCGCGGTGAAGGTGTTTGTGGTTGTTTGCGCTAGTGTGTCTTTGTTTCAAATTGTTATGATAATTAATTAATTAATGAAATCATAAATGAATATACTTTACCTCTTTGCAATTAATATATGCAGGAAGGAACGTGCTGAAGAGCTAACAATCTGTTTTGATGTTCCTGCAGCATATAATGTAGATTTGCACTGTTGTTGAGCTGAGGTGTAAGTGTCAGCAATATGTGCAGTGTGTAGTGACAATAGGCTGCGTGCGCGAGGGAAAGCCGTTTGTGTAGCTGGGTACTTCCGCATTCTCTAAGTTAGTGTTGTAAAATGGCGGCGAATGTTTAAGTGGTAGGCGGGTTTGTATGATTTAGCGTCCTTGCTAATGGTGTATGTTATAGGTAGTACCGTTTTTTTGAAAAGCCGTATTTGGCTTGTGGTATTTTGCGTGTTTAGGGGTTGTGTAGCCTCGTTTTCGTTTTTTTCTGCGGCCATTTTTTCTCTCGCTTAGGGGATTTTCGAGTGGTTAAACTTTGTAAATTTGACTGACATCGAGGTTTAAGGCATGTTGCAAAGGTCCTGGGTGTCCCCCGTTGCAGGTAGTAAGGTTTGCAATTAATTTGAAAGCCTGCCTACGTTGCTCATCTCCACCAGCGCAAGGAGCGCCTTTGCGAGGGCCGAAGTTGCGGCGGGCTTAATATGCGAACATGGAAATGGTGCGAGCCCGCAAGCGTTAGCAACAACCCGCATGCTGAGAACTATATATGTGATAATACATTAATAAATGTATGGTTTTCTACACTGATTAACTTCATTATAGTGTTTTGTGTATTTTTATTTCTATAACCTCTATATGCCTAGATCACAATGAGAGAATAGATGAAATGAAGGATTTTGTTGTTATTCAGTCCTTTAGTCGTGCCCGACTCTCGGTGACCAGAGCCTCCCTACCCATGTTTGTCATTCCTGAAGCTGCCTCATTTTCCATGATGATACCCATTTCCTTTCCATACCTCCCAACAATTTAAAATCCTAAGAAAGAACACTTAGGGTTGTGTCAGAGAGAGTGGTTATCATATCTTTCTTCGCCATGCTTCCTGCCACACATCTCAAGCTTTTTCTTATTTCTATTCCCCCAGCTTTCTCATTCTCCCCTGCTCCTTTTTTATTTTTCTTCTTAGTATTTTCCTTCTTCATTCCAAAGCTCTCTGCTATAGATTCATTTTGCCCTAGTTTTAGCAACATTTCTACCGCAATGTTTCTTCCATATTTCTCCACAGCCCCATTTCTACTCCAGCAATCTTCCACATTCCCCCAGCTTCAAATCTTGCCAAAAAGACTGAGTGCTGTAATAAAATCAAAAGGTGCTTCAACAAAGTATTAGTTTAAGGGTGTGCATACGTATGCAACCATATTATTTTATTTTTATATTTTTTCTTCCCTCTACCTAAAAGATTTCAGTTTGTTTTTCAATTGAGTTGTACAGTTTATAGGTCACATTAATGGTGGAAAATGTTCTGAAATAATTTATCTTTGTCTAATTTTTTTTACAGCACAGAAACCTGACATTTTAACAGGGGTGTGTAGACTTTGTATATCCACTGTATACATGACCAGGTACAAACAATTGAAATGTCTAAAGTGGAAGTTCAAGCAGTTGCATACTTGTGTTTATAAAAAATCTAATATATTATAAAATCTGCTGATGTTTTAGACCCATATGCGGTCTTTTTTTAAGATAAAAACACCGCCAACAACCAGGGATTAAAAAGAAAAATTATGTGATAAATGAAGAGGCTGTGGTAAAGAAATCATTAAAAATCTGATTAAATATAATTTAAAAATGAATGTGTGTGCCCTTAATTCTCTATAGGAAAGGGCCCTTCTCAACCGCCTTGTGTAGTTGGTTGGAAAGATGCATATAGTGTAGTAAAGAAAACCTTACCTAACTAAGCCACCCAAGCCAAAATAATTAAATGAGCTATCTACCAATCTAGAATCAACTGAGCAGTGGGCTGAAGATGGACCAGAATCAAAATGTATCAACAAGACCTGACCCAAATAATTATATTTGTTTCCTTTGGACTGCTAGGAGAGGGTAGAGGGGGGAAGGAGGCACAGGAGAGAGAAAGGGGGAGAAGGAGACATAGTGGAGGGACAGGGGGAATAGTCACAGGGAAGGGAGAGTGGGGAGAGACACAGTGGAGGGAGAGGGGGAAGAGACAAGGGGAGGGAGAAGGGGGGAAGAGACACTGGGGGAGGGGGGGGGAAGAGACACAGGGGAGGGAGAGGGGGAAGAGACACAAGGAGGGGAGCGACACCATTTATAAAACTATATCATGCCGTCATTTTTAACGGGCAAGTTGCTAGTAAAGTATATTTCCTGAATCCTCTGGGGACAGGGTCGGAGTTATGAGTTATGGGGTGACCTGAGTTTGCCAGCAGAAGGAAATATGAGGAAGATTTACACAATCCTGCACCTCGCCATTTGGCTCTAACCAAGAGAGCAAAGATGACTCTAGGTGCAAAATCACCTCCTAGGAAAGTATAAACAGGACAAATGCATGCTAAGTACCTCTTCCTAATTAATCAGGGATCAAAGGGCAGGAGGGAAGACGAATTGTGAAATCTTAGATGTTCAGTCTCCTAAGCTCAGTGGGAGGTAGGCAGCTAATAACCCTGACCTTGAGGTAATTTGAAGATATGGGGAGATTAATCTTGTGTGATTGGGTACTGTATGATTTAATTATGTTGCATTGTTGCCAAATGCAGGCTCAGTCTGTATCTCCACTACCTAAAGGTGTTGTTTGTCCTGTTTCTCCATAAATGATGGTCTGATCTGAAATGTTGGGTGCCGAGATGCATATAAAAGTCACAACCTGCATATTGCTCCTTTAAACTACAGTAGGTGAATTAGGGGTGTACAGAGCCCCACAATCTGGGTCATGATATACATGATGTAACGGAGTTGGAACACAAATCCAATATCTCCGCTGGTATACGGTAAAATATCCAAGAAGCACTACAGTCTCACCATCCCCAACCTCCCATATTGGACGACACTCAATTGGGAGTCAAATAATACTGTCTTTATTTTGTTGTGCAGAACTATATATACACATCTCTTCCCACAGGCAATACACATCCCCCATAGTTGGCCACACAATACACATAGAGGGACAATAGGTGGGTCACACCTCCCTGAGGCTACCTTGCTCCTTTGATACAATCAGACATTGATTAGATCATGCTTCCCTTTGTTCCATCTTCACAATGTGAACACTTCACACAATGGACCTCTCTTGCTTATGAGGGGCCCTTGTAATAGGATTATCTATTATGCCAAGGTCTGCAATAGTCTGGGCTAATATTCTGCAGAGCATAAACCAACATACATACATACAGTATAACAGTAGGATCATATTTTAACCATAACCATAAAACAGGGTAAAACAGTGATGGGTTCCGTTACACATGCTCTCTTAACAAACTCTCAAATGTAAATGTTTACAAGTCATTGCTACATATGAACTTTTCCCCAACATACATGTGGTGTGAGCTAAAGTGTTATTACACAGCCCTCAAAAGAGTTCTTGGCTAATGTTGTGTTCTGATAAAGCCCTGTTGGTGCTTGTAGAAAACCAAACCTTATGTATCTGTAAAAACACAGAACAAGAAAAAAAAAACAGCCCTGAGAAGATTTTACAGAACCCTAATAAAAGAATGAGACCTACACACCCTAAAGCACAAAATAAGCTTTTCCAATGGTCAACCCAGACTGCTTCAAAAATAATAATCTCTAGTATTACACTTATACCAATCAACTTAAGTCAGTAAACATGGCATCCCTCTATACACAAGCACACAGATTTCACAAGCCTAGTTTTTAAATATTTATACCACTGGCTACACGTGGGGTGACCTGCAATTAATTAATTAGGTGCAACAGGTTTGATTGAACTGAGCATAAATATGATGTTTCAGACTTTCTTAACAAAGATAAGACACCTCATCCCTGTCTAAGTGGAACTAAAAGTAGATAGAGATTGTGAATTATGATCATGTTGATTATTTAGATTTGACCTTGAACTACTACTTTTCTGTATGCTACCAGGCTCCAACTTCGGCTGTGAAGAGCCAAAGGCTCATTGCAGTCCGCAAATGCGGACCCTCTACGGCGCCTCACTCGCAGTTAAAAACAACAGAGAAAAGTGGGACTTTGAAAACAAAAACCACGCCGCGGGCCTTAGAAATTTTTTTTTACGACACGCAGGACTTAGAAAAAAAAAAATAACATGTAAAGAGGAAATACGGACTTAGACAAAAAAAAATTACGACCCGTGGGACTTTTAAAAAAAAAAAAATACAAGGTCACAAAAATACGAACTTAACGGCCGAACGTAGACATCAAAAAACACCAAAACCACTGAAAGATAACAAAAAACATTAAAAAAAAATCACACACAGCACGGGGGGACAGCCAGGATGTTGGCGGATGAGGGTGCAAGCAAATTAAAGTTGAATTTAAGTAGTTTCGCCACTTGAAAATCGGCTAAGCAAGAAAAAGAATTGCGTCCAAAAAAATAAAAACGAGGCTACACGACCCCCAAGCGCAGAAAATACTGACAAGGGGGTACAACTTTAAATTACAACCCGCGGAACTTATAAAGAAAAAAATACAAGGTCGCAAAAATCCGAAGTTAACGGCTGAAATGCATACATTCAAAAACAACAAAAACACTACAATATACAAACAAAACATAAAAAAATTCTCACACACAGCATGGGGGGACAGCCACGACATCTGCCAGTGAGGTTGCACGCTAATTAAAGTCGAATTTAATGAGTTTTAGAAATTGAAAATCAGCTAAGCGAGAAAAACAATGGTGGACGAAAAAAATGAAAACGAGGCTACAAGACCCGAAATGCCCAAAACACCACCAGGCACTTACGACTTTGCCAGGGACGTACGAGGTACAAAAATACACAGTTAGGAAGCACGGAAAATGTTCGCGAGCCGTGTAGCGTGTAGGTTACAGATATCCCACGAGTGCAAGAGAAGGACTCGCAAGGGGGTTAAACACCTATTTGTAGCACTGTAAATGCAAATAAAAAATCACTACTGCACTGTAAATAACGGGGAAAGCGATGATAGACATTAGAATTAATTGCACAACAGTCTCAAGCCCGCAAATTGGCAGGAAATTAAAATGATATTAATGTGTAAATCTATCTTGGGTATCAATATCAATGTCAATATCAGGCCACCCACATGAACTAGAATAATATTGGCATTAATTTATATAATTCTTTATTTTTTTGGTTTGGCGAGTCTGATCGCATATTGGACCTAATTGATTGACATATAACCTCCATGTTTTACTGCCATAATAATGACAGTCTCATTTTCTATTGGCTGATTTGAAATGGGTGGTTACGTGCTTGCTGAATCGATCATGTTCCCTCCCTGAACTGCTCCAAACCAGTGCATGGTTTACAGGCTTGGGCCTGTAACGTGCGGGCTTGAGCAACTGAAGAGCATCGCAATCGAAGATGAACGGGAGCCTGCAACAAACCCGCAGACATTTGGCTGTCTGCTATCGAGTTGCGGGCTTCCAATTGAATATGGCCCTTAGTGTTCAGATTGTGGCTTCAGTAGAGACATGTACCATGTTTGTGAACTAGTGAACACAATTTTATAGGCAAGGAAAAATAATTTATAAAATCCACTAATGCTGGTCATGTACTAAATACAAAATGTTGAGCCTACAATACATTTGCATTCTAACCAAATTGAGAAATATGAACCAGAAACCAGACAGCGATTCAGTTCTGCATCACATTGGCGGAAGCTTATATGTGCAGCAAAGCCTGAAACTTTCACCAGCTGAAGATCGAGTTTCTCTTCAATATCCAGTGACACAATAACTGATTTAAAAAGAACAATAACTTTGCGAGAATGGTTTTACCTCTGAACATGTTTTTAATATCTGTGCTCTTTACTGAGTGCCTACTGGGGATAACGCTTAATGCTTTTATTGTAGCAACCAACTGCATCGACTGGATGAAACTGAAATGCCTACATACCATTGACAAAATCTTGACATTTCTGGGACTGTCCAGATTATTTTTTCTCTCTTTTATTTTACTGTATTACTTCTTTTTTTATTTCTTTAAAAATGTATTTTCAAGCGTTATTTTTGAAATAACATTTTGGGTTTTGTTAATGTTTTTTAATTACATTAGTCTCTGGTTTGTTGCTCTGCTCTACGTATTCTACTGTGTGAAAATCGCAAACTACAACCAGAGTTTATTCATCTATTTAAAGACCAGGATCTCCAAATGTATCCATTGGTTCATTTTGGCTTGCTTGTTACTGTCTCTCGCTTTCAGTCTTCCATTTGGCTGGTGGGTTTTAATTTTAGTGCACAGAAATTCAACAAGCAACGTCTTGCAAAATACCACCAGGCAAGATATCATTGTCATACACAATGTGACCAACAGGTTCATCTTGCACTGTTTAGCATCTTCTTTTCCATTTATAATAGTCTGTGTTGCGGTTTTTCTTTTAATTAAATCTCTCTGGATGCACATGAGACAAATGAGAAATAGTGGAACAAGCTTCCGTAACCCAAACATGGACGCCCATTTCAGTGTAGTGAGGAGTATGATAGTTTTCATTATTCTCTACACTACTGCTTTTGCAAGTACTAATTTGGCATTTTCTGCATTATTACCTTTGGCTAGCCCTTGGAAAGTGGTTTGTACTATTTTGAATTGTGCTTGCCCCTTTCTCCATTCTGTGGTCCTCGTCTTCAGCAACAACAAACTAAAACAATCAATTCTATTTACATATCAACGTGCCATGACATTTTTCTTTTTGAAAGAATGACGTAAAATTCAGCAAATACTTTAAATATTCCTATTGTATATTAATCGACTTTCTTTAAAAATTACTTTTCATTTTTGCTCTTCACTGTAATATAATTTACTCTTTCATTATATAGCGTAGGCTTTGTCATTGTAATATGTTGATAGTTTTTGCTTCACGATATATGTGTCCAAGCCAAATGTATGGGCACAATTTTGCAGTTACGGAACCGGATGTACATAGCAAGAACAAAAATTAATTTACTGCGATGGACAACCGTACGCCCGCCTACTGCAGCCAAACTGACTACAACTGTGTATTCAAATCAAGATCAGTTTGTTTCAGATCATAAAACAAGTCCTTCCGAAACCCAAGCACCAACCTCTTAAAACATTGGATGTCTTGAAACAACAGAAGCCAAAATAGGCAAGTGATACTTTAATTTGAATATTTTCAGTAATGCAAATAGTTATTACCTTCTCTTTGATTGATTCTTGCTCTGAAGTTTCACAGTTTGCCATTTTTTTAAAGGTTGAAGACCCCTATGCCAAAGAAAGCTTGAGCCCTCATGTTGCTCCGTTATAAATGATTGATTGTGACTGGTGTAAAATCCACCATTTATAGTGACTCTTCTTAGTCCCAAACTTCTTATCATACACTTGAAAAAATGTAGACAGCTGACACTAAATCCAAATTAATAGAGCTTCAGAGTAACGTTGATCTCCTACTAGACTATTAACAGAAGCAAACTTGTGTTAAATGATTCATAAAACCAATTTGCTGTTTGTGTGTCTACTTGTAAATGTAAAATGGTGGCAAAAAGTCACAACCTTGTGAATGTACTATTGATTCTAAACACATCCATCTACAATCTACTATAACAAAGATGAGATAAAAAGAATGGCATCAAAATCTTCTTCCTCACTTTGGAGGTTTACTAAATTTGACAACATATTCATTATTGGTATTTCTCAATGTGACTATACAAAAACACTCTACAGTATATAAACATTTGGATGCCATTTGACTAAATAGCACATAATTTTGTGTTTGATATTTAGCCAAATGCACCAGAAAACTATTAGTAAATAATTATAATTATCTTTTAATAAGTGTATCCTTGGAAAATATTTTATAGAATTTTTATGTTTTCTGTAGAATTATATAGTTATGTATTTAATAATAATATGAAATGTATTTAGATATGAATGTATGACCTAAGCAATTTCCTAGTGCTTAACACTAAATTCAAAAAAAGGGGGAAATAATTTAATAGGAAAAAAGTAGGATAATTTAGTGTTCTCCAGGATAAAGCAAGATAAGTAACTACGAAATTAAAAAGCGTCTATCCTGAAATAATGGCTGTAAGTCAAGAAAAATGGGGTGTCACTGTCCCATAATACTGTGGGATTAGAAATAAGTGACCACCTTTATTGTGACAGATGAAGTGGTATAATATTTAATTTCTAGAGCTCAAAAATAAGCATCATAATGGTATAATAATAATAAAGTGATGCTGATATGCAAGCCTCATATGCAAAAGGTATTTGCTAATCATAGGGATGCAGCAACATATATTATAGATGAAAAGTTTGAGGATAGGCGCTGTTTATTTGTAAAAAAGTGCACTAAACTAAGAAAAGTTTAAAAACAACAACAAAAAGGCAGGGGGTAGAGAGTGGTACCTAGTATAAATATGAACTCACTATACTATAATTTAATTTGAAGTATAGAGGGGAGGCAGATATCACCATCAATCCTTAAATAGACATATGTATCACTTATAGCATTATCAAACCACTGCATAAAGTTAGGCTTTTACTGCTTAAGTGTGAGAAAAGGATAGGAGTATCTTAAGTCTCCCCTTTAGGACATAAAGCAATACATGTATACTTGCGTTTTTTGAAATACCACACAGGGGTATAGTTGATCTGCTGTGGCTCACAAAGAGCATAGAACTAAGTGTACCCCTGCTCCCGACGGTCCGTTTCAGCACTTAATGGGGCTTACTCATGGGCTGAAATGTATTTAGCAGAAAATTAAAAAGGAATAGAGGTTTAGTTTATTTGGAAGGCGATTGGTATCAGAGCAGATCTTCCATATGCACCTCCAAATTCTCAGAAAGAAGTAACATATTTTTCTCTTTAGTTAATTAATACCTAATTAATACCATGTCATTTTTATTTTTTAAAATAAGCTATGTATATATATATATATATATATATATATATATATATATAAATAAGTGAAAACTAAATAATTCACTATAATGGGTAAACTGATAAGGCTCTCAACAAAACTAAAAAATCTGAAATTGTTTCTGCTAAATAGATACTGATTAATACAGAGACACTCACAGGTATTTAAAATGTAATATTTTTTCATTTATTGATGTAATCATGTTTTTAGTAGGCTGGTATAGAAAGAAAACAAAACGTAGTAAGAGGCAACTAATGTAAATTAACTCATTTGTAATGTGAAATAATATATACAACCAATGCAAAAACAGTATGAGTCATTTTTTGATGTACACTTAAAATTGCTCAACAACAATATTAGAGGCGCTCAATCTGAGAATGGACAATACCTGAAGTAGGTTTGTCCTATAGGTCTGGTTAACCTACTCTGAGAGCGGCCTTTCTTATCTCACTTGTGCCCTTCACAGGGAGACATATCCTGTAGTATATCAGTCTGGTCTCACTCAAAAGAATGATCCTGCCCCAAAATACCAGGCAATTCTACACTGAAGATGAGAAACAGCAAACCTAAGACGCGTTTCGTCCTCTGTGGGCCTCATCAGTGGGGTACAGCTTTACTCCCTAAGGCATAGTGAGCAAGGAGGCCCCGTCTGGTCCACCTATCACCCTTAGGGTGAGAAAACCCCCTAAGGGTCATATGCATACACAGAACAAAATTCTGAGAACAGACAATACCTGAAGTAGGTTTGTCCTATAGGTCTGGTTACTTACTACACTTAAAAATTTATTTCTATGTATTTATGGTTCCGGGTGTATACATGTTAGCATATTACAAATACATATTAACAATAATGATCACATACAAATATATATTGTCAGTGCTAATAAAATATATGCCTACATATGAGTGATGAATTGTAGAAAATAAGATTAGACTTCAAACTACTAAAATAAGGTAAAAAAAAATATTATCTATCCATTCTTCTTAGCTTCAACTGGTGCTTTGTTTAATCTGGGTTTTTTCTCTGAGTGTATATATTTTCTTTAATATTCTTCTATTTCATTTTGGATTGGGCTATTTCCAAAGCCATTCTACTTGCAATATATCATAATAATACAGTATATGAAGAGCCCATACTGAAGCTGTCAGACTTTGCTTCACACACGTCAATCTTAGCTGTTTCTTTTAATTTCACAGGTGGATTCAGGAATTAAGAGATATTTTAATATATGACAATATCAATGAAACATGAATTCAGACTTTGGTGGGACAATGCAGCAATGGACAGCCAGAAGATTGATGGGATCCTACTGGATTTATGAGTTTATCATGTCTTGGACTATTATTGTTTTGAAGTGGATTGCTATAAGTGTTATTTAATAATAATGTTATTACAATTACTAAAGCATTAGATGTTTATTATAAAGAGCATGATAATTGCTTATAGTTGGAAAAATTGGTATATATAGAATATGGTTACAGCAGACCCATCTTCAGAGACCACCAACATCCCTTCTTTAATACATGTATTCTCAGCTTAATGGTAAGGGGTTAATTTTTCAGTTTTATATGAAAGCAAGAATCCTGAAAAATTAAGTGAGATCAAATGCAATGATATTAACCTGATGAGAGACACAAGAGTATTTGTATGTGTTATAATTATAATTATTAACTAGTATTTATAATACACCAACAGCGCCATAGATAGGATGAAACAGAACATAAAAGCAATATAAATACAAATTAAACGTATAGAGAGCCCTGTTTTTGAGCTTATAATTTTACATACAGAGTACTTTTTTTAAGCATCCTATAGAATTAAAAACTCCCAAACTTGCAGTCTAATGGATTTGGAAGGTGATAGATACGCTGGGCATATTAAGTATGAAGGTGATAAGTCTGAGAGGTTTTGAATGACTTAAGACTGGAGGAACAACTAGTGGAGTGAGGTAAGGAGTTCCAAAGAATAGGGGCAACACAAGAAAAGTCCTGAAGGTGTGAGTGAGAGGAGGTGATAAGAGAGGATGAGAGAAGAAGGTCATTAGCAGAATGGAGGGGGAGTATTTAGACACAAGAGCAGAGATAAGAGGGCGTGCATTATTGGGGGCTTTATATGTTAGGTTTAAAAATCATAGATCTTCAGTTATAACATTTAATTAAAATTTTCCTGAAATAATACATTGTTGCAATAAACACTGCTTATCATTAATGTGTTATTTACATAGTTTATTATCAACCATAAATTCTTGCAAAAGTCTATTGTTTGGTGTCTAAGAGTGGTGATTTTGAGAATGCAAGACCTGTTATTTAAAATATCAAATACATAGTTGTAGAAAGTACAAATCTTTATGAAGAATGTGTTAAAATGTATTTGTAACTTTTTGTTAAATATTTTTGAATAAGCTTGAAATGTTAGAATATTTTTTGATAACGTATTGCTGTTTGGGATGGAGAATTCTTCCTGTACCACAAAATCATTTAACTTATAGTGGGCAGGAGCCCTCCGCAGAGTAAACAAAATAAATACTGCATTTGTGTTTAAATGTTGACATCCAAAACAAGTTAATTAATATATTTCCTGCTCAGACTTCCAAGAAATACAGTTATTGCACTGCACTCTGGGAAACTGGGGAAAGATATGCAAATGAGCCTGCAATGCATTTTTACTATTTATTCCAATAGCATTTTATACATGTTGCTCTCAGCATATGTGACACAGCTTTCAAGCATAACATAGGATGGATTAGGCACGAGTCAGGAAACCTACCCAACACAGACAGAACTGCTTCCATCATAAAATCGGTCTTGGGGCTGGTGACTCATGCTATATGTTTTGTGGGAAGGTTAACCACAACGTAATTTAGCTTATGGTGGGCAAAAGAGTAATACAAACCTCCACTGTACAGAGTACTGTAAATAAATTAGTATGTTTGGGTTCACATCCATCCTATACTATGCATTTTTTTAGCACAGAACTTCAAATACAAGGCTTTGCCATGGGTGGGCACCTGATGGGAATTTGCCTAGGGTCGCCTCCGGGGAAACTCCAGCCCTGCTTTCACTTTTCAAATATGGGATCCCAAGCTCATTTTAAAAGGTCGGGGAATAGTTTTGGATGTATAGATGTCACTGATGTTTTAAATTGTGATATCCTGTTTCTTGCTACAGTTCTTCTTAAATATAATATGTAATACTACAAATATAATTTTCTGGAACCAACATTAATTTTACAATTTTTGCTAAAAGAATAATCAGATACTAGAGAAGATATAACAACTCCAGACTAAGCTGAGTACAGTATGCTATGGTATATTTCAGTGAATTTGTGGCTGGTAGAGAACAAATAAGCTCAGTAGATGGCAGTGGTTGACCACAATAGTTTTACTAATTGCATTTGGTCAGTAGCCATATATACATAGGGCCTCATTCTATTATCGGCCGTAAATCGGCCGTAAGGCTGCGATTCCTTGCGGGGGTTCAGTTAACTCGCGATTCTATTATACGGCCCCGCAAGGATCTCCTCTTACGGCCGGCCGCATATCTTGGAACCGGCCGTAAGCTCTGAAATATAAAAACTGAAAAATAAATTCAAGCCTGCACTGTACAGCTCTGTTAATGCTAGGGATCATATTGGGGGACATGAGGATTAAAAGGAACCCCCTCTCAAACTTGCACATCTGCCCAAACCCGAGTTCAAATTAACTGTTTATTTTCCGGCTGCGGCGTGGGTGTGTCTGAGGTGCTCCAAGCACTCTGGACTTTTTACATGGATATTTACGGATATTAAAAATATAATATTTTACGGATTTGAGTACAGGATAATTATGTGCTATTTTTTCTAACAACTAAAATCCCTTTATAGTCTTCTAAAAGTGCAGGATGGCTTTATTTGAGCTATTTTATGTGCTTAATTGGTGCTAGCGAGACCTTTTTCCTGCAAGTAAGCTGCGGCTCGCTTTTAGCCTTGCAGAGAGGTTTCCCGGAGGAATTGAATTGCAAAACTCTTGCGGCCGTTTAAGATCAAAGGATTTCCTCCGGCGCCAGCGGCCGCAAGAGATAGCAAGGCACCGGCCGCAAGCCTGCCGGAGCCTCCGGCCGTAAGGGGATAGAATAGCCGAATAGCTTGCGGCCGGTCCTTGCGGCCCCGCAACGGCTGCGGCCGCTAATAGAATGAGGCCCCTAGCATATTTAGAAAGAGGGATTTATGCCATTCAAGTTTAAATGGCTTTGTGCTAGAAACTTTGCTGCTGTTTCGCCTGAATGCAGTGCAGAGGACCAGTAACGTGGACACCTGACATACTGATAATGGGAATGATGCCATAATAAAATACAGTAACATTGAAAGAAAACAATTAAAAGCGTAGTAAATACTTTTTTACTGAGTGGAGAAAGTGAAATAGATGGAAAGATATTTTAAGATCAACTTTATTTTGGTCATATAGTATAACTGGAGAAATGTAGAAAATGAATTTTCTTTTCAAGGGTCCCATATTAAGTAATTAGGGGGTTCATCTGACAGTTAACACCTCCAATTAAATGGCTCACAAAAGATTTACATATTTGACAACAATACAGAATCTCCTGGATATGTATAATATATGCATGCCAAATGAATACCCCACCGAAGAGTCTATATTTATTCTACACCCTCCCAACAAACACTAACAATCTATAAACTTTACAGAAGGACACAAACCAAGAATTAGTACCCAAGTTCTGACTGCTCCTTGATTACAAGGGGGCCTCTCAGATCCAGATATTATAGCGTACTACAGAGCAGCCCTTCTGGCCCAGCTTACTCAGTGGCATCAAACACATGACATACCTAGATGTGTTGAACTTGAGGATAACATACTTAAAGCATACAATTCAAAGAGGAAACTCCAACTACCAATATGCATTAAACACTCACTGGTGATATGATATGACTTTAAACAAAAATTTAAACTTGTTTCTGAAGGCTCATCGCTGACCCCAATATGGGAGGTAGATCTGCATAGACCACAGAATAGAGCTGTAACGGATCTACTGGCACCCCGACCGGGTACCTCCGTTGATAGACGCGTCCTAGTTTGCGCCGAGGCCTACAAGCACCGCACCGGACACCAAAACCTCCACAGACTCCAAGGATAGTACATCAGGAACAAGCGTTCAGTAGTTACAGCTCAAGGGAGTATGCAGAAGCATAGCAATCCCCAGTATGATATAGCGATCCCTTCAATAACGAGACAAGGCTACGTTTTGAAGGGTCAAGTAGAACTATATTTTAATCATAATAATCATAAAACAGTTTAAAACAGTGATGGGTTCCGCTACACACCTCCCCCGTGACCATAAGCCGGCATACACGGTCTGATCCCAACGGATCGGCCTGGGGATGTCGGGACAAAAGTATTTGTTGGTCAATTCTTTAGTTTGACAACCCATCAGCATTACTGCAATTCACATTTACTCACATTTCCCATATCCCCAGATAGCTGGGATCTGAGCGCACAAAACCACCAAATAGCGCTCAGATCCTCTTCACACAGTTCAATTGCCATGTAGCTAAAGTCTTTCCCATAGTCTTTCATTATATGAATCAGCTTCATGGCACAGTTATCTGGGGTATCATGGTTCACACAGGGCAAGTACAGAATGACCCCCTTGTATGTAAAGGGCCAGAATGAGTGACTTACACTCTGGTATGGCCGAACACTGGTTCCAAAGGGCAATATGTACCAGGGCCATAGTCGCAGGGCAGGAGGCTGGCAAACAGTCCTCTCCAAGCCAAAGTGGCGAAGGGCACTTCGTCACACATCTCTCCTTTGGGGGGAAGTCTAACCAGGTACCTGGATATTTTGCTGTGGTGATGGGGCAACACGCTGAGGGGACTTGAGGGGCAGAGGCCAGCGGCACTCTGCCCTGATGCCAGCTCTTCTGCTGGTATAACCTGCAGGACATCCTGCTCTGTACAAGTGACAAAGGGAGGGCAGAGGCCGACTGCACTCTGCCCCGCTGTCAGCTCTTCTGCTGGGGTACTTGGGACGTATTCCGGCTCAGTAGCCAGGGAAAGGTGGGGGTCAGTGGGGGTTAACATTTCCTCTGTTAACCCTGGAGCCACATTAGGAGTTAGCTGGGGAGGGGAATTTGTACTTACCCCCTCCTCCGGTTGTCCCAGTGAGGGTAGTTGGGGATCTGGACAGGCTGCGGGCGCAGAGACCACGGTCCCATCTGCGCCGTCTGGGGGATTGGTGTCTCCCCTTGTTAGGGTAAGCTGTCGCTGGGGGGAGAGGGCGACATCTTCAGCTCCCTGGGGTTCACACTGCCGCTGGGTGGGAAGGATGACACCTTCTGCCCCCTGGGGTTCACACTGCTGCTGGGGAGGAAGGACTATACCTTCTGCCCCCTGGGGTTCACACGGCCGCTGGGGGGGAAGGACGACACCTTCTGCCCCCTGTGGTTCACACTGCCGCTGGGGGGGAAGGACGACCCCTTCTGCCCCCTGGGGTACACACTGCTGCTGGGGAGGAAGGACGACACCTTCAGCTCCCTGGGGTACACACTGTCGCTGGGGAGGAAGGACGACACCTTCAGCTCCCTGGGGTACACACTGCCGCTGGGGGGAAAGGACGACACCTTCTGCCCCCTGGGGTTCACACTGCCGCTGGGGGGGAAGGACGACACCTTCTGCCCCCTGGGGTTCACACTGCCGCTGGGGGGGAAGGACGACACCTTCTGCCCTCTGTAGGGCCGGTAGAGAGACCTCGGTCCCATCTCTACCTGCCATCTGGAGGTCATCCCAGGACCAGTCAATGAAGTCTGGTTCTGCTTGTCGAGTAGGTTGGGGCTGCACAAGGCTGAGCAGGTGTTGGTAGTCCTGCTCCAGCTCCCACTCTCTCGTTACCAGGTGGGTCATGTCTTTGCTCACCTCGCCTTCGTCATCCCAGACATACATGCCCATCCGGTAGTCGTAGATGTCCCAAAACCTAGACCCCTCCGTGCTGCCAAGATCAATATCGTCCTCCAAGGCATCCCATAATAAACCCGGGCCATCATAATCATCCCCCTCCGGTAAGTCGTGTTCAGCCGTCCAGGGGGTAAGTCGAACGGTATGCCACCAGAGGGCCTGGTATGCGTTGTCTAGCCAGAGCTCTCGCCATACCAGGGTCTCTAGTCTTGTCACCCACTCATCCAGGGGCTGCTCTCCCAATAGATACATCCGCATCGCCACACGCTTCTGTAGCCGCTGCTCATCACTGGGGAGACTCTCACCTCGCCGCCATTGGGCATCTTCCAGGGCATCATACCAGAGTTCCTTTCTGTCTGCATCCCTGTAGTCCGCGGCCGCCTCCTCCTCCTCATCATGAAACGCTGTCTGAAAACTAGCCGGTTCCATCCTGCTGTAGCCAGGGGCGCTGTACGGATACTAGCGTTGCCCTCAATTTGTAACTCCAAACGTTACCGGTGTCTCCGTGCTGCTTTTCCTCTTACTAGGACGCCATCCCACCACTGCCACCAATGTAACGGATCTACTGGCACCCCGACCGGGTACCTCCGTTGATGGATGCGTCCTAGCTTGCGTCGAGGCCTACAAGCACCGCACCGGACACCAAAACCACCACAGACTCCAAGGATAGTACATCAGGAACAAGCGTTCAGTAGTTACAGCTCAAGGGAGTATGCAGAAGCATAGCAATCCCCAGTATGATAGCGATCCCCTCAAATAACGAGACGAGGCTACGTTTTGAAGGGTCAAGAGGAACTATATTTTAATCATAATAATCATAAAACAGTTTAAAACAGTGATGGGTTCCGCTACAAGAGCTAACAAGTACTCTTGGATTTCCAAAGACTTTGCTTCACACAGGTCGATTTTAGCGATTGTAACATTTCCAAGCTTGAAAGATAAAGGCTTAGATGGGTATTTTCAGCCGGCAGCTCGCAAATTGATTGCAGATAGCTGAAGAGGCCAATTTCATATCAGTAACTTTTCGGGCTACATTACGGGCTTCTGTAACTACAATTTGAACTATTTAATGAGGCTCATATGCATGCTAATACATTGTGAGGGCCATAGCTTCCCTAAATTTAAATTTTTAGATACATATGTTTATGTCTACTTTTCATTTTTTACTTTTATAATTCAATAAAGATTACACTTATTATACCTATATTTGACAAGTGGATAAACTAAAAGCTTTATCTCAGGTTTCTAAATTATATATAACTTTTCAATTATTTTAAAGGCTATTGATACTTTTAAACAGGTATTTACAAAAATTATATTATAAATGTATACATTACTAAGTTTATATGTAGTATAAATGGTTTAATATATAAAGATATAAACATAGATTTGATAAATAAAACCAAAGGCCTGTCTAGTCTGGCAATTATATATATACATACATAATTTTCCTTAATTAAACATCAATATAGCCTTCCTACCTACTGCCCACTTTTGAAGTTAAAAACTCCTTAAAGCCCATAAGTGCCACAGTAACTCAATATACCCGCTCTCATTCTGGTTACATAAATCATATGACCCCAGCTATGTATCGCCCTGTACTTACTAGATAGTGACCCATCCTGATGGCTGTCCCTTGGCTCTCTCACCAGCTCTCCAACCAGCCAAGCGTGGTGCCGTGGGTCTCTGGAGTGTGACGTCACTCACCAGCAATGCTACCTACTGTAGTTATCACCCTGCCGCGAACCATGAAAGCTTGAATCACCCACTAGTGGGCAGTAGCGAGCAGGTTAACAACCACTGATCTAGACCCTAGCCCCACCTCTAGAGTCAAAAAGGTAGGTGACTAGCGTAACTACTTTTACTCTCACTCCTATTCACTGTGTGAAAACCCTCACCTATGCACTCAAATCCTAACTTGTGGTATGCTAATAATAATAATAATTTTTATTTATAAAGTGGCAACTGTTTTGGAATAAATTTGACTTGAAACATCAGTGTCAAATGATGCCCTCATAACCTCATCTTAGTCCTTGTTAAAAGGCCAGATAAAAAATAAAGAAGACTCTGTTCTAAAAAAATAATTACAATGAGCTCCTTAGTTGTGGAGTTACACCCATCCAATAAAGGTCATTAACAAAAGAGCAGTCTGTTATTGGGAATAATGGTTCAAAGAAAAAACACCTTGCTCCCTATGAGAGGTAGTTTGCTACAGCTTGATGGCCAGAGCAGGTTATCTGAACTGATAAAAACAGAAAATTAAAACACGCTCATTTCTACAATGAGACAACTAATTAACTTATCAAATCTGAAATAACCAACAGAGCAATAGAATAAGGAGTGAAGGAAAACTGGGGTCCAAACTAAATTGAACACACAGTGATTTGAGGTATTGACTGCAGAGTATGGCGAATGACTAGGAACTTCTAGCAGACTCTAAACCAGATGAAGGGAGTCATCATCCAGAGGCAGAATGTGTCGCTCCAGCATTTTTCCACAAACTGTTGACAGCTCAGATCCTCCTGCCCAAGTTAATCAGAGACTGACAAGCTCAAATCTATCTCAACCCCCATTACAGATCTTCAATGGGAAACAATGACTTCACAGTCAGCAAAACTGATCTCACCGCCTAAAAGATTATCTCTGGATATGTATCATAGATAAAGGAAAAATATATGAATGTATGTAGAAGTAGGTAAGTTGTGGTAGCATGCACAGTGTAAGAAGAGTTATAGATGGATTTATAAAGTTGTATGTTTTAATAATATATCCTTCCTCCTGCAGACATCATAAGAAAAATGTATCTTTTCCCTGTATTCACTAAGGGGCACTGATAGCTATTTTCTCTGGGGATAACTATCATTACAGACACCAGGAGAAAGAGGTATATTTCCCCCTATATTTACTAAGAGGTTCATGGCACCTAAAATTAACAGCTATACCATCAGGGGTCTTTATGGACCCCATGATGCCTAACATTATCCCATGTTCCAAGGGGGGTTGGACCCCATGGTCTTTTAGGACCCCAGGGTACAGAAAATATGCCATGTGGTACCTTATGGAGTCATGGTACTGAATATTAATTCCTATACCATCCTACTGACCCCCATTGTATGATACTCTATAACCACTGGGGTCCATAGGGACCCCATAGCATCTTAACTACTACATAGCAGTCCTTATGGACCCACATGGCACACTACCTGCTACCGTAGGGGTGCTTACAGATAAAATACCCACCCAAAAAAAGAAAATGTAGAAAAATGAAAAGATAATGTAGAAATTAAAATAAGAAAAATAGGTGTGAAATGTCAGTCAATCAGTGTTAACCTTCTCTGATTGGCTATAGAACAGCCAATCAGAGAAGAGAATTTCAGCCAACATAGGGACTGCCATGGAGTTAATGAACCTTCAGAATACAAGGGTTGGGAGAAGGCCACCCCCAGTTATTCTGGGAATATCGAGCCTCATGGGGAGTAGTTGGTATTGAAGGAAGATCTTGGGGTGTAACTCAGGCTAATAGGTTTAGCGGGGGTATATATCTCATAGGGAGTAATTGGTCATAGGTGGATGGGTCATAAATTCCCTGCGTTTTATTTGATCATTTATTCCCTCCCCTGACATAGGAATGGGTTTATGTTGATTGATATATAGGCATATGGGAGGATGTTAGACCTAGTTTAGTTTGGTTCCGTTAGTTAATGGGTTCTTTTAAAGCTAAAAAACTACATCAAAAGCTCCTGGTTCAAGTTAGTAGATTTTACAGATTCTTTTTTGTGGGGGTCATCGAATAGCTCCACAAATTTGAGTTGTGACTATGAGTTACCCTTATAGGAGTTCTTACAGGAGCCATGGAGTAGAGGACATAATTAGGAAATAATTATGTTTATCTATTCTTTCTGGTAATACTTCTTATCCTACCTATATTTGGTAATAAAGTGTCCATATAAACAGTAACTAAAAATTACAAGTTAATTTTTGATAATTATTAAAAAATGTAAACAACTTTTCCACAACCTTCCACCCTATATCTGATGGTGCGGAGCAAATATGGTGTCTTCAGTGTCCCTTTAAGTATGTTTGTAAATAATACCTTCACTATGTAGCTTCTGGACACTAATATTGTGTTGGAATATATCATATATATATTAAAAATATGTGTAGTATAACTGTAATTAATGTTTTTTTAATGCAATGAAATGTGTAAGCTACCATCTAGGAATCAATCATAGGTAGACCTTTTGTCTCAGAGTGGAATATATACACATAGATAACTCCATACAACCCGAAAGTGAAAATACTAAAATGGCATTCTACAGTAGTTTTTTTAGTGTATTCTTGAAGAGCTATATGTTGTAAAGTGAATTAATCCTTGGAAATTCCATGTTGTAACTGCTTCATGTATTTGCAAAAGAGCAGCTCATGCATAATAATTAGCTGCCTTGATGCTCTGGTTAGGATCACAATCTTCTTGTATGTCTCTGTAGTGGCCAAAATAAAGACACTCAAAGTCAACTGACAATGTGATCCCTCTCCCACCCTTATCAAGTACTCTGAGCCACACAATTGCATACTGAGCCTCATAATCAACAAATTATTTAAAATTATTTAATGTAGTCAAATCAAATGGCACAATAGATAGCAAGTTTTTAATGTTCTTTAAAATTAAATCAACTTTCTGTTGGGGTGACAGTGCTCCTTTAAATATAAATTAGCTCATAAACACTTTGCAATATATAAAGTATATGAAAGCTGCCATCCATATTCAATACAAAATTGTGGTTAGAGACACAAATGTCATGTCACACAGTATTTCCAAGTTTCATTAAATCAATTTGTTTTATTTATTGAATTTGCATTATTTCCTTTAACTCCTCTGCTTCAGTGATGGACTAAAAACCCCAGCGCACATGATAGTAAAATATAATATTAAAATGTACAATTTTGCATTATTGCTCAACCAATAAAACCTCTCATTTGGAACCAGAGAACTTTGGAAGAATTAATCGCCACATATGAAAATCAATTTCTCTATGTACAAAATGATCATTTAAAAAAAGTAGTAAAATATTTTAGCTAACTAAAGGGACACTAATACCCGAACAAAAGCCCTATTCAATCCCACTATATTGCAAATTATACCATATTTAAGTACAAAGTAAATCTCCCTAACTAGCCTATTCCCCTTTCTCAGCATTACTGCGAGAAAACTACCCCTGATGATTACTGCAAGCCAGAGCCACTAAACAGGGTAAATTGTCCCATTGCTTTTCTCACATCAGATATTTTGTTTGCTTGAGTTGCTTGAGCTCCAAAAAGCACCAAATTCCACATAACCTTAAATTACTTGGCTCTCACAACTCCACAATTCCAGAATTGTTTATTTCATGAGAAAGATATTTATTATAATCATTAAAAATAACATCAAAATCAATATCTTTCAATATAACAATAAATATGTTATAAATTAGTTTAACAGATATAATATCAAGGTATACCAAATGACGAAGAATCAGTTATTATCACATTGTCCACATAATCATATAAAAGACATGCCCAGTATGCTTAATATAATTGATATGGTAGTTATGATATCAGAGATGGGTTGATTATTGTTTATATATTTTACAAATATCTATTTATTAAGATATTATACCATTTTAAAATGATATCAATTTTGTAGTCTAATTATGATATTATCTCTATTTCAAAAAGAAAATGTTTTCCATTACAATTAGGTAGAAAATCAAAATATGTTGAATTGCTATACAATCTGATATTTATAATATTTATAAAATGAATCTGTAAGTTGTATGGCAACTTACAAGTTACAAAATTATGGGGGTTGTCACAAACCCCTTTTTCCTGGTCTGGGTGTTGGCCCGTTGAGCTCATTAAAGCACAGACAGCTTGGCTCCAGATACTGGATTATCAGCATAATGACCTCCATTGTATTTGTAAATATTGTTTCGTCCTATTGTTTGCCAGATTAAGTTAATCCCATCTGCTATGTGCTAGAGACAGCAGGATGTGTATTGCAGACTAATCTACTGTTATACCCCATGTGGAGTTTATCTGTTGTTTTTGTCTGCCACACCCTCTCGTTGTTCTGCTGTGTACACCCCCTCTGTATCTATCCCCTATAAATACTGCTGTTATTTAAAAAATAAATCAGTTCACTCAGAGTGATATAAAAATCATATGGTCTCTTTATTTTTTCCCTGTTCTACTGGATGGCTTTGCTACTGAACATATCTCCACCCTACAAGTAACCTGTCATGATTACTACAACAGGAAGGTTACTGTGACTCCTGTAGGTGAGGATTCCTTATGTAGAGACTCTGACTGAAACAGAAGCCAGATATCAGGGTGCTGGTGCAGAGATTTCAAAGAACCCAACGGTCCTAGTAGGTAAATAACCTGTAGTCTATAGCAGGTGGCTCTGGGCTTGCATAGCTCCTATTCTTAGATCATCACAGGGGTATTGTTATTTTCAGATTAATATTTATATAGCAATCTAATTTATGGTAAATTAACAAAATATTTTCATAATTGTAATGAAAATAAATATAGAGAAATAAAACGTATACAAAACCCAAATTCAATGCCTTGTGCTTGGTTCCATTAAATGACTAGGCCCGATGAAGTCTTATGAACCTTTTCTTTTGTTTCAAAGAATTTTCTGTTCCTTGTATGTGTCACCACCCAGAGACGAGGGGTCCAGTACACCCATAATTCTCCTATTGTAGCTTATAGGAGCAATCCGCAGGTTGTGACTTTATATTCATCTCAGCACTCAGCAATTCAAATTAGGATATCACTCATGGAGAAGCAGAGAAATCAGATGAGTAACATAATTTCATAGTTCAAAGACTTTTTATTTTTGCTTCAGACACTTTTTAACAATCCCAAAATAAACCATCCCCCGGTTCGAACCCAGAGAGGCTTGTTTCATCTCCCCCATGGTTTCCAGATGTAAAGGGGGGTCTGGAAGGCTTCCTTGTTTTCATTGCACATTTTCTTTCAGTACTCTTTATCTCTTATTCCTCGTCTATTCATTATTATTCACTCTTGAGGGAAATAAACTATCCAGGGTCCGGGCTTTTATGTTTATGTTCAGTGATCTGTTCTGTTATGGGCATGGTGGGGGGATAGTATTTATAGTTAAGACATCTGGGAGTTTATGCAGTCTGGGGTCACGAAGTCAAGATGGCATCACAATTAGGGCCTAGCAGGTCCCTACATAATTCTAACTTATACTTTCACTAGACTTCCACTAGAAGTAGGAACGCTTTGATAGCATAACTTAGAGCCTGTGAGCCACATTGTTATCATTTCATCCATAACAGTAACTGTATGTACACATTCATTATTAAAAAATGATACATAAATCAAAGACAAATTGTCACAGTCCTTAAAACACATATAATTTCCATTTCGATAGCCTTGGGTATTAGCAGCCCAGTGTGCAAGGGTTCCAAATAGAAGGGTTGCTTTTGGATTCAGTGATCTGTGAAAGTTTCTTTGTAGCTCCTGGAGTATACATTTTAAAATCACATATAATAGTTGTCAAACTGCGATTCGTGGTCACGCTTGGCACAAATCGCAGTTTGACAACTACGACCGATCGTAGGCCCGCGCATGCGCATTGCGCGGCGTCAGCCACGTATGCGCACTGCACTGGGTGCGCGCATGCTCATGTGCACTGCATTGGGCACACGCATGCGCGCTGCCCTGGGTGTACACATGCGCACTGCAATGGGCGAGCGCATGTGCACTGCGTTAACTGCGCATGCGCATTGCGCCAGTCATGCGCATACGCATTGGGGGAAGGGGGAAAGAGACACATGGGAGGGAGGGGGAGAGACACAGGGGAGTTAGGGAGGAAAAGACACATGGGAGGGGGAGAGACACATGTGAGGGAGGGTAAGAGACACAGGGGAGGGGGAACAGACACAGGGGAGGGAGAGGTGGGGAAGAGACACAGGAGGGAAAGAGACGCAGGGGTGGGAGAGGAGGGGAGAAAGAGACACAGAAGAGGAGAAAAGAGACACAGGGAGGGAGGGGGAGGGGGAAAGAGACACCTGGGAGGGAGGGGAGAGATACATGGGAGGAAGGGGGAGAGACACAGGGGAGGGGGAAAGAGACACATGGGAGGGAGAGGGGGAAGAGACACGGGGAGGGGGGAACAGACAGGGGAGGAGGGAACACACACAGGGGAGGTAGAAGGGGGAAGAGACAGGGGAGGGGATACCATAGGGTTAATGTCTGACACTCCCCTATCTAATTACAAGCGTTACAGTAAAAGACTGGCATTTGCCCACTTCCTATATGTCCCTGAGGAATCGAAAGTGACGAGAAACGAGCGCGTCAGACTTTTCACGCAGCAGTGATGTCACCAGGACCTAGAGAGGAGTCCAACGTTTACTGGTGCCAAACTAACAGCGATTGAGTCATAGAACTCCCACATATATTATAGAAAGAAAAGATCAACATACAGGATAAGTTATAGTTATATTCCTTTGTCAATTGCAAACTTTTTGATTATGTCTCTGTATAATTATTATGAGATAGATATATAGACGTGTTGAACACTGTCTCCAAATATTAAGAGATTGGATAAAAGTGATACTTAGATCTATATAAAATATATAAAAAGACAAATCATACTACAGAGATAAATTCTGATATAATAATATTTTCCTGTATGATAATTAAGATATATTAGAACTGCTTAAATTTAGAGTGTACCGCTACATACTTTATATTATTACTATATTTACTTATCACAATTATGACAATAATAGCTTTGCTTTAAATATCTGCTTACTATATAAATTAGATATTAAGTTTGCACAGCACTTAGCCACTTTTAGAGTAGTTTAGTTTGCTTTTGTATGTTAGCTTATGGGGTAATTGGTGGATCCCCAGTACCACCATCAGGATTAGTTTATTTAGTTTTTTCAGGTTTTTGTGCAGACAGCATATTTAGAATTAGTATAAAGGAGTAAATGGTGGACTACGCTACCACCAATTTAGAATAGTATACGTTTTTCATTGAATCTGAGCACTTTATCACTTTGATCTTTATTTAGGTTATATTAAAATGAAAATGTTTTGCAGTGTCCGGTTTGGATATATAGGTGTTCCTTTTCTCTTTTTCTGTTTATTTAACTTATTTACACTTTTTCATTCCGACAAGTATGAATTCAATAAATGTAATTAGTATTTACTATTTCAATTAATTTATATAGCTTTTTCATAATACCTCCCCTCAGATTACTAATTTCATATTTTGTATATTTATATATGTATTTATTCATTCTGTTTAATTTATTTAACTTATGGCATAATTAATTTAAATGGGCACCAGATAGAGGATGGAATTTCATGAGAAGTGTTATTCATTTTTTTTCATACTATCACATTGGCATTTATTTTGTATAGACTCCTTTAGAACTGTAGGTCTTCGGGTTCAAATCCTCCTTCTTCCACTTTTCTTTTATTTACGTTGATATTTTTATTTAGTACAAAAACTATTTTAAACGCATTTCAATGCATTTTACTAATAACACCCCTTGCAGTTTATATACAGTATCTTACAAAAATGAGTAAACCCATCACATATCTTTTCATGACACTCTGCTACAATGTAAAGTAGTAAGTGTACAGCCTGTATAATAGTGTAAATTTGCTGTCACCTTGAAATAACTCAACGCCATTAATGTCTAAACCGTTGGCAACAAAAGCGAGTACATGTCCAATGCATGTATTTTGCTTTTGTTCCTAACAGTATTAGAAAAAAATGCTTGGAATGATTGATTCTGATAAGATTTCTACTGTGTTATTTTGGAAGATTGCCACTTGACAATATAATTAAATTGAAAGTAAAGTTGCAGACATAGTAACAGCATTACACAAAATCCAGAGAACTTTATATAGGGTTAAACAATTGCACTAATTTCACATGCCAGCAAGGTAATGCTTAAGATCCTACAAGCTCGACTCCAACAATTGAACCAGGAAATATCAGATGTTCAATCTGGGTTCTGCTGAGGAAGAGACATAAAAGATCAAGTTGCCAATGACCGATTAATAATAGAGAAATTAAGAGAGTTCTGGAAAAAAACATCCACTTCTGCTTCTTTTTATCCCAATTGGAAATCATATTATATACAATTTTCTATAAATAATTAGTACTTTTGTCCATTAGAAAGCGAGTATTTTTTCTTTAGTTCTATTTGTTTTATCTTCGATATTCTTCATACAGATATTTAAAAGATCACAAAAAACTTGGTAAATCAATATTAGGTTTTGTTAACCCCTAGAATATAGAATAAGGGGATGTGAATTTGAATTTAGATTTTTTTAATTTCATATTGAATATATTTTGCCAATAGTAATAAATGCTATATATTGTATTATTCTTTTTATGTTGTGTATCCCTAATATCACATATATTAGTTGCCCAACTACGAATGGTTGTCACGCTTGCGAGCCGTTGAAGCACAGAAGTCTTCGGAGCTAGGAGCACTTAGCCAATGAGCGCCAAAAGCGAGCAGTTGAGGCATTGAAACACACTTAGGCAAAAATGAGTGCCGAAAGTGTTTCTGCGAGCCTCGCAAAGCGAGGCAAGCTGTTGAGGCATTGAAAAAAGCAGGACATAGCCTCCAAGCAGTTAGGAAACGCAGGATTGCCTTAGGTTGTAAGCAGTTGAGAAACGCAGGACTTTGAAAAAAAAAATTGTGAGACACGGGACTTAGAAAAAAAACATTACAAGGTCGGAAAAATACGAAGTTAACAGTTGAACTGCGCAAATCGAAAAACAAAGAATACAAACAATAAACAGCAGCCTATTTACACTGCACAATTGGCACATTGATGACACTTTCTCCTAAGGGCAGCAACAGTCCAACTGTACATTGTATTCTGCAGGAAAATAACAACAGATTGTTAGCTCTTCAGGCTATTGATTGCTGGATATATTAATTAGAAATAGGTAAAATATATTAATTTATTAAGTAACTAATTAATTAATTATTATAAAAAAAAAAAATATATATATATATATATATATATATATATCTGTCTTTGTGATGAGCACCGAAGATGATCGTTGCAAAGCACAAAACTACAAGGACGCGAGGGGAAAGGCTCACAATGAGCGCCAAAGGTGCTCAGAGAAGCAAAAGTACACAAGGAGAGATGCTCGCAATGAGCGCCGAAGGTGCTCATCGGAGCAAAAATACACGAGAGGAGAGGCTCGCAATGACCGCCGAAGGTCCTCACAGTAGAAAAAGCTTTAGATTGTGTGGCAAACAGCATTGCCATTGCTTCAAATTTTATTGCCCCATCATTTGTTATAGGTAAGTCGCTAGTATTAAATAAGTCAGAGTATACATTCCTATGCTGTATAAAATATTTTAATAATATATAAAAATGTTCTTGCTGATAACAAGGCTGCAGATTTGATTGAATCCCAAGTATTCAAAATTCTACAAGATGATGCTGTGAAAGTATTGCTTGCTATATGTCAACATATACGGAAAACTCACGAGAGGCCAAAAGACTGGTAAAGGTCAGTCTACATCCCAATCGCCCAAAAAAGGCAGTGCCAAAGAGTGCTCCAATTATGGAACAATTGCACTCATTTCACATGCCTGCAAGGTAATGTATACGTTCTTACAAGCTCGACTCCAACAATATATGGACCTGGAACTACCAGATGTGCAAGCCTGGTTCCACAGAGGCACAAGAGATCAAATGATAGGTAATAGAGAAAGTGAGAGAGTTCCAGAAAATCATTTACCTCTGCTTCATAGACTATTCTAAAGCCTTTGACTGTGTGGATAATAGCAAAACGTGAAGTTCTTAAAGAGATGGGAGGACCATATAATCTCATCCGCCGTCTGAGGAATCTGTATGTGTACCAAGAAGCCATGTTTAGAATCAAATATGGGGCAACAGATGATTCAAGATTGGAAAACATGTGAGACAAGGTTGTATATTATCAGTGACAATATACAACCTTGTCGCACATGTTTTCAACCTTATTTATTCAACCAATATGCAGAGCACATCATTCATAAGACCGGGCTGGATGAATCCAAAGCAGGAATCAATTTGCTCGAAGAAATATCAACAATCTTGGGTACATGGGGTGCTGTGGTCTATAGGGTCATGGAAAGTGGGACATGTCTGAATGACTAAACAACAACAACAAAAACAATAGAAGATATTAAACTACAAACTTTGACCACAGTGCACTTATAAATTTGATGTATTTCATTCTTTGATTAGCAGCCCAGACAAGTGAGAATCAGGGATTTAGCTAGGTGTCTACAAGTCTAGCTCTGTTGGTTTACACCTGGAGTTTTCCAGTAGGTGTATAAGAGCTGGACGCTCCCATTTTTAATGAGTAGTGAAGTATTGTCTCTGCTACACAAAGGCCTCTCTGAGATCTGCCTTACAAAATGGTAACATTTTCATACTTTAACAGGTCACAAAGTATAACTTTTATAACTCAGAAAATCCTCTTAGAGTGGAAAGATGTAAAATTTTCATGGTCAGCTAGAATCGCAATTAGTAAGATGATATTGATCCCTAAAATCACTTATATCCTTAGAACAATTCCGGAAGTTCCACCAAAATATTGGATTGTTAAACTGCAAAGAAGTATAGATGCATTTATTTTGGGTGGTAAAAGAACTAGAATCCCTCTTTCAATTACCAAAAGACCCATGCTTAAGGGTGGATTGGCATCACCCTCTGTAAGAGATTTATATAATGCTATTGCCCTCTCTCAAATTATGATATGGAGTACTCCTGCCATTAATCCAGGTTGGAAGTCCTTAGAATACGATATATTAAAAATAGACACTCCTAATACATTGCTGTGGATTGATGGGTTAAATGATGTCAAGAGTGAACGGCTACCCAGAGGAGTAAGAACATTGTTAAAATTCTGGGTGACAAATAGAGATAAATTGAACCTTTCGAGATATCCTTCGTTAGGTGCCCCTATAGAGTGTCTCTTATCACCGTTCAATGTTGACTTAATAGGTGGATGGAAATTGCAGGGAATATCCCTTATAGATGATCTCTACGCATCTGGTGTCCAACTATCCTGGTCTAACTTGAAACAAAAATATAAACTTAAGAACAACCAATGGTTGGTATTTAGATCCTTACAATCCTTGGTGAAAGCAAAGGGATATGGTAAAAAGATTAGCTATTCGATTACTGACTTTGAAAGTATGCTATATCAGAAGGCGTTACCGCATAGAATTTCAAGATGTCATAAGATTCTAATGCCACAGGATAAAGTAAATCCAACGAAAGGTATGTTAGAGTGGCAGAAAGATCTACATATATTAATGGACGGAGATAAATGGGAGAAGGCTCTAAAAATCGTAAAAATCTCTTCCTGCTCTAGTAACTATATTGAATTATATTTCAAGTTGATCAATAGATGGTATTGGACACCAGATGCGATTAATAAATTTGCACAGAACAAAGGGAATACATGTTGGAAGGGCTGTGGTATAAACAGTGATTCACTCCATGCTTGGTGGAACTGTACAAAAATAAAGCCTTTTTGGAGAGCTTGTACATATCTGATTGAGGATATATGTGAGGTAGAGGTTCCTTTTGTTCCAGTGCTGCTCCTATTACATATAAACATAAGGGAGACTTTTCCAAAAGTCTACCTCCTGGTCTCATATTCTTTTGGTTATTAAAATGTATATTGTGAAATATTGGAAATCAGAGTCCTCCCCATCTCTTCAAGAAATTATAAATTGTGTTATAAGAAATAGAAAGTTTGAAGTCCAAGGAGAGAGCTTAGTCAAGCGAACTGGAAGAAAAGGACTAGACAGATGGTCTGTTTGGGATAGTTATTGTAATAGAAAGGTTAATATATGAGAAATTATGTTTGATAATTGGTTACTATTGGTGTTATATGCTTTTGCTGTTAAATCAGATTTTCTCTTTCCCTTTGCTTTTCTCCGTCTCTCTTTCTCCCTTCCTTTTCTTTTTTCTTCTCTGCTCCTATTGGAGTGGGGGGAGGGAGGGGAGGGGGAGGGAGGGTTGAGGGGGAGGGAGGGGGAGGGAGGGGGGAGGGGAAGGGAAGAGGAAAGATATTTTCTTTTTTTTGTCTTTTATTTTCCTTCTTCACCCGAGTCTCCCCAGAAGCACATGATTTCTGTGCTAAACTGCTAACTATATTGAGAGTAGTGCCGGTTCCTCTGTATGCTTGGTGGAGGTATCAAGTTAAGTGACCTTGCTATTAGGGAATTGCCTTCCCATCAGGAGTACAAGATATTATATAAAAATTGGTATTCGAAGAGATGGGAGGGAGGAGATTTTAGCAGTGTATTTATACATATGCAATTGCTAAACTGTTGAATTACTGATACCTCTGGAATGTATGATTGTTTTGTTTTGTTATGTTTTTGATGTTTGTTAAAGAAAAACGAGAAAAAATAAAGTATTAAAATAAAAATAAAAAAAAACAAAAAACAAAGTATAACTTGAATTAAAACAAAAACACATATAAAACTTATACATACAAACTATCAGGCATATTTTAACATTAAAATAACTACAATTATAATACACAAAGTATCATAATATAGTGAAGCGACACACTATACATTACTGAATGGTGCCAACAGTGCAGTGAATTCACAAACCCCTAAATGACACAGGATGATTCATGACAAAAAAAATGTAAGTCTCCAAGTCCATGACAACCATTTTTCTGCATAAAATAAGTGATTAACAGCTCTTTTATTGAAAATGTTAGCAAGAAAGTATCTTATGGTCCTGCCATTCCACAATAATCTCTTAATTTGTAAACCTAATTTATAGAAAGGGGGAACTTGAATATAGGACACATCAAATTCATATCCCTTTTTTCTATTTTTTGGTTACAATTTCATCTCATCACATAGGGCCTCATTCTATTATTGGCCGTAAATCGGCCGAAAGGCTGGGATTCCTTGCGGGGGTTCTGTTAACTCGCAATTCTATTATACGGCCCCGCAAGGATCTCCTCTTACGGCCGGCCGCATATCTTGCAAGCTCAAACATTTTTAAAGTCAAAAATAAATTCAAGACAGCACTATACAGCTCTGTAAATGCTAGGGATCATATTGGGGGACATGAGGATTAATAGTAACCCCCTCTCAAGCTTGCACATCAGCCCAAATACGAGTTTACATTAACTGTTTTTTTTCCGGCCGCAGCGTGGCCAGGTCTGAGGTGCTCCAAGCACTCTGGACTTTTTACATGGATATTTGACATATATTAAAAACAAATTATTTTACGGATTTGAGTATAGGGGAAATTTGTGCTATTTTTGTTAACACCTAAAATCACTTTATAGTCTCCTCAGAGTGCAGGATGGTTTTATTTCGGCTTTATTATGTGCTTAATTGGTGGTAGCGGGACCTTTTTCCTGCAAGTAAGCTGCGGCTCGATTTTAGCCTTGCAGAGAGGCTTCCTGGAGCAATAGAATAGCAACCAGGCTTTTCTTGAGGCCGAAACTCTTGCGGCCGTTTTAGATCAAAGGCTTTCCTCCGGAGGGGAATAGTATAGCAGAATAGCTTGCGGCCGGTCCTTGCGGCCCGCAGCGCCTACGGCCGCTAATAGAATGAGGCCCACACAATATAAGTTACCAAATAAACCCATTCCAATCTAATGTTGCATATTCATATTCAGTAATAATCCTAACATATATATGTCATATTATTTTTTCTTAAGTTCTCAGGAAGAAATAGAACTGCCATACACTGCAAAAATAGGTATAGGAAAACGATGATATATGTGGCATGGTCGGGTAAAAAGACCTGTTTGCACCTGGCGGAGGAATCTAGAGGAAAATATAAGATCACCAAAGTAAAGGCAACATCACTCAAGCAGTTGGCATTCTGCTATAAGCAAGCTGGGTTTGGCAACAGAATAGCAGTCATTGAGACCCCACTCAAATTCATCTGCTGCATCAAGATAGTGAGATTGTACTCAGTTGACACAGTAAGATATTTACAAAGATGTCAGGAATAAATGGTAATATGGTATGGCATAAAGAGAAGTTTAGCTGTCTGCAGGAGAGTAAGTGCTGTTCAGCCTATGTGAGCTAGCAATATAACCAGGCTCTCTCTCCACTCCCAGCCTATTTTTACCAAACCACTGAATCCTTATCCTGTCCTTGTCCAGTCCTGGAGGTCAATAGTATTTCCTATACTGCACTCTATGATCTGCCCAAGTAATAAAGGAGTGGCCAAATATTGATATTCTCAAAGTCCCACCAGAACTTACTTTTGCTGGAGAAAACAGGGCCAGGAAAGCAAAAAAACATGAAAGTTACACTACTATCGCTTTAGTGTTGTTTGAGCTCAGAGGAATGGAAATCCCTAGCACAATACACAAACACCTGCAGAGAAGAGGAAATAATTGGTTGAACCCATTAATTGCCTTGTACAGCTGGTCTCCCCTCTTAACGAACTGGTGGTAGTGGTGGGATTGGTGCTATAAAGGGGCAAAGTCAAACAAGAGAGACTTGAAAAGCAGCAGTAGAGATGGACCAGTATGAATAGCTCAGGATGACAGAACGCAAGATAGCTGCTCTACAGCAGATGGTGTATATGCCAGCCCCCAAACCCAGAATGCCATTGTGGCAGAGCTGCACTGCGTTGATGGGAAACAATGGGTACCAAAGTAAAGAATCCAGTTATGAGGCTTCCCTGACTGAAACTAAGGAACTAGAGGTGGAGATAAGGTACCATTGGTAGAAGGGCTGTCTGCGAATCATAAAATGGAGGCTGATGAGGATAGTCAGCATGGAGGTCACCATGGAGTAAACCAGCTGGTCACCACATTAGGCAGCTGATTCTGAACCACTACCCAGGAAACTGTCCTATAGAGCCTTTCAGTGATTTGCTGGCGCTGTCCACATGTAAGCCCAGGAAATCAGAGGGGTTCCCCTCACCCTGTCCTGTAGGCTAGTGGATGTCTGAACCCACAAAAATGTAACTCTTTGATTGCATCAAGGAGGTAGCCTGGTCCGAGGAGAATGTTGTCCCCATGCCCAGCCTATTACAGTGTATAGCAAACCTCCAGAGGGCTTTAGAGACACTAGATCATGACTGATACTGATCCACCCTGGTCTGGTGAGCCCCTCCGCTATTCCTAAGAGGTGGGTTGACATTGTCATAGATGGGGGCTAGCAGCTATCCATCCACCTAGCCCAGGGCATTATTGATTGAGGCACAAGTGCATGAAAGAGGTGATAGTCTTGACTGGGCTCCCTTTGAATGTATTGTTAGGGAATGACTTGGGGCCCATGTAATGTCATTATTTGGTCATTGTAACCTTTGCAAGTCAAACAGGCCACCAGGGAGACACAAAGAGAGCAGGAGCCAGTACATCCTGAAGTAAGTCAGATGCCAACTGGGCAAAGATTAGAGCCATGGGCAGACAAGAGATAAAGTAGGACCCTAATTTAGAATGGGTTAGGGCACTCACTGGGGAGATAGGACCTGAGGGGGAAAGGTATATGTGGGAGGGTGACCTGTTGTACAGGTTTAGCGACCCACAGAGGGACAAGCAGCCTTGAAGGGATCTATCCAAGCAGTATGGGGCAGCCCTGTTAGCTATTGCCCATCACATTCCCATACCATTTGGACATTTGAACAGGCAGTGAGTGAGATGGTAATTGAACCTGTTATGGGAGTTTTGGGAGCGGGACCACTAGGGGCAGGGTTCAGAGATAGGTCGGAGATATTGACTGGGCTAGCCAAAGAGTATATGCTTGCAGCCCAAATCAAGCATAAGTGGTGGTATGATCAGGAAGCCCAGGCTAGGGAATTGCAAGCAGGTCATCGGGTTCTAATATAAAGCTCCAGGTAATTTATGAGAATCCCTGCAAATTAACCAGAAACTAGCTGATATCACCAATGTGGGGGCCATGGATACAACAACAGTAGATTCAGAAGACAATCCAGATGAAAATGCTGAAGCCATAACAGTGCTGGAACCCCCAAGTAATGGCAATATGCCAAGCAGAAGGGGAAGATTGTCCGGATGGGATCCTGCCAGACATTCTTGCCCCTGCTGACCTGTCCCATGTATCCCTTGTTCTAACTGACTTGTCACCTAATCAGCAACAGCAGCTTGAGGGTGAAATTAGTCACCACCTAGACTTGTTTTTGACCAGATGCTCGTAAAGGGTTCCCAAAACTTATAAAGTGAAATATTAAGAGGGAACTGGATAAGATGTTAAAGCTAGAGGGCATCAAGTTCTTGAGTGTCCCCTGTGGTGTTGGTCCCTAAGAAGGAAGGGACTAACCTGGTTTTGTGTAGACTATAGGCGGCTAAATGATAAGATGACTACTGACGTTTGTCCTATGCCTAGAGCGGATAAACTGCTAGATAGGTTAGAACAGGCAACTCACGTAACCACTCTGGACTTGTATAAAGGCTACTGGCAGATCCTACTTGCTGAAAATGTAAGAGAAGTCAGCATTCACCACTCCATTTAGGCTATACTAGGTTATGATTATGCCTTATGGGATGAAGAATGCCCCTAACATGTTCCAATGGCTTGTTGAACACCTACTGAATGGGTGCCAGGAGTTCAACCATGCGTACCTGGATGACATTGCCATATTCAGCCATACGTGCAATGGTCCTGGGTTGGATCCAGCAAGCGGAGTGTAGTGAGTGGGTTGAATATTACCACCACTTTATTCCCCATTACAATACCCTGACAAAGCCACTAACGGACCTCAACAAAAAGAGGATGCCCAGCTGTTATAATGGACCCCCAAATTATTCTCACCATTTCTTGTTCCAGACAGGCTGTTTTTAGTAAGGTGGATGCCAAGGATGAAGAGTACCCCATTGCATACCTGAGCCTCAAGATGTTGCCGCAAGCTATGCGGCTATTGAGAAGGAGTGTCCTAAATACACTACAGCCCTACATTTTTGGGAAAGAGTTTCTGGTTGTTGCAGACCACAACCCATTGTGCTGACTCAATAGGATGGCCTGCGACAATAGTTGCCTGTTGAGATGGAGCCTAGCCCTGCAGACCCACAACTTTACTTTGTGATACAGGTAGGGTAGAGTTCATCAGAATGCTGATTCAGTAGTGACAATTTAAAAGAGAACTTTGGATCTCTGTGCTTTAGTGCTGTTCAGTCTAGTTCTCCCACTATCAGTATCAATATTTCTGCTAAACCACTGAATCCTTATCCTATCCTTGTCCAGTCCTAGAAGGCAACAGTTATTCCGAGGCTGCACCCTCTGCTCAGCTATAGGAATACAAGTGTGGCCAAATATTGATGTCTCACCAGAAATTACTTTTCCTCCAAAAAAATAGAACAAGAAGAGCAGAATTACATGAAAATGACTCAAATGTAGCTTTCGTGTTGTTTGAGCTCAGAGGAATGGGAATCTCTTGCACCAATACACAAACACCTGAAGAGGAGAGGACCTAACTGGTTGAATCAATGAATTCCCTGGTACAGCTGGTTCCTCCTCTTGACAGCTCCTAAGACAGACTTGTGGATACAGGAATCATGACACTTGGCACTCTAGGAAGTAATCTATCCATTGACAGTCTATGGGATGAATTTGGTCCAACGGTGACTGAAGCCAAAGTGAGTTAACAACCATGACCTAAGCAAGGCCCAGTTGGTATGTGCATATAAGAATGTATACCCCATCACCCATTGAATATAAAATTAGACACAGACCACTTCTTGGGAGATAACTGGCCACAGCGTTTATTGGTAAACACAACATGATGTAATAACCATAACGATAAATAAATAAACATAACCCGAGGGGAGGAGCCTGGACAGAGACAGTACACCCTACGCCCTGAAGCCTCATCCAGGGCCTACCGTGTTGGAACATCCGTACCACCGTAGGGTAGGATCTCCCCCATTTTCCACTGTCCCGGCAACTCCCCTCACCACCCGCCGCTGTGACAAAATAAACAAACTTTTGATACCATATAATAAATACTTAATGATACATCCACAACAATGAGTACTTCAGACAATAAACAACATAATCCACAACTGACTATTCATCTTTTTTTTTAATTTATTTATTTTTATTAACAGTACAACATATACATCACTTTAACAACAATACTTTAGGGATGGGTGGGTGGGCATCTGCTCCCATGGCTAGCTGGGGGCAAACTGGTGGAAATTGGCGGCAAAAGCCTATAATGGCTCCACCTCCCCCAGCTAGCCACCTCCTGCCCCTCCCAGGTCCTGCCAGGTCAGGTGGTCCCTCCTTCCAACCCCAGGCAAGCCTGAGGTGGCATACGGGCCCTTCAAAAAGTGAAGACAAGAATCATATTATTCAGGTCTTGTAATATCGATTGACTTTAGACTAGTGTTGTCTATATGACAGCAGTCTGAGCAAATGTTTATCAATTAAGTAACTCCAGGCTCTAGACTTAATAAAGGCCTGGATAGCCCTACTGGGGACCACCCATTGAAGAAGTGCTGGAAACAGTAACCGAAGTAGGATCCTAATCAGGTATAAATATTTACAGCTTTGCCACATGATTTTCAAGTATTTGTCTGATGTTCATAGCTATTTTTTGGAGTCCCAATATTCATTTAATTATATTTTTTTCATTATACAGTGCTCTAAGAATAAATATGTTTTCATTATCATTAATGTTAAAATAGTATGTATTATAAAAAGGCATTCATGCCTAAATCTGTTGGTGTTAACTGTGATGGATATGTTCTTTGCACATAAGCAAACTACTAGTTTATAATATCAACTTGACACTAACTGTGACTGTTGCTAAGCAGGGCTCTGATATTTTAATCCTGACATTCTACTATTTGCATCAATCAAAATAAAATTACCCATATAAAAGTGTATAATCATGATGCCACTGGATAAGACTGAAATATCTTGATATATAATCCACAAAACAATCTCTTGTCACACACAAGTGGAATATTGAATTACGTACTAATACGTACTAAATTAAGTTGTGATTTGGACATTTGTCAAAATGTCAAACACGTTTTTTTGGGTATGTGAAACCATTTGTATCTTTGCAGTTTTTATCGGCTTTGTGGTGAATGCATTTCTTACCCTTAGTAACTTTAAAGAATGGTCTGAAGGCAGAAAGTTGAAGCCTTGCGATAAGATCGTGGCCAGCCTGGGATCCACAAGGTTTTTCTTGCAATTTTTTGTACTTTTGGATGTTATTGATCATGTCATCATGCTGAAAGTGAACATGTTTCCTGTGAAATATATATTTCGCACTGCACATATTTTCCTGGACTTTTCCAATGTCTGGCTCGCTACTTGGCTCTGTGTCCTATACTACATCAAGATCAACATTTTTAAAAATTCAACACTTTTCCGTTTTAAATTAAGACTGCCTCAAACTATACCCTATGTTATTTTGATATCTGCATTGATATCCTTTCTGTCCGGATTACTCTGTGCTTGGCATAATAAAGAAAATATATCATTATTTCATCTAGGCAATAATGTGGCAGTCAACACAACCTCTCAAGAATATTTGTTTTTAACCATACCGGGATTTATCTTGGGACATTTTGTGCCATATATAACAATGACAGTTGCATCTGTTCTTTTGATCTATAATATTTATAATCATGTGAAACACATTAGAAGTAATATTACAAGCTTTACAACTCCCAGTATGGATGCCCATTTTTTTGCTGGTAGATCTGTGTTTTTATTGTATTTAATTTCTACTCTTAATGCAATTGCTGCTATTCTCAAATGGTTTGTTCCTTGTAGCTCTGTTGGGAATATACTTAGTTATATGATACTTACATGGTACCCTACACTTCATTCAATTTGTATCATTGTGGGCAATAAAACACTTAAAAAGTCATTGCTCAATATGATCACGTGTGTTAAAAAATATTGTGTATTTAAGTGTGGGCCCAGAGGAAACCATTTGGATTTCCAAGAAGAAGCAGTTGCTCAAAATAACTGAACAATATGTTTCCATGAAAATCTTATCATTCCTTTTGAGTTGTAGTTGTGTATTGATTCAATTTAAGACTTAACAATTTCCCTTATATGATCATGTTTGCTAGATGTGTGATTCTTGTATATACATTAGTTTATTTACATAAGATGATTTTTTTTTTAAATTATAATTCAAATTTATAGCATTTTGATTAAGCAAGATTGTTACTTTGTTGATTCAAAGAAAGACAACAAACAATACCATTTGTACTTATTATTTTATAATGTTGCTAAGAACCTCCATTGTATCTGCACAATGGCTTCCGATGAATCCAATGATGTTACTGTATATTTATTAAATAACCTTAACTGGAAGTATGTACTCTTAAGTTTCATTTTAAAACATAACCATATATTATTTATACTATTTGAAATATCTCTGTGTTGATGACAGTTTATATTGTATGTCTGCAATAATTATATATATATATATATTAAGCAAATAAATACAGAAATATACGGTATTACCAATGTTTTTTTTTGCTTTCTTAATCTCTTCATTATACAGTAAGATTATACGTCCTGTTTTAACCTGTATATGTATTCATGATTACTCACCAGACTAGTATGGTATTGTGTTAAAATATACATTGGATTAAATAATAACCTTCTTTTGGAGTCCGGAAAGTGACAAAGAAAATGCATTTAGACAAATTAATTGGGAGGTTGCCTAAGGTTAAAATTTTAAGCCGATTCAACCCTTTGTCAAATATTTATTTGCCACAGCATCCACCACTGGGAAATATTGGCCAAATGTGATGCTTATCATAGCATCACATGGTATATATATATTTTCATTATTAATTAGTTCTGTCAGAAGTATTCCCATCACACCACCTTCCATATAGTAGAGAAAGGAATCTAAAAGTGAGCACAAAGGCGACGGAGTAAATATCCAGCTTAAAGATTTATTTACTTTATTTGGACCAATATTTCTAAACATAATTTAGTGTTAGAAAGCCCATTTTGACCTTACACATCTTAACAGAAACACAAACTAAGTGCTCATCTAAAGAACAACCAAACCCTTCTCCAAAACATCTCAATATCTTCACAGGCTCTAAGCAGGTCACATAGGCCCTCATTCAATTGCGATTTGGCCAATTGAATAGGGCTCTAAATAAGCACATAACATATTTTTTTTAAATAAGTTTTTAGTTAGTAAACATCTATCCAAAAGCAAGGTTTTCACTAACTAAAAACTTCTTTAAAAAAAAATTGTTATGTGCTTATTTAGGGCCCTATTCAATTGGCCAAATCGCAATAGAATGAGGGCCATAGAGTACAAATAAAGCACTCGGGGTAATTAATCAATTACACCTAATAGAACCCTCAGATTCCATAGAGCCTCATTCAATTGCAAGCCAGCAGATTGCGTCCTACAGGCCGTATGTCTGCGGGCTTGAGATTTGCTACAATTACAGAGCAAAGCAATTGAACAAGCCTACAAGTTACGCACCAATAGCTGAAACCGTAAACCATGCATTTGTATGCAGCATTTCAGAGCGTGAACATGATCAATTAAGCAAGTCCGTATCTATTCATTTAGAAACAGCCAATAGAAAATGAGACCGTCATCATTACGTCAGTAAAACATGAAGGTTCTTTGACAATCAATTAGCGTTTAGGGGTCCGATTATGCAATCAGACTCGCAATCCGGCAATGTACAAAATAATAAAAATGAATGAAGGAAATGTTCTAGTCCATGTGGGTGGCCTGATATGTATTAACTCCTTGATTCCCGAGATTGATATGACACCGAAATAACAGCAAAAAATATTTTTTAATTACAGATTTATGAGCTTGAGACTGTTGTGCAAATAATTCTAATGTCTTTAATCACTTTCCCATCTTTTAAAGTGCAGTATTTATTTATTTTATTAGGATTTACAGTGCTACAAACAGGGGTTAAACCCCCCTTGCGAGTCCTATCTTTTACCCATACGATTTTCTTTTATATTTGCCATTTACATGTGTGAAAACATTTGCGGGCTTGAGGAATTCTAGCAATTGAATAGCGATTTGCGATTGTAACTTTTGCGGGCTTGAAAGATCAAATGCTCAAATGGGGTGTAAGTTACGGTTGTAACAACCGCAGTGATTTTCAGCCTGCAACCCGTAGATCGTTTGTGACTCGCAAAAAGACACCAATGGAATAGCAAATTAGTTTATGGACTACATTACGGGCTGCTGCAAACAACAATAGCTTGATTGAATTGAGGCCTTATTTTGTGAAACAATTATATATTTAATTATTGAGATATATATGGTATTTCAGGAGCTCCACTTAAAGTAATTGGTACCTTTAATATATATATATATATATATATATATATATATATATACTGTATATATATATACTAGGAAATTGCCCATCAAAAATGACAGGAATAAAATTGTAAGGCTGGCAATGCTGTTTGCCACACAATGTGAGCCTTTTGCTTCTTTGAGCACCTTTGGCGCTCATTGCGAGCCCCGCCTCTTTGCCCTCTCTCTCTCCCCTGTCTCTCTTTGCCCCCTCTTTCCCTCCCTTGTCTCTCTTCCTTCCCCTGTAAGTGTGTGATGGGCATTACACTGGTGGAGTTGTGTCCCCTAGCAGGCCATGTGTCTCTAGCCCGGCCTGCACATAATGCCTAGATCCTATGTGTGCTGCCAGGCCCCTCACCTCAATATCGTTTCTCTAGTTCTGGCATGTCCCCCGCGGCTGTATGAGTGGCCTTGGCCCTCCTCTCTCCCGAGGTCTCTAACTGGCCTAGGCCCTCTGTCTCTTACCTTTACCTCACTCCTCTCTCTCGTTTGCTTCCCTCATCGGGCTTGGCAGATGAGTGATGTCCCTTTTAGGCCTTACGGGCCTCTGTGAGGTTAGGCGGTGGTGGTGCTGTAGATGGGCGGGAGTGGTGCTGGAGAAGACTGGGCCTGTCTAGTGTGTGCTCTGCACACAGGGACTCTCTCCTGGGCCACCCCCCACTGCGGAGCAGGAGGAGAACAGACCCAGGCTATTGGAGGCTAGGAGCGGTAACATGCTTGACGTAGGCGGACTCGCAAGGCATGGAGGAGTGAGCCGGCTGTGACTGGGTACTGGGTATTAGGTGGGCGTGCATTATTAGGTGGGCGTGCGCGAGGGTGGAGATATTGTGGAGCGCGCATTTCCCATGGGTCGGAGTCGACTGCTTGCCTCACTTTGTGAGGCTCACAGTTGCAGCCTAAGTTGAAGCCTCTCCCCTCGTGTACTTTTGCTCCTCTGAGCACTCTCGGCGCTCATTGTGAGCCCCGTGCTAAACGCCTTTGGCGCTCATTGCGATCCTCTCCTCTCTGAACACCCTTTGCTCTGATTATGAGCCCTGCGCTGAGTGCCTTTGTGGCTCTTTGTGATCCTCTCTGGTCCTTTTTTTTTATTCAATACATATATTTATTTATGCTAATTAATTAATTAAATAATAAATGAATATACTTTACCTATTTGTAATTAATATATGCAGCAAGCATTAGGCTGAAGAGCTGGCAATCTGTTTTGATGTTCCTGCAGCATACAATGTACATTTGGACTGTTGCTGACCTGAGGTGTAAGTGTCAGCAATGTACTGTATGCAGTGTGCAGTATAAATAGGCTGCGTGCGCGAGGGGAAACCATTTGATTAGCTGTGTATTTGGGCATTTTGTAATGGTAATGTTATTAGTTGTAAGTTAGTGTTGTAAAATGGCGGAGACTGTCTATGCGTTACGCGGGTGTGGAGCATTTTCCGTTGTCCCTAATAGTGTATTTTATACCTCGTACGTGCCTGTGTAAAAGTCTTACATGCTTGGTGGTGTTATGCGTGTTTAGGGGTCGTGTAGCCTTGTTTTTTTCAGGGGCCATTTTTTCCTCTTGATTTTTCTGTGTGGAAACTTGGCAATTTGTGCTTCAATTGTCGTGCAACCTGACTCCCAGACGTCGTGCCTGTCCCCCTGTGCTATGAGTGGTATTTGTGTTGTATTTTTGTTAATTTTGGTGGTGTTATTGTTGTTTTCGGCCGTTGACATTGTATTTTTTTTACCTCTTATTTTTTTTTGGGGGGGGGGGGGGGGTAAGTGCCGCTTTCCTTTTTGCAAGTGTTACAGACCCTAATTATTCCACACATTTTTTTGTCAAACTGCTACGGGTCTCGCATTGTGAATTGTGTAATTGAGATTTCTGTTGATGTGTAGTTTTGTGGGTCATAGGGATGATACACTCTCTCCACCAGCTCATCTCCACCAGTGAAGTCAGCGCCTTTGACACTCACTGCTTAAGTCGCGCTGGGTCATAGGTAACTGGGTTAGTACCTTGTCAGTTTATCGAGAAAATGTCAATAACAACCTTGTCTTCTACTTTAGATTCCGTAATTATGTGCCCTATTCTATTGCCTAGTTTGTAAATGTAAACACACTTAAAACTGCTCTTAATATTGCCATATATTCTCTTTGATTACGAGTTAACTGCCCACAATCGCTATGGGCAAGGCAAAGCCACAAAAATGGCATTAGAACTCCATTGGTTTTAGCACAGCCCAAACATTATGAGCTCTAAATAACTAAAGTTACATAAAATAGATATTCTGTTAGACCCGTAGTACTAGATCACAAATAAAGTCTGATCGGCAACTTAAAAAAGTATTACGTTATTGCAAGTTCTCAACAGGACACGTGAACAAACAGGTTTAACATGAAAGGACGTGTATCACACCTTAGGTGTCGAAACTTCTATCATGGCACTAGACTCATAAATGTTTCACAAATAGTCCTCGGCCCGGGTAAACCCTCAAAGTATAACAACAAGTTGGTAGAAATCAAAAAACTATTGGTCTATTGTATGATAGGGACCCTAAGGATCCTCAGTCGAGAGTGGAAGAATAAATTGTCGGTGTGATAGAATGGATCATGAGGGAGATAACCTTAGAATGACTGGAGTCACATCAGTAAAACAAAAAGTCCCAATTTGTGCTCTCTCAATATGTGGTCATTGCGCAATGGAATGGAGGCTAGCAGCTTCTTTGCGATACACCATTCACGTGGGGTTATTCAGAAACATATATGAGGAGAGAAAAACAACACGGAGCACACCTCCTCCTAGTGCAGATTACTAAAACATAAACAGAACAAAAAAAGAACAAAAATAAAATACACTCACATTTTGTAACCCCTTGTTCAGTGGCACTAGATTCCTGATGCTTCTTTTGTGTTGGAGGAATTATCTGTCTGCTGGTTGCTTTGTTCTGGAGCGATAATGTTGGTTCTCTGGGCAAAAAACGCCTCTATTATTGCATAAGAATTTTTTGGGCTAAAAGGAGTTTATCTCCAACACCCTTATGTGCATCATGGTAACACATCCACAGGTAGATAGCCAGAGAGGACCCTTAGACTCCTTGCAGATTAATGAAAATGTTCTTTATTTAGGCACACATTGTGAGGTTACATGATTTTCTATTAACTGTTTCTGTTAGGATGGTCTATTAACCTGGTAAAAAAACACATCCAAGATAGAGAATCCATAAAAACAGGCTATTAGGCTGGAATAAAAATAGAGGTATAAAAATAATCAAACACGTGAAGAACCACACATACCACATTAGTCCAATCGGAGTATGTTCCATTTACAACTCTTTGCTTCCTGTCTTTTGGCCAGCTCTCAATCCATGAGCAGAAATTTACTGCAATTCCTATATGCCTTAGTTTGCACAATAGTCTCCCATGTGGCACTGTATCAAAACCCTTTGCAAAATCCAAAAAGACTACATCTACTGAGTTGCCTTGATCCAGGTCCCTACTAACCTCCTCCTAGAAACTAATTAGATTTGTTTGACATGACCTATCGCTCATAAATCCATGTTGACTCCTACTTATAATCCTGTTCAAATAGACATATTCTTATATATTATCCCTTATTAACCCTTCTAAAAGCCTCCCCAATACCGAAGTGAGACTCACTGGTCTATAATTCCCCGGATTTGCTCTTGCTCCCTTCTTAAATATAGGTATCACATCTGCTTTTCTCCAGTCATCTGGTAGAGACCCTGTGTTGACTGAATCTTGAAATTAAATATAATGGTTTTGCTATTACAGAACCCAGTTCCCTCAGTACCTGTGGATGTATTCCATCAGGACCTGGGGCTTTATTAACATTTTTTTTTCCAACCTCTTTTGGATTACTTCCTGTGTTAACCAGTTATTTGGTGAAGGTAGTGTAGCCCCATTATGTCGCAGTGACCCAACCACTGGTACCTCCCTTGTGTAAATCAAAGAAAAGAACCTATTTAGCTCATCTGCCTTTTCCTGGTCACTAATTATCAGACAGCCTGTGTCACATTGTAATGTTCCTATAACTTCCTTCCTCCCCTTCTTCCCATTAATATACTTAAAAAATATTTTAGGGTTAGTCTTACTCTCTTTTGCAATTCATTTTTCATTTTCTAATTTAGCCAGGCTAATAGCCCTTTTGCAAGCCTTGTTGATTTCCTTGTACTCCCATAAAGCAGTCTCTGTCCCCTCTTGTTTGTATAATTTAAATGCCTGTTTTTTACTCCGTATCTTGATCTTTAAATCATTGTTAAGCCACATGGGTTGTGATTTACTCCTTTTACTTTTATTCCCACTTGGTATATGCTGATGTATATGAATATTTAGTAAGTATTTAAATGTTGTCCATTTATGTTCAGTGTTTTTACCTATCAGTTCTCTGTCCCAGTCTATACTTTGTATTGCTGCCCTTAGACTGTTAAAATCTACCCTTTTAAAATTAAAGGTTTTTGTTGGCCCTTAAAAATTTAGTTTTTTTTATTCAATCTCAAATGAAATTGTGTTGTGATCACTGTTTCCTAACGGTTGCCCTATTTCAACATTTGATACAATATCAATATTATTTGTCATGACTAAATCTAAGATAGTTTGTTTCTAGTAGGCTCTTATATAACCTGGGCCAGATAATGATCCCTGAGTGTACTCAAGAACCTGCTCCCCTTAGCTGAGCTTCTGGTCTCATTTATCCAGTTTATTTCAGGGTAATTAAAATCTCCCATTATTAGAACTTGCCCGTGCTTAGCTGCATTTCCAATCTGTAACAATAATTGTATTTCCTCACTTTCAGCTATATTTGGGGGTTTATAGCATACTCCTACTAATATTCTTTTGGAATTTTCTGCTCTGCTATTTAACTCTACCCACAAACATTCACTTTTATTACTAGGTCCACCATAAATATCTTCTCTGACTATAGGCTTAAATTCAGGCTTAACATACAGACAAATCCCTCCTCCTCGTTTACCATTGCCTCTATCTTTCCTAAATAGGTTATAACCATCCAGATTAACAGGCCAGTCCTGAGATTCATCCCACCACGTTTTGGTAATGCCTATTAAATCCCATTTTTCATTAATTGCTAATAATTCTAACTCTCCTTCATTTTTCCGGGCAAGCTTCTGGGATTAGTGAGCATACACCTTATGTTATGATTCTGTAGTTCTGAAGTGCCTGCCACTGTACTTGAATTACTTAGTACTACCTCCCTATTGACTGTACTACCCCTCCCCAATCTCCTCCCCTATGAGTTGCTAATTCATCCCTTATACCCTCTACACTTTCTACCCTTATTACTTATATCTAGTCCCTCCCCCCACCTATTAGTTTAAAAACTCCTTCAACCTTTCTACCATCCTCTCCCCTAGTACAAAAGCTCCCTCATCATTAAGGTACAATCCATCCCTACTGTAGAGATTGTACCGAAGTGAGAAGTCAGCCCAGTGCTCTAAAAACCCAAATCCCTCCTTAGTGCACCACATCTTTAGCCACGCATTAACCTCCCTAAGCTCCTTCTGCCTCCCTGGGCTAGCACGTGGCACTGGTAGTATCTCAGACAATACTACCTTGGAGGTCCTTGCCTTCAGCTTATTACCTAGTTCTCTAAAATCATTCTTTAGGACACTCCATCTTCCACTAACTTTGTCATTGGTACCAATATGTACCAAGACCACCGGTTCATTTCCAGCCCCTCCCAATAATTTGTCTACCCGATACCCGAGGACCAGGGGACAGAAAACTGTTTGATTGAGCAATTGTAACTTACAGTAGACCGTAATGGAGGCCGTAAGTTAATTTGCTATTCAACTGGCTTTTTTTTGCGAGCCACAAATGGGCTAGGTGTTACGGTCTTGAAATCCTTGCGGTTGTTACAACCATAATTTACACCCCATTTAAGCCTTTGATCTTTCACGTTTTAGAGTTGCGATCGCAAATCGCTATTCAATTGTTACAATTCCACAAGCCCCCAAAAGTTTCCACACAAGTAAACGGCAAATGTAGGAGAAAATCCTACGAGTACTAGAGAGGACTCGCAAAGGGGTTAAATACATATATGTAGCACTGTAAATGCAAATAAAAAATCAATAATGCACTGTAAATGACGAGGAAAGTGATGAAAGGCATTGCAATTAATTGCACAGCTGTCTCAAGCTCGCAAATCACCAATGAAAAATCATGTATTTTTATCTTTCAATAAAGGGTTATATTAATCTCAGAAATCAATAACTTAATACATATCAGGCCACCCACATGGACTTTGGTTTGATCTCATATCGGACCTCTAAACGCTAATTGATTGACATGTAATTGGCTGTGTCTAACAAGTAAATGACGTGCTTGCTTTAATATTGTCAGATTATATGATCATGACCCGAAAAATCTGACTTAAAAAGGCAGGGTTTAGAAGTTTAGCCTTGAGTGCGGACTTTTCAAGCTCGAGTCAATAGTAAAAAAAGCACCTGCAGCCAAATTTATGAGTGTGAGGCATTCGCGGGCCTCTAATAGAATATGGTCCTATGATTACTGTCAATTCAAAGCACAAAAAGTCATTTATTAATATATCAGATTATTTTCATAAATGTTGTGCTATAAATAATTGTTCCAGCAGAAGATGAGGATTCCAAAGTTGAGACAGTTTCCAAGAAGGGGACCAGGGGAACATACACCACACTAATCTACTCTAACCCATCAGAAGTGGCCACAAGCACACATGGAGGTTGTGCAGAGCCACATGGAGCCACAGTCAACTCAGCTCCATCAGGGATAATCTCTGCTAGGCCCATCCTGGAAAGTCCCACGCCATTGCTGGTAGCCATGTGCCAAGATATATACCCATTATCATTTGGTGAAATCAAATTAACAGCCTTATTAAATTCCAGCCTCGTAAATAAGAGGCTTCTACTTAAACCCTACGTACTGCGAAATTTCTCAAAGTTACAACGCTATTACATTCGCCCTGCTGCGAGCACCGTGTGAGCTACGCAGCAGGGCCGTACGTATGAACACTGCGAAAATGTACATGAGGAGTGACAGCCTGTGAGATGATCTCCCAGGCTCCCGTACCTCATCAATTAGTGCAGGGGTCCTAAACGGGGGGGAACTCCAACTACCCCCCGGCACCTAAAATTAACCCTCCTCTATGCGGAGGTCCCCATAGGGACCCCCAAAAGTGTCCCCACATTAACACCTTGCTGCAGGGGTCCGCAGCCCCCACACATTAACCCCTTGCAGCGGGGGTCCCAGATCGGCACCGATCAGGCCCCAGCTGCATTTAAAAGTTTTAAATTCCCCGCCGCAGCTCCTTAAAGAGCCCGCGGCACACTATTAACAATCCCGGCCGCGGCAAAAAAAAATTAACCCCCCCGGAATGCTGGGGGTCCCCATTGGGACACCTGAAGTGTCCCCACATTAACCCCTTGCAGCGGGGGTCCCTGATATGTATAGATCAGGCCCCAGCTGCATTTAAAAAAAATTAAATTCTCCGCCGCAGCTCCTTAAAGGGCCCGCGGCACACTATTACTAATCCCGGCCGCAGGACCTAAAATTAACCCCCCTCTATGCTGGGGTCCCCATTGGGACCCCTGAAGTGTCCACACATAAAACCCTTGCTGCAGGGGTCCCCGATCGCACCGATCGTGACCCCGCTGCATTTCAATTTTTAAATTTCCCGCCTCGTAAAGGTCCTGAAAGGACCCGCACTAAAAAAAATTAACCCCAGGCAACTAAAATTAACCCTATAATTCATGGGGGTCAATACAGACCCCCATAAGCACGTAATTAACCATATAATTCATGGGGGTCCATACAGACCCCCATAAGGCCTTAATTAACCCTATAACTCATCGGGGTCAATACAGACCCCCATAAGCCCTTCATTAACTGTGTCACTCATGGGGGTCAATACAGACCCCCATAAACCCCAAATTAACACTGTCATTCATGGGGTCAATACAGACAACCATAAGCACTTAATTAACCCCATAACTCATGGGCGTCAATACAGACCCCCATAAGCACTTAATTAACCCTGTCACTCATGGGGGTCAATACAGACCCCCATAAGGCCCTAATTAACCCTATAACTCATGGGGGTCAATACAGACCCCCATAAGCACTTAACTAACCCTATAATTGATGGGGGTCAATACAGACCCCCATAAGCATTTAATTATCCCCATAACTAATGGGGGTCAATACAGACCCCCATAAGCACTTAATTAACCCCATAACTCATGGGGGTCAATACAGACCCCCATAAGCATTTAATTAACCCTGTCACTCATGGGGGTCAATACAGACCCTCCATAAGCCAATAATTAATCCAATAATTCATGGGGGTCAATACAGACCCCCATAAGCACTTAATTAACCATATAATTCATGGGGGTCCATACAGACCCCCATAAGGCCTTAATTAACCCTATAACTCATCAGGGTCAATACAGACCCCCATAAGCCCTTCATTAACTGTGTCACTCATGGGGGTCAATACAGACCCCCATAAACCCCAAATTAACACTGTCATTCATGGGGTCAATACAGACAACCATAAGCACTTAATTAACCCCATAACTCATGGGCGTCAATACAGACCCCCATAAGCACTTAATTAACCCTGTCACTCATGGGGGTCAATACAGACCCCCATAAGGCCCTAATTAACCCTATAACTCATGGGGGTCAATACAGACCCCCATAAGCACTTAACTAACCCTATAATTGATGGGGGTCAATACAGACCCCCATAAGCATTTAATTATCCCCATAACTAATGGGGGTCAATACAGACCCCCATAAGCACTTAATTAACCCCATAACTCATGGGGGTCAATACAGACCCCCATAAGCATTTAATTAACCCTGTCACTAATGGGGGTCAATACAGACCCCCATAAGGCCTTAATTAACCCTGTCACTCATGGGGGTTAATACAGACCCTCCATAAGCCAATAATTAATCCAATAATTCATGGGGGTCAATACAGACCCCCATAAGCCAATAATTAACCCCGTCACTCATGGGGGTCAACACAGACCCCCATAAGCACTTAATTAACCATATAATTCATGGGGGTCAATACAGACCCCCATAAGCCAATAATTAACCCTGTCACTCATGGGGGTCAATACAGACCCCCATAAGCACTTAATTAACCCTGTTACTCATGGGGTCAATACAGACCACCATAAGCCAATAATTAACCTTATAATTCATGGGGGTCAATACAGACCCCCATAAGCACTTAATTAACCCCATAACTCATGGGGGTTAATACAGACCCCCATAAGGCCTTAATTAACCCCGTCACTGATGGGGGTCAATACAGACTCTATTTAACCCCATCAGTCCCATAAGGGTATATTATGACACTTATGGGGCTGTTAAAACCCTAACATTAACCATATAAGTGCCATGACGGTCCACAAGGACCATCATGACACTAACTACACACACTACACTATAACCCCTAATAAACCATTAAATCTAAACTAACACCCCTCTACACTAATCTATTTACACTTACACTACCTACCCACACTACCTACTCCCTAATAAACCTCCCCACCACTCTAATTACAAAAACTAAAAAGCCTAACTTACAAAAAATAAAAAAAATACCTTACAGAAAATAAAAAACCTAAGTCACCAAAAATAAAAAACCTACATTACAGAAAATAAAAAATTACTAAGTCGCCAAAAATAAAACAACCAACAGTAGAGAAAATAAAAAAATATATTACATCCCCCCCCCCACTACAGAAAAAAAAATTACACACCTGAAAAGGAAAGACAGACATACACAATACAATACATACATTTATATTGTTGATGACTTGGGCCCTCATTCAATTGCGATTTGGCTAATTGAATAGGGCTCTAAATAAGCACATAACATATATTTTTTAAATAAATTTTTAGTTAGTGAAAACCTTGCTTTTGGATAGATGCTTACTAACTAAAAACTTATTTTAAAAATATATTATATGTGCTTATTTAGAGCCCTATTTAATTGCCAAAATCTCAATTGAATGAGGGCCTTAGTTTTTTTATTTTCTGTAATGTAGGATTTTTTATTACAAGGACCATCATGACACTAAGTATAAACACTACACTGCACTATACCCCCCAATAAAACATTAAATATCAACTAAACACCCTCTACAATAACCTATTAACACCTATTCTACCTGCCTACCTACCCCAGAATAACCCCCTCCCCACCACTGTAATTACAGAAATCAAAAAAATCAAAAATCTACATTACATAAAATAAAAAAAAACTAAAATCACCAAAAATAAAAAATGTACATTACAGAAAAAAAATACATTACAACCCCCCCCACTACAGAAAAAAAAAATTACACACCTAAAGAGGAAATACATATAACACATACAATACAATACATACAATATAATACATACAATATAATACAATACAATACAAATACATACAATACAATTAAATACAATACAATTAAATACAATTAAATACAATACAATACAATACAATACACCCCTATCTAATATACATCCCCCTATCTAATATACATCCCCCATATCTAATATACATTCCCCATATCTAATATATAATACTATCTATCTAATATACATCCCCCTATCTAATATACATCCCCCATATCGAATATACATCCCCCATATCTAATATACAATACTATCTATCTAATATACATCCCCCTATCTATCTAATATGCAATAAATACTATCTATGTACTATACATCCCCCTATCTATCTAATATACAGTACATGCTATCTCTATATAGCAACCCTAATTCTAAGCTACAATAAAATAATTAAGACCACTTACCTTTGAGATGTTTCTTCAGATCACGAACCTAGGGTAAAAAAGATTTAAAAAAATTAATATAACACGTTTACATAAAATAACTAAACATTCTAAATATTCTAATTATTCTACTCACCTTTCCAGCATGTCACGTCCTCCATCTTTGCTTCTGTGGCGCGGCCAGTGTTAAAAAAAAACATTACATTAGTTCACATACATAAACATGAAACCAAGTAAAATAAACACAATTTACATTGTACTTACCTCCCCGCGATGTCTCCAGCCTCCTCGTGTTGTGCCCTGGAAGCATCCGCGCTCTTTAAAAAACAACAACAAAAAAACAACACACATTATTGTATGTTAGATTGTGGTATTTATTTAGATAGATTGTGTGATGTATATTATATAGATAGGATGTATATTAGATTGTGGTATTTATTTAGATAGATTGGGGCATGTATATTAGATAGATAGGATGTATATTAGATTATGGTATTTTTTTTTATTTAGATAGATTGGGGGATGTATATTAGATAGATAGGATGTATTGTATATTAGATAGGGGTGTATTGTATTGTATTTAATTGTATTGTATTATATTGTATGTATTTGTATTGTATTGTATTGTATTATATTGTATGTATTATATTGTATGTATTGTATTGTATGTATTGTATGTATTTCCTTTTCAGGTGTGTAATTTTTTTTCTGTAGTGGGGGGGGGGGGGGGGTTGTAATGTGTTTTTTTATTTTCTGTAATGTTCCTTTTTTATTTTTTGTGACTTAGGTTTTTTTTCTGTAATGTAGATTTTTTAATTTTTGTTACTTAGGTTTTTTATTTTATGTAATGTAGATTTTTTATTTTTTGTGACTTTAGGCTTTTTTATTTTCTGTAACTAGAGTGGTGGGGGTTATTAGGGGGTAGGTAGTGTAGGTAGTGTAAGAACATCATGGCACTTATGTGGTTAATGTTGGGTTGTAACAGGCCCATAATGGTCTTAATATACCCTTATGGGACTGATGGGGTTACATAGAGGCTTATGAGGGTCTGTCTGGACCCCCATGAGCGACAGGGTTAATTAGTGGTTTATGGGGGTCTGTATTGACCCCATGAGTGACAGGGTTATCTAGGGGCTTTTGGGGGTCTGTATTGACCCCCATGAGTGACAGTGTTAATGAAGGGCTTATGGGGGTCTATATTGACCCCCATGAGTGACAGGGTTAATGAAGGGCTTATGGGGGTCTATATTGACCCCCATGTGTACAGGTTTAGTGAAGGGCTTATGGGGGTCTGTATTGACCCTTATGAGTAACAGGGTTAATGAAGGGCTTATGGGGGTCTATATTGACCCCCATGAATGAAAGGGTTAATTTGGCATTTATGGGGGTCTGTATTGACCCCCATGAGTGACAGGGTTAATTAGGGGTTTATGGGGGTCTGTATTGACCCCCATATGTGACAGGGTTACTGAAGGACTTATGGGGGTCTATATTGACCCCCACGAGTGACAGGGTTATAGTGTATATTTGTTTTATTTTATAACGGGTCCTTTAAGGTCCTTTATGGTCCTTTAAGGACCCATAACGCAAGAATTTTGAATTTTCATTGCAGCGGGGGTCCCCGATCGCGTGGGATCGGGACCCCCACTGCGATTGTTAATGTGTGGTTAATGCAGGTCTCCGAGCTTATCCCGGATCCCGTGGGGTTAATGCAGGTTTACAAGCTTATCTCGGATCCCTTCTTGGGTAAGTTGTACGTGGCTGAGCTTTGAGCCTCGTTTTCGTTTTTTTCGGCGGCCATTTTTTCTCTCGCTTAGGGGATTTTCGTGTGTCTGAACTCGGGAATTTGGACTTAAATGGAGGTGTAACTTCACTTTCAGAGGTCCTGATGCCCACCCCCCTTGCTATGGGTAAGCTTTTTATGTATTTGTTGTGAGTATTTCCTGTGTTTTGACTGTTTTTAGGTGCGCGCGGTTCGGCCGTTATGGTCGTATTTTTCGTGCGTGTGGGTGTTTGTTACGTTAAGGTTGGTTCCGAGGTCCTTTTTTTTTCTAAGTCGTGCGTGTGTGTGTTTTTAACCGCGTGTGTGGCGCCTTTGAGCCTCCACCACAGCAAATGCGGACCCTCGCTTGGCGAGGGTCCGCATTTGCGGACAAACACAGCAGACGTTGGTGCCTCCACCTTCCGCAAATGCGGCCCTTCGCTTTGCGATGTATGCAGTTCTTGCGAGCTCGCTTGGCGAGCTCGCAAACAGCGTGACGACGTCTCACAGTTGGACTATTAGAATATGGGATATATATATATAATATAATATCTTATTATGTTACTATTATTATTATTACTATTATTAATATTATTTTATGCAATAATCTATTGCATATTAACCAGGGCTCATTAGTTTACTTATATAGGAATGTGACACAAATGGTATGTATGTGGATGTCCCAAAACCCCAACTATTGAAAACACACTGACATAGTGATAACGGTATAACAAAGCTTTATTTCATACACAGAGCACAATTAGAAATGTACAAGACTGTGCATTAATATCATAGATGTGATGAGTGTGGATCCTGGGAAAGCAAGAGGCTGTTTTTTAGGAAAAAGGGGATACCTAAACCGGGTAATATCATAGTCTAGAATAAGCATGATGTATAGCACCTACCAGGGTCACATGTGGTCACTACACCACTGCAATCGGAACCTGATGAAAAAAAGATCATCAGCAATCACTCCATTTAATTGAAGAAACCCTTATTGTGCATAGCACTTACAACTTGTCTAGATCTGGTCAATGAAACAGATGATTCAACCTCTGGACTGTGTCATCCAATACAGTTTCACACATACACTGTGGTGACAAAAACAAAATCTGAAACAAAAAAAGCAGAGGAGGATAAAAAAAACATGCATGTACAGTACAGTGCTAACTGTAACTGTAACAATATATCAACTGTAACAATATACCAACTCACCTGATTTCCATCCGCGGGTATTACTAACCATTATCTAGTTCTCAGGATAACTCACTGGCCATCACCTTTAATAATGATGTGTCATCTCACAGCGTCAATGGTCAAGGTGTACTATCACGTTCTCCATATGATATTGTTAATCAACATTGATATCACATACATCAGCCATACAGGTGTTAGCACATGTTAAAGGATACTTGGCTCACCACTGGACCAGACCTCCGAGAAGCTGAAAAAGAGAAATTAAAGGTAAATGTATTATCTGTAATATTGTTTTGTGTTCATTCCTAACTATCTGACATCTAGTCTTGGACCTGGATGATTATTATTATAAGTGCAACTGTGAGTAGCTATCATTTTTAGATGTGATCTATTCTTTGGTTCTTGATCTTAATTATTCTTGTCTTCTAACGCTATCGTGATTCCGCCTGCGGTCTGTAACTGCATATGTTGCAGTGGGCACACCCCTAAATGCAAACCTAATCTATTGGTTGATTACTGTTGTTGTGCCCATAAATTACAGTAATTTGTCAGCTTCATGGATTTAATGATGCATGACTGATCCATCTATCCCTTGTTAATTTCATAGACCTGACATGTCAATGTCCTTGTTGGTCATCATGTACATGTGAATTGTGTCTGATTTACATGTGGTACCATGTTGGTGTATGTGACATGGAGGCTGGATCCTGCTGGTCCACATGGCCTGAAGCTCCAGCGGCGGGCACCTGGCTCAGAAGATCCTTGGCGACCCTCTCTCACTCATTGCATCTTACTGTCACATGACTGGCCTCCTTGTCCATCATCCTCATCACCTTGACCCTGATATCATCAAAATGGTGCTTGACGGACCTCACATCCCTTTCCGCTGTGCCCACTGCTGTTACTGCGGCAGCTACCACCTTCCATTCCTGGGCGTAGGCCTACGCCTAACTTCCCTCCCCCCCAAGTTTAACGGGGCATCCATGGATCACAACAAGGAGGACCACATTCACATTCAGCCCTGTGCTTGCCTTTAGCCTATTGCCCTCCCGACTCCTTTGCTCCCTCATCTGCCTCTTAGGCTTGCCCCCCCAAACTACTATTTTAATTTTTTTTATAAATAAATATTGAGAAGATAGGATTAAGCCTCATGATCATACTTTCCAGTAAACAGTTTGTCTTGATTTCCCAAAGTACTCATTTGTTGGATCTACTTGCAGTTTTCACCAACACCACAATTTAAAGAAGTCAAATCTACTGCGCTCAGCCTTCTTTATGGTCCAGATCTCACATCTGTATGTTACTACTGGGAATGGTCCTAACTATGCAGGCCTTTATTGAAAGTGTAATATCTTTCGTTTTTAAAAGTTTTTCCAAGCTTGCCATAGCTATCCTCCTCAAAAGCAGACATATTTTAATTTCATGGCTACAGTCACCATCTGAAGAGATCTTGGATCCAGGAGAATAATATATGTCACTGCTCCACTTGATCCCCATCTATTCGCAAGGTACTGAGATTGGAGTTTGCCATGATCTTCGTCTTTTTAACATTGAGGAACAGGACAACCTTTGCACTCTCTTTTTTACCCTCATCAATAGGTTCTTTAGTGCCTCCTCACTTTGTGCCATCAGAGTAGTATCATCCGCATATCTGAGGTTGTTGATATTTCTTCCAGCATATTGATTCCGGCTTTGGATTTATCCAGCTTGGCCTTTACGCATGATGTACTCGCGTATAAGTTGAATAAATAAGATGACAAAATACAACCTTGTCGTATTCCTTTTCCAATATTGAACAATTCTGTTAACCCATGTTCGGTTCTGACCATGGCTTCTTGGTCCACATACAGATTCAGGAGGCAGATGAGATAATCTGGTACCCCCATCTCTTTAAGAACTTGAACCATTTTGTTGTGATACACACAGTCAAAGGCCTTTGAATAGCATATGAAGCTGAATTAATTGTATTTTCTAGAACTCACTTGCTCCCTCTTTATTATACATCGGACACTGGCAATTTAAACTCTTGTGCTTCTTCCTCTGAGGAACCCGGCTTGCACATCTGGTAGTTTCTGGTCCATATGTTGTTGGAGTCGGGTTTGTAGGATCATAAGCATTGCCTTGCTGGCAAGTGCAATAGTTTGATAATTGGAGCACTGACTTTTTTGGATTGGGATGTAGACTGATATTTTCCATTATTTTGGCCACCTTTGAGTTTTCCAAGTTTGTTGGCATAAGGCAAGCAACACTTTCATCATCTTATAGAATTTTGAATAGTTAAATTGGTACTCCATCAACTCCTGCTGCCTTGTTATCAGTAAGGCATCTTAGGGCCAAACAAATTTTTCTCTCCAATGATACCCTATCAAATTACAATATTACAATCTATATGTAATTTGTAACAAACACATGTTTAATGTGTCAGGTTCATATATAAAATTCATTGTCCATTTGTATTAAATTTTTGTCTTGAGTATTCACCTGGGTTGAGTGGAAGGAACTTCAGATATAGATAACATCTCTTTTCAGTCTTTTCAACATATGATTAGATAGAAGAGTAGGATAACCGTCCTCCTTAGGTTACAGACTAACAATTTAATACAGAAACATCCAAACGCACGCAGAATGTGCTAAAATTAATATTTTCTGAATTACGATGTTATGGTTTTTTTTTCAAAAATAATGTTGTCTTTAAATAAAATATCTATGTAAGCACATGAAAAAGATATTAATTCCCCCCTAACAATCATGTTTACTATCCACAGTGAATTATGATTTAAGAAACTTACTTCTCAGACAATATCCCATGAAAATGAGGAAATATCCTCTGTTCATGATGTAATCATAATTGAAAAATCTTCTCATTGTGAATTAACTCAATCCTAACATGACACAAAGTGAAATACCAAATGAAAACATAATTCCACCAACTGTGAATATTTGATATCAGACTGACAGTAAAAACTACTGCATACTCCAGTCGAATGGCAGCATGTATATATTCCTATAAAAATCTCATCAGTATTACTAATCTGGAGAAGCAAGAGTTTAGCTTTCTACTGTCACTTGAGTCTAAGAATTTTTACAGATCTCACAGTCTGTAATCTTTCCCACCCACTTCTTCCACTGACATAACATAAATGTTCCCCATACATCAGCTATCAGGAACATAATGTTCAGAGATTCTCTAAAATCTTCTCTAAGAATAGTTGCATGTTAATGGCTTACATGTTGTTAGTTTGTTAAATACTTCACAAACGAGTGGAGTTTTTTTTTTAACTACAGTGATCCTCTAAACAAGGTGTGCACAAGTTCGGTCTTGGAGGGCCATACACAAGCCTGGATTTTAAGATTCCATTTCTGTACATAGGTGAGTCAATCAGTATGACTAACGAAGTGATTGACTCACCTGTGCTCAGTAGGAATATCATCAAATCCAGGCATGTGTATGGCCCTCCAGGAGCTTGTGCACCCCTACTCTAAACAATCAATGATGCCTTTAGCTGACAAGATATCATTTTGATCGCATTATAGATCTGCCCGTATCGTGCTATATTCTAGACTAGATATATATATATAGTCCAGACTAGAATGAGTCATACAGGTTGTTGGTCGATAGTCAGGTTTGCAACTAAGCAACTTTTTCATTGGCCAACTTTCTCATTCAGTTTATAATCAAGTTCTGTTTACATGAGAATTAGTCATGCCTCCAGAGCGACTGACAACAAAGAGCAGATCAAAAAGAGGGTTTACCATTCCCAAATCCATCTGTGCAGGGAAATTATTGTTATAAATAACAATATGGGTTAACTGATGGCTGATTACATTCCTAATTCTTTCTGTTCACGAGCTTTGAACAGCCGTTGCCGGCAGATGCTGAAAATCATGGGGTAGTCAGCAGTGTGTCCGTCAACAAACCGAAGACTGCAAATTTTTAACTGTTCTTAGTTTAATTAAGGAAAAACAATGGCTCACGTTAACATCTTGTGCTCTTTCACACATTGAAGAGCACTTATATTGATGTAAATGGCCCTTTAAGCAAAACAAGCTTGCAATACTTTCTTTTGAAGCATGTATAAAAAAAAGTTGATAGTGATTTGCTTTATATAATCTGTGTTTACTTTAGTAATGGTGCCGTGGGCACTAATACTTCTATTTTCCTTACTTATCAATATAATTTATGAATTGTTATAACTAAAAAAATGTTGATAGCAATGAAGCATATATAGATGTCAAAATGTCATGGACATGATATGCTATATAAACAAACAATGTATTTACATTTACACTTACCCTTCAATTGACATTTGCTAAGCAAAGCTTATTTTTCATTTGCATTAATCAAATAAGTTTGTCCTTACCAAATAAATAATTTGTCAACACCCTGCACTAAAATAAAGGTGATAGGACATATAAAGTCATCAAACCTGTTTGAAGCAAACAACGGTGGGAATCTTCTAACACAGAACCATATATAAACCGATGAAAATGAAATACAAAATGCCAATTCTGCTGATATTAGATATTTTTTCAATTACTAATATGCTGATAGGTTTGGTGATAAATGCATTTATCACACTTATAAATATCATTGACTGGTTTGAAAGCAGAAACCTGAAGCCTTGTGACAGAATCTTGATTATGTTGAGTTTTTCTAGGTTTATTATCCAGTGTTTATTTCTTTTCACAAACATCAATAATAACTTCCAGCTGAACATTGCTTCTGTGGAGGTGAATTTATCACTTCTTACTATACAGTTATCCCTGGAATATTTCAGTCTCTGGCTTTCCATGTGGCTTTCAGTCCTTTACTACTTGCAGATCACTATTTTTAAAAAAGTTACACTTCTGCGTCTGAAATTAAGGATTCCACAAATTATGCAATATTTTATATTAATATCGGGATTTGTTTCCTTTGCCTCTGCATGTACTATTCATATTAATGCTGAAGACTTCTCAGCTGCCAACAACTCTTTATTTTTATATCTGTCAACAAACAGAAGTTCTGGAACTTGTCAGAGGTTGTTCATAGCTCCTCATGTCATTGGACACTTTCTTCCTTATATTATTGCTACTCTATCATCGGTTCTTCTAATCCATACTCTTTATAATCATGTGAAACGCATTAGGAGTACTGTTACCAGCTTTACCACCCCCAGAACTGATGTACATTGTTCTGCTCTTAGATCTGTGATATTACTCCATTTATTCTCCACATGTTATTTAATTAGTACAGTTTTATTTCTGTTACTCCATTGCAACTTGCTTGTGATGAAGTCCTGCATTTTGACCATGGTCTCCTACCCTACATTTCATTCAATGGCTCTTATTATGGTCAACTCCAAACTCAGAAATGCAATGATGAAAATTATGGATTATATAAAGAAGAGGTGTAAAATAAAATGTTCTTCATTCAAAACCCAACTAGATTTCAAAGCTGAAACAATTGCTCAATAAATTTGTCTCTGCCATAAAATATTCTAGGTAGAGATTCTAACTTAAAAAATGTTTTATTTTAATGATTTACTATTTTATACATATTAGCATATATTCTATATTCTTTCTAATTAAAAACTAGATGACTTTTTCCTGCTTAATTATGTTCTTAGTCAGACGTAAGTTAAGTGTGTATATATATATATATATATATATATATATATATATATATATATATATATATATATATATATATGTGTGTGTGTATAAAAATAACTGAATCTTGACATGCTATTTAACTGGTTAAACATGTATCATTAGAATATATTATTGTCTCCCATAATTGCAACCTTTTTGAAATGTTTCTATATATTATCATTTTACAATTATGCCTAATATATCTATCTATTTTCTATGCTAATGCCCATTGTACAATGTCTTCTAATTTACCTCATTGTAAAAAAAATATATATATTATTTTTAAACTAATTTATAATTTGTTTGTTATTTGTCTTTTTCAGGGAAGTAAAGATTTCACAATATCCTTTATCTGTAATATCGATCTTTAATATATATTAAAAATATAATAATGTGACAATTTTGTTAATCAACTTTCATCACATTACTAGACTTTTAGGTGTATTATGTATTCATTGCAAGAGAAGTTCTGATACTAGCTTTAACACCCACATAATTCATCGGTAATATTTCTACATGCAATTTTATTTCTACTAATGCTAACCATTTAAGAAAAAAGTTTTAATCATATGTGCCTACTCTGTGACATACGACTGTTCTTGTTTTGGGCAACTCAAAACTCAAGAAAGTTGTACTCTAAAATCTCGAAGTATTATCAAGTTGTATGAAAAAAAGTTATTCTATTAAATGGAACTTTTGGAGATTTTAAAGTAGAAACTTTTGCTTCATAAAACTCAAGGAAGAGTCTAGGTATGTTTGTAATTTAATTTTGTATTTTAATTATTTTAATAACTTCTTGCTAACATTATAGAGTAATATATTAGTATTTGTTCAATGTCAGACTTACTGTCATGGTAGCTTATTCAACACATTCATTGAGGTTTGTAGTTAAATATTTATCACACAAGTATCATGAAAAACTTTTATTTATATATTGATTAACTAATTCCATTCATTGGACCATATTCAATTGCGATTTTGCTAATTCAATAGGGATCAAAATAATCACATAACATATATTTTTTAAAGAAGTTTTTCGTTAGTGAAAACCTTGCTTTTGGATAGATGCTTAATAACTAAAAACTTCTTTAAAAAATATATGTGATGTGCTTATTTAGACCCCTATTCAATTGTCAAAATTGCTATTGAATGAGGGCCATTGTCATTATACAAATATGCCTAATATATTCTAAAATATCCCTCTATTACGCTATTTGGAATTTGGTGCTTTTTGAGGATGTGAGACTAGCCATAATAAAAAAAATATATATTTCTGAGGAAAAAAATCGAAAACCTGAGAAACCATATTGAAACACTATTTCTTTCTAAAATATATTAATTTGTTTTCATATCATTCAACATGTATTATATCTATTTGACTGCTTTCTTTATATATTTTACTTGTCATCTAGATCATCAAATGCAAAAAAATGAAGCATAATTCTCTTGCATGGGCGTAGGAGCCCCAAAAAATCAGGGGGTGGGAGATAATTTAACTCTACTTCCAGGACAGGAAGCAGGGGAGGATCTACCGCCAGTGCACCAGGTGCAATTTTTTTTTTATGTATATAAACAATAAATTATGGGACAAAGCTTTCATGGGAAAGACATACTTCTCCACCGTGGCCAATTTTTTTTTTCGTGTTCTCTATTAATTTAATTTGTCCCTACACCACTGCACCCCTACACCCAGAGGCTGCTGTCTGTGCTCATGGTTTCATGTTGTATATATATATATACCATTTAGTTGAAAAACTTTATTTGGAGACTTTTAGAAACAGATTTAAATCAAGCCAGTTATAAAAATTGTATATTTTATAATTGTTCTTATAAACATAATTTTGGAATTAGTAAGTAATTTAAGTTATAAGTTATAATCCCTTCCTTATTTGTGTAAGCAAAACAAAGAGTCAGAGGTGCTCAATCTGAGAATGAACATTACCTAAGTAGGTTTGTCCTATAGGTCTGGTTACCTGCACAGAGAGCAACCTCTTTTAGCCACTTGTACCCTTCACAGGGAAAAATGTCCTGTAGTATATCAGTCTGGTCTCATTCAAAAGAATGATCCAGCCCCAAAATACCAGGCAATTCTACCTGAACAGGAGAAACAGGAAACCCAGACGTACGTTTCAGGCTCTCTTGGGCCTCATCATTGAGGTCTAGCTGAACACTAGACACCAGTTGTATGTTTCGGCCCTAATCGTGCCTCATCAGTGAGGTGTAGCTGAACTCCCTAAGGCACAGTGAGCATGGAGTCCACATCTGGATGCCCCAATCACCCATTAGGCAAGAAATACCAGGCAATTCTACCTGAACAGGAAAAACAGGAAACCCAGACATACGTTTCTGCCTCTCTTGGACCATGTCAGTGAGGTGTAGTTGAAGGCATAGTGAGCAAGGAGTCCACTTATGGAGCCCCCTCTAACTTATTGTTTTGCTTATGAAAATGGAGAGTTCAGCTACTCTCTACTGATGAGGCCCAATTAAGGTTGAAACATAAGTCTGGAGTTTATTGTTTCTCCTGTCCAGAGTAGAATTGCCTGGTATTTTGGGGCTAGATCACTATATTGGGTGAAACCGGACAAGTGAGCTAAAAGAGTGCGGCTCTCTGAGTGGGTTTCCATGCCTATAGGACAAACCTACTTCAGGACCCATAGCACAAGGGGTATCATTAGGTGCTATTGAGGTCCATATGGCACCTCATGGCACGAGGGTTTAACCTCAGGTAGCATGGGTGTTCATATGGATGCCCAAAGTATTAGTGTTTATGTTAGTTGCCATAAGGGCCCAAACAGACCCCCATGACATAGTCGTAAAGTTTAGGTGCAAGCTACACATGGATCTTGTTTTTTTGTTTTGTTTTTTTTGACAGTATTCAGTGGGTGACTCATGTAGGGCTGGTTTGATGTGTGTTGAAATAACCTGGTAGTGATTTACAAGTCAACTTTGCTTATAAATATGATTCTTGAAGGCATGGCATGGAGCCCTTTTTTTATGTTATACTTTTGATATTATTATATATAACACAATATTTACTTAAACATTTATTTGTTGAGTATATTTTCTCTTATGGATATTCCTTATTTCGTTAAACTCTGGACATTTTAAATGCATTGACTTTATTATTTGCTTTTAAGCAATATGTGCCTGCAATATTTTCTTTTGAAGCAAGAATAAAATAAAGTTGACTATTGGTTTGCTTTTTCTGTGTTCACTTTAGTAATGGTGAACACAGAAAGGGGGGGAAATTTAGTAAGTCATATACACTAAGGCTTCTCCTCACAGTTCATTATCTTGCTTAACAATTTTAAAGTAGTGGCTGGGCTTTATCGGGCTTGGTCATGGAAACGATTCCACCTCCAAACCTATAAAATATTCAAAAATATAACCTTATTATTAGACTCTTAATGTGCATAAAAATGTAAAAGTGAAAAATATTGAACACAGTAAAGGAATTCATACGTCATGCAAATGTATTAAGCCATGTTTGTTATGTAGATATAATGACATTTCAGATTGACCTTTTTGTACTTTTTTACAATTAAATCTATGTTTGTATATTTCTTTATTTATGTCATATTAAAAACACCAGAAGAAAAACATATTACATGTCTACACATCAAAAGAGTCCTCACGCATGGGTCGAGTGTATTTAAGCTTTTACTTTAAGGGGAGATACAACCACAATCAGTTTAATTTTCTATGCACTGGCAACTTACATAAAATATAAAATATAAAATAAAAAATCAAGCATTATCAGGAATAGGTATGTTATAGCATATTAGTGATAATAAGGTGTGAGCATTTTGATTCAGTATGCGGCGGCCCGCCCAGGCGCATTGCGCACCGAAGAGGAGGGGAGAAACACAGGGAAGGAGGGGGGACAGAGAGGAGAGACACAGGGCAGGGAGTGGAGTGGGAACAAACACAGGGCAGGGAGAGGAGGGGGGAAGAGACACAGGGGAATGAGAGGGGGAGAGACACAGAGGAGGGGGAGAGAGACAGGGGAGTGAATGGAGGAGGGGAGGAGAGACACAAATGAGTTAGAGGAGGGGGAGACACAGGGGAGTGAGAGATGGGGGGAGACACAAAGGAGTGAGGGGGGAGATACACAGGGAAAGGAGATGAGGCGGGAAGAGTCACAGGGGAGGGGGGAGACACACAGGGGTGGGAGAGGATGGGGGTAGACAGACAGGGGAGGGGGGAGAGACACAGAGGAGGGGGAGACAGGGGAATGAGAGGTGAGAGACACAGAAGAGGGGGGAGACACAGGGAAATGAGAGGGGGAGAGACACAGAGGGGGGAGACACAGGGGAATGAGAGGTGGGAGAGACACAGAGGAGGGGGTGACATAGGTGAGTGAGAGGAGGGGGGAAGAGACACAGGGGAATGAGAGGAGGGGGGAGAGACACTTGGGGGGGAGAAACACAGAGGAGGGGGAGAGACACAGGGGAGTGAGAGGAGGGGGGAAGAGACACAGGGGTGTGAGGGGAGGGGGGACAGATACAGGGTAGTTAGAGGGGGAGAAGAGGCACAGGGGAGTAGGAGGAGGCGGGAGAGACACAAAGGAGTGAGAGGAGGGGGGAGAGACACAGAGGAGGAGGATGGGGGAGACACATGGATAAGAATGGAGGGGGTAGACAAATAGGGGAGGGAGAGGAGGGGGAGACACAGGGGAGTGAGAGGGGGAGAGACAAAAAGGAGTGAGAGGAGGGGGAAGAGACACAGAGGAGGAGGAGGGGGAGACACAGAGGGGAGGGAGAGGAGGGGGAAGAGACAAAGGGGGGGGGGGAGACACATAGGGTGGGAGAGGAGGGGGTAGACACACAGGGGAGGGAGAGGGGGCAAGAGACACAGGGGAGGGGGGAGAGACACAGGGGAGAGAAATGAGGGGAAAAGACACAAGGGAGGGGGACGAGACACGGAGAAAAGAGACACAGGGGAGGGAGAGGGAGCAAGAGACACAAGGGAGGGAGAGGGGGCAAGAGACACAGGGGGGAGAGGTGGGGAAGGAGACATGGGGGGACAGGGGGAAGACACAGGGGGGGAAGGTTAAAAACACAGGGGGGAAGGAGACACAAGGGAGGGAGAGGAGGGGGAAAGGGGACACAAAGAAGGAAGTAGACAGAGGGAGAAACTCGCAATGAGCACCAGAGGAGCTCATTGAAATCCCTGTAATGAGTGCCAATGGCGCTAATCATGAGGCCAGTAAAGTAGAGGGGGAGAGGCTCCCATTGTGTGGCAAACAGCATTGCCAGGATTCACATTTTATTGCCGTCATTTTTGATAGGCAAGTTGCTAGTATATATATATATATATATATATATATATATATATATATATGTATATATATATATGTTACTAGATATATTTATCAATTATATAACTAGAAAGCTGGATTTCTGATAAGCTGGCATATGATTGTTGTGGTAAACTACCTACTCAAATCACATGCTAGGAACCGGCCTCACACTGATGTGAGATAGTAAACTTGAAACAGCTGTACGTGGGTGGGATTCCTAGCTTGTGTAAAATCCAATCTTAACTTTGCTCAAAGCTGTGTGATACAGCATGCATATGCTTAAAGGAAACCATGTTTAAAATGGTGATGAATTGCAAGAGTGAAGCCTTTGTCAGCACACTTGCATGTCCCTGCCAAGTTTCCCAGAATGCATTGTAATAACTGTATTTCCAGTATTCGGGGCATGAAACAAGTTTTTTAACTTGTTTTAGATGTTCAAATGTGAGCACAAATGTACTATTTATTTACTGTTCTACTGTACGGTGGAGGGCTTCTATCGCTCTTTTGCCCACCATAAATGAAATGACTCTTGTGGTAAACTACCTCCTCAAAAAATCAAATACACAAACTAGGAACTGGCCTCTTGCTGATGAGAGGCAGTAAACTTGAAACAACTGTATGCGGGTGGAATTCCTAGCTTGTGTATAATCCAACCTTAGCTTTGTTCAAAGCTGTGTGATACAGCAGGCATATGCTTAAAGGAAGCCATGTTTAAATTGGTAATGGATTGCAAGAGCAAATCCTTTGTGGGCACATTTGCATGTTTATGTCCAGGTTCCCAGAATGCAGTGTAATAACTGTATTTCTTGAAATTCTGGGTAAGAAATTTCAACGCAAATGTACTATTTTTTTGCTAAATATATATAGTCACAGGCATTGCACCAAAATGTTGAAAATGTGTCTAGCCTTTTGAGTACCTACATCTCTATCACTCAAAGCTGTAGCAATAAACCATTCAGTTCAGTTGCACATTATTGTTATTCTGTTTATTCACCAGGTTTGAGTGCATGAGCCGGCCAAATATGCTATTTGAGTGGATTTTTATCATTATAGATCCAGATATTTTCTTAAGTCTATGATCCTTTAACAATCATTGGAATACTTTGCCCTTGAAATATTATATGTTCTTTATGTATTCTTACAACAAAATAAAACATTACAATGGAAATAGCACTACCATATACACAAAACGAACATAGATCAGTATACACCTTAATCTCACTAAGAAACCAAATGGTTAAACGTTTTACATTTTATTCACATTTTTATACTTGAGCGGGAATAAACACACATCGTTTGAATAAGTATTAAAAAGGGAAACAATTTTGCATTGTCGTTTGCATAGGATATATATATATGCTTTATAAAACACGAAAGTAAAAAGATAAATTGGAAAAATCCGAACTGCTCTACTAAAGATTTCTAGAAAGATATTGAAGAAATGGCTATTTTTGAGAAGGATTATTCAGACTCAAGACACCTGGCCCTTTTTGTCGCATCGGGCATTGGCTTTGCAGTAGGCATATTGACAAACACCTTTATTGTTGTTGTGAATTTCATTGACTGGTTGAAAGGATGCCCATTCAATGCTTCAGACAAGATCCTGACACTTGTAGGGATCTCAAGATTTTTTCTTCAATGTTCTACTCTTCTAGATGCGTACCTAACTATATTCCTTCAAGAGTATCTCAATGTGGGAATTGTACATCATGTTGTTGACTGTATTGAGATTTTCTTTAACTTGTCCAGTATCTGGTTTTCATCTTTGCTCTGTGTTTTCTTCTGCTTGAAGATCTCCAACTACAGCAATGGCCTCTTTGTAAAACTCAGAATGAAAATCACCCAAAAACTATTGCATTTGGTGATTGCTATCGTGCTGTTTTCCTTTTGTAATGCTGCTCTGTGTGTATGGCAAATCGAAAATTTCCATCTTCATGACACAACATACAACATTAATATAACTAATACTTGGATTCTGGAGAGTCAGAGTACATTTGTTTTACTTTTTGTTTCGGGGAACATTGTGCCATTCATTATCTACATCGTTTCAACCTCTCTTCTAATTAATTCTCTGTGCCGCCACACATACAGAATGAGATGCAAAGATGACACATCTACAGCCCCTCGCTTGGACGCCATTTGTGATGCTATTATATCCATGATTGTTTGTTTTTTACTTTATGCATTCCATTTCTGCACCAATATTTTCACTATATTATATTATTTTTCACTAAACATTATAATGGTAAATATTCTGATGAATTTGTTTCCAACATTAGAAAGTGGTTACTTGATCATAAGAACAGCCAAGCTAAGATTGAAGATCTGCAAAATACGTCAACATGTTGCAAACTGTTTGTTCAAAAAGAATACACAAAACTAAATGAGTCCAGTAGAGACCACACATCAATAACTTCTCAACTTCTTGGACAGCCCTTCAACAAGTCAACAGAACTGTATTTTTTATTATAATTTGACATCTATTCTATTGTATGCATTTCAGTTGCTTTGATTCAGTGGCCATGATCAGGGGCATAGGAACTGGCGTGGATGGGGACAAATCCACCCAGATTATATGAATAGGGAAAACAAAAAAAAGCAAAATTAAACTTAATCATGCATTACCAGTGCTATGGAGCAGTATATCTTTACCATGAAAGCTTTGACCCATATAGTTGAATAGCACCACAATTTTTGTCTCTATAAATCCCCCCCCCCCCCCCCCCCCCCACACAGTTTTTTTTAGGCTCTTACGCCCATGGACATGATGCAATCTTCTTAGAACTTTTTTTTATCAATGTTTCATATTGATGTATAATGTTGTTTAACAAGTAAACATAGTGATGTGTATTTCCATTAAGAACTAAATATGTAATTATATTTTAGTGTAACACTCACTGTCTTATTTGAAGGCTAAACAAAATGTCGCTGTTATTAGAACTGCATTGCTTGTTATATGTATAAATCTTCCATAGAAACAATTAAACTATTATATATGGTAAAATATGATATATATTCAGAACAAACTATCTGTAAACTGCATTGTATTATATTCTGCAGATGCCTGGCCAGAAGAGCTGTAGATATGGCATATATTTGAGTAATATATTTATTGAATAGTAATCTGTTTTATGCTTTAATATTAATTATAAAAGTATCTGTAATATATATTATAAACTATACTGTATAATATATCACTGTGGAACCTGGGAACCGTTCCACTCCAATACCAACGCCAGTACCAGTACCAATGGGGTCTTAAAATACATATGTGAATAAAATAAATATTATCCACATTTACATTATGCTAAGGGGATAAAGAGTTAAAAAACTAATTATGACAGATTAACTATTAAGAAAGAGGGAGTAAAAGGAAGAGATAGGTAGATAGATAGATAGATAGATAGTGATAGATAGATAGATAAATAGCTAGAGATAGATAAATAGACAGACAGATAGATAGATAGATAGATAGATAGATAGATAGATAGATAGATAGATAGATAGATCGATCGATCGATAGACAGATAGATAGATAGATAGATAGATAGATAGATAGATAGATAGATAGATCGATAGATAGACAGATAGATAGATAGATAGATAGATAGATAGATAGATAGATAGATAGATTGATTGATTGATAGATAGGTAGAGATAGTTAGATAGATAGATAGATAGATAGATAGATAGAGATAGTTAGATACAAAGATAGATAGATAGATAGATAGATAGTAAGATAGATACAAAGATAGATAGATAGATAGATAGATAGATAGATAGACAGATAGATAGATAGTAAGATAGATACAAAGATAGATAGATAGATAGATAGATAGATAGATCGATAGTAAGATAGATACAAAGATAGATAAATAGATAGATAGATAGATAGATAGATAGATAGAGATAGTTAGATACAAAGATAGATAGATAGATAGATAGATAGTAAGATAGATACAAAGATAGATAGATAGATAGATAGATAGTAAGATAGATACAAAGATAGATAGATAGATAGATAGATAGATAGATAGATAGATAGATGGATAGATAGATGGATAGATAGATAGATAGATAGATAGATACAAAGATAGATAAATAGATAGATAGATAGATAGATAGATAGATAGAGATAGTTAGATACAAAGATAGATAGATAGATAGATAGTAAGATAGATACAAAGATAGATAGATAGATAGATAGATAGATAGATAGATAGATAGATAGATAGATAGATAAATGTTTTTATTGAATCCCACAAGTATCTTGTATCTTTCTGGTAAATGGGTATTTAGATAGATCCTAGAGTATTCATTTTGTATTTAACCATAATCATTTGCATATGTGAAAACGACTTCTTTAAGAACTTATACAAATTTGATGTTAGTGGACTGCAAATATGAGGCTATCTTTTTTATTTGACCTTTGTAGTCCTATATTTACAATGGGAATTGTGAAGAAGCATCCTTGCTAACGGGTAGAACAGAACGCAGCCTTTAGTTTATTAAATAGCTTATTAGATATTATATCCCAAAATCATTCCATGTTGAGAAATCAACTAAGAAACAAGTCAAACAAATATATGTATCCACTTTGAGCATTATCAAATCTAATTCTTCAGAAGGAGCATATAGTAAATAAGGGCTGCAGTGTCCCATTAATATTCTCGGATGTCTCTAAAATGGTTTGCAAAGATATATAAGAAGGTGTATGGTTTTCTTTTGTAATAGCTGCCAGTCTTTTTTTGAATTACCTATAACAGTTGTGAACATCTCAGTCCTAAAATAGATCAATATTTTAATATTTATCTCTACATTAGAACAAAAGGATCACTCGTAATGAATACTATTAGGTAAATCAAAAATGCTAAAGCAGAAAAATTGGAATACACAGAAGAGAGATCAGAAATCCTGGACTTTTAGAGGCCCATATACGACAGAGGGGTCCACCATTGATCTGTGGGGAGCTCTTTCAGAAATGAAGGGCCCAGTTTGCCCATATTTGTATGACCATTTTGTCTTAATAAATGAATATTTTTGCATCTAACCAGATTTTTTTTTCAAGCTAGCTCGTGTAGTTTGGATAACAAGACACCAGTGTACAGTTTACATTTTGTATATATACACACTCAAATCATGCACAGGAATCATGAGTTAACAGAGAGAGAGAACAGTTCTTTAGGCACAAATAGGGCAAAGGATAGGCAACAGTTAGGTTTTGGTGGTATGGTACTCTATTATTTGTAGACAGGGTAACTGAAACCCAGATCACCAAACAAAGCTGACTGTGTCTTTGGTGGTCTGGTTTGGCATGTTGTAGATCAACTTGATACATTATTGGAGGACCCAGATGCTTTAGTACATAAGTACTAATGACAGAGTCAGTGGAAGATGGAGTGTCTTAAAAATAAGATTTTATGAACCTAAGAAGTCAAGGTAGGGCAAGGTCCTACAAGATATTATTTTCTAAGATACTTCCATTGCTATGTGCTAACCAAGCAAGAAAAAGGAGCTTAGAAAAGTAAATGCATGGCTGACAAAAGGTGTAAGAAGGAGGGTTTGGGTACTTAGAGCCCTGGACTGACTTCTCTGTTTGGTACTGTCATAATAACTCTGTTCCGGTTTACACCTCACCAGCTGTAGCAGGCAGCAGAAGGTTGGTAGCCTTTCCTTAGATCAGATAGGCATATAAGGAGCATGGAAATCCTTGCATCCAGAAAAAGAAAATAGTAACACTTATGCCTTGACCAGAACATCTGGATAAAGCTTATTTAGAGGAAAATACAATAATAACTAAACACATTAAAAAGAGTAATTAAACAGTGGTGCCATTAAACACAATTACTTGTTAACATAATTACGAGCACAAATCAGAAAGCCAAGTTGACCTAATTACTCAGAGCTGTTACAGTAAGCTGGTTGGTGGCATCTCTCCACAAAAGGGATTTCAAGGATAAACTGACCCATGTGAAGCATTGTGTCAGCTCCAGAAGGGATCTCTCAAATCTGCATTTTCAAACAATAATTTGATTACACCTCCATAGACCAGGCCACACATTATACATTGAATTAGAACAAAACTATTTAAAAAATCATACATACAAAAATCCAGCATGTTTAACATGAATATCATCCCTAAACAAGCTGTTAAACAGAAATATAATGCATCTAGTTTATAATACAGGGAAACAGCCACCTCTGTAGTGCAATGAATATACCCAGAGCAGAAAACATGGTACCAACAGTACATTGAATACCTGAGCTCAGAGGCCCAGTGCACAGAGAATACTCTACAAAGTCCCAACTGGTACATGATGGTTTGTGACAGGTATATACTATTTCGCAGTAATGGACTATACCTTAATAAAGAAATGGCTTTTGTGCTAGGGGAGAGGAAGAAAGACCAGAGAAGTATTTCAATTAGTAGGCTGGGGAGGGAAGCAATAGCAGAATCAGGGAAGAAAATGTAGGGAGGATAAGAGATGAATTAACTTTTTTTGAAGTAGGATATATGAGGAGGGTTATTATAGTTAAATGTATGCCTACTAATAAAAGAAGGTTGACAGAAAAATGGGGAAACTAGAATTGTTAGTGCTTAATGAGAAATATGGTATGAGAAGAATTCATATGGGGAATGGCGGAATTAGACAAGCTAAACAAATTTGACTTCTTTTTTTTTTCAAGAAAAATATGCTAACAAGTTGATATGATTGCATTATATAACTATATCCAAGGTCAAAATAAATAAGTCAGAGGTACTCATCAGAGAACAAACTAACCTTAATAGGTTCGTTCTATGGACATGATAGCCCACACTTGTGCCCTGAACAGGAGAAACAGCAAAACACAGACGCGTTTCGCCCTTTTTTGGGCCTCGTCAGTGAGGTGCAGCTGAACTCCCTAAGGCACAGTGAGCAAGGGGTCCTCATCTGGATTCCCCTATACCTCTTAGGGAGACTAAACTCTAAGGGTAATTTGCATAAACAAAATAAATAAGTCAGAGGCGCTCATCAGAGGAGGAACTAACCTTAATAGGTTAGTTCTACGGACACGATAACCCACTCTGTGAGCAACCTCTTTTATATCCAGGGTCAGTAATAGACTTTGTCATGTGACATTTTCTTGAGGCCCCCTTGGGATCCGAGGAAAAACAATTCCATCTTTAAAAAAGTCTTCTTCACAATAAGAGCAGTCAGACCCCGAAACTTGCTACCAAAGGAGGATGTGACAGCAGATTCAAGGTATGACTTTAAAAGGGGATTGGATATTCTTTTGAATTAACAAAATATAAAAGATTATATCAGTTAACCAGGATATGAAGGATACAACATGATTGTCAGTTTTTGAGACCAGGAAGGATTATTGTATCCCCAATGAGACAATATTTTAATGTGTTTTTTTATTTGCCTTCCTCTGAAATAATTCACAATTCACATAATATTGCTATCTAAGTAGAATTAAAAAGGTTTAATCATTTTTCAACATGAATTACTTTGTAATTTCTTTAAGAAGTTAGAATAAATATGCCTATCAGCATCTGAATGCAATACTCGCCTCAACCCCTCTGTAAATAGTTGGGTCACCCTGGTCACACAGGCCTCTGATAGAAACCAAAGTGGCAAAGGTTCCATAGGATATTGGTGGCCCTTCTTATTTTGTGTTGATATGGTTTCTACTTTTACAAGTAGGTACAGTAAGTTTTGGGTTTATTTGCTTTTTTACACTGAATTAAACATCATGTTACAGTTGCTTTATAATTATAAATGACTTTTGCACCACCTAGTGGTTAAGAAGGAAATTCACAAACCTACCGGCTAATATGCAGATTAATACACTCGCACGTGTGGTGTAGCAAATCCATAGTAACTCATAAGCAATGACAAAGAAACGTACAGCAGAACCTATAAATAGAGTTTAATATTGTGAGGAATTTAATCTTATTCAGAGGGAAAAACTCCTCATTGTCAAACATATTTATGCTCACATATTTTTTGTCCAGACAATTTATATAGAGGTTAAGTAGTCACCCATTCACCCTAACATAATTACAGTATTCGGACCTTTCCTGTCAGCTTGAATCTCTGTGGCCTTCCTCTGGCCCTTTGGACCCCCGTGGCCTCTCCTCACCCCAGGAAGTGCAGTGCAGCATCGGGCAGGTAAGAAAGTATTTATATAGGTGTATATATATATATATATATATATATATATATATATATATATATATATATATATATAGTATTTATATAGGTATATATATATATGTAAATGTATAGTTGAATATATATATATATATATATATATATATATATATATATTATAAATAGTACATTTGTGTTCACATTTGAATGTCTAAAACAAATGAAAAAACTTGCTTCCTGCTCAGAATCCCGAGAAATACATTTATTATACTGCTGAGCACGGACATGCAAATGTGCCCACAAATACTTTGTTCTTCAATCCATAACCATTTTAAACATGGCTTCCTTTAAGCTTATGCCCGCTGCATTAATCAGCTTTTTTGACAAGCCAAGGTTTGATTATACACAATCTGGGAATCCTACCCACGAACAGCCGTTTCAAGGTTACTGCCTATCATCAGCATGGGGCGGGATCCCAGCTTGTGTTTTGGACCTTATATTGTCAGTGTTCGCAACGCTTACGATGTTGGTCACACTTTGCAAACCTTGCATGCAGAACTTAGGCCGCAATGAATGCTAGACTTGAACTAGATCTGAACTTAAATCGGATAAAATCAATAACTTGGGTCAGTGATAACAAAACATAGACTGATTTTATGTTGAACCCAGTGCGTCTAAATCCTGGCTCAAGTTCATATGGTTTGTTTAGACCAGACTGAGGGCTCGGGGAAGGAAGCTGATTGGCTTGGAGAGTGTCGGAAGAGTTTTCCATATCACATGGGATGCTTTGTACACAGAGGTATATATTATATTTTGAATTGGATCTTGGTCAGATCTCATTGACATGCATAGACTGTGGTTGGGTGCAACGCAGAATCTATTACACTGAGCATCGTGAACTACATATATCTTCCCGAGGTATCTACTGAAATGTTTTTCTCACTATTAAGTATTTTTTTATAATTTACATAATAAATGTTTCTGTAAATTTAAACCAAAAACATATTTAAATATATCTCATACTCTTTTAGGTATATATATTGACCATGTGGAACTGTTAAAAATCAAAAGTTGATCACAATAATCAGTAAATCAATATAGACGAACAAAAATATCGTAAAAATAAGAGCTAGAAAGTTCATAATAATCATACTTCCAAATGTTATTTATTAGTCCATCTTTTGTATAATCATTAAAGCTGAAATAGTTTTATATTATACTTTGCATTAAACATTTAAATAATGATGGCTTGCTAAATTAAACCTGCTCTTTTAACAGAAGGATCACTTTAATATCGAAGAAATGATCTCTTTTGAGAAAGGAAAAAATCTTGCAGAATACACGGCGCTTTTTGTTGCATCAGGAATTGGATTTGCAGCAAGTGCCCTATCTAACATATTCATTGTAGCCGTCATTTCTATTAACTGGTTGAATGGACGTTCCCCTAGCTCTTCAGACAAGATTCTGTTATTTTTGGCCACCTCAAGATTTTCTTTTCAACTTACGACACTGTTTGACTCCTTCCTCACTATTTTCTTTGAAGACTATTTGAATACCAATGCAATAAGTAAGGTTGTTGATGTTATTGGGACCTTCTTTAACTTCTCCAATATCTGGTTATCATGTTTCCTTAGTCTCCACTACTGCTTCAAGATCTCCACCTACAACAATTTCATATGTGTGAGTCTCGAAATGAAATTTACTCAAATGATGTTGCCCTTGGCTGCTGCTTCAATGGTGTTTTCCTTTATTAATGCATTGCTATGTGTATGGAATATGGATATTATCTATAATAGCAACTCCACACAAAGCCTCAACTTAACTTGGAATTCTGAATATCAAATTATATTTATGGTCCTGTTCATATGTGGATTTGCAATTCCTTTCCTCATCTACAGCATTTCAACATTTCTTTAAACCGTTTCACTTTGCCACCATAGATATAGAATGAGAGGCATCGGCAACACTTTTACTACCCCTCAGTATGACACATACTATGACACTGCGCAGTCAATGATAATCTGTTTTTTACTTCATGCTTTTAATGTTAGCGCCAATGTTGTTGTAATGTTATATATTTTGGAACTTAACATCATGGCGGTTAACATTCTGGTGAATATGTTTCTTACAATTCACAGTTATTATCTGATCAAGAGACAATCAGAACTTAAAAAACGCTTCCAAACAATACTCCATTGTGTTGAAAAATGTTTATTAAGAAAGAGAAGAGTAACAACAGAGACTGGATACCAATGACTTGTCAATTAAGTACCATTGGGCTTCAACTGCACTTCAACATGTCTGGTTTTACTAGATTTTTTGTTTTTCTTTAAGTGTTAACTTTTTTTTAGATCTTCTCGGATCCATGTAATTGGTGAATTGTTAATAGATCCAGACAAAAGGAAAAAAAACAAAAAATCAATTGAACCATTGCATATTCTCTCATAAAGGGAAAAAATCCTTTACTGACCCCAAAATTCTGGCAATTGAATTCCTCCCTGGATCAATACTCCTCCATCTCTAGTTATCCTACTGGACACCAATGACTTGTCAATCAAGTACCACTGGGCTTCAGCTGCACTTCAACATGTTTGGTTTTACCAGATTTTTGTTATTCTTGAAGTGTTACTGCTGTGAGGATAAAAAATACCTTTAGTAAATCAAGTTCAACTTTTTTTTAGATCTTCTCTGATCCATGTAATTAGTGAATTGTTAATTAATTCAGAGGAAGGGAAAACAAAAAACATTTGAACCATTGCATATTCTTTCATAAAGGTAAAAAAAAATCCTTTACTGACCCCAAAATTCTGGCAATTGAATTCCTCCCTGGATCAATATTACACCATCACTAGTAATCCTACATAGTACGGAATGCTCTTTTATTAAAAAAAATATCCAATTTATTTTTAAAGTTATCTATTGATTTGCTTTCACCACCTCCTTTGGTAGAGAGCTTCACAGTCTGACTGCCCTTACTGTGAAGAATCCTTTTCTTTCTTTAAGGTGGAATCTTTTTTCTTCTAAACTCAAGAGATGTCCTCTTGTCAGTTAAAAATCTCATCACAAAAAGTTCACTTGACAAAGCCTTGTATTGACCCTGAATATGGATATTCTTTCTTCATAGATTAGTCCGTCAATTCCCCTTATTAATTTTCTTGCCCTTCTCTGTATGCTACAAAGTGGTGCACAAGATTGCCCTCCATATTGCAAATGAGGGCAAACTAAAGATTTGTATAGTGGTATAATTATATTTGCTTCCCTTGCTTCTATACCCTTCTTAATACATGCTAATATTTTATTTGCCTTTGCAGCAGCTGCTTGGCTTTGAGCACTGTTACCTAGGTGCTTGTCCACAAGACTCCAAAATCCCTTTCTATCACTGATACCCCTAGAATTGCTGCAGATTATACTTTGATGCTTATTGTTCCTTCCCAGATGGATAACTTTACATTTATTTGTGTTAAATCTTTTCAGCCATTTAGTTGTCCTTTTCTCTAATTTATGTAAATCCCATTGGAGGGTAAAGTACATCACTTTCAGATTTAATTACCTTGCACAACCTCGTCTTATCAGCAAAAATGGAGACACTACTTCCCAATCCTACCTCTAAGTCATTAATAAATATGTTAAAAAGGAGAGGACCTAATATGTAGTTGTTTTTATAAACTTGCAATATTCATGAACTGATAATGAAAGCGTTTAAATTTACATATAGATAGGCTTATATAGTGATATATTATTGAAACTAGGTAGTAGATATAAAACCATGCTAAATATATCGGGAGACTGAGTACATTTGTCAGTTATAGGCTACTAGCAAGTTGCCCGTCAAAATTGACGGGGCAATAAAATTGTAAGGCAGGTAATGCTGTTTGCCCCAGACAGTAATTGTTTTGGTTGGCTGAGATCCTTCGGCGCTCATTGCGAGCCTGGCGCTGAGCGCCTTTGGCTCTCATGGTGTGGCTGGCAATGAGCGCCTTCGCTGTTGATTGCGATCGTGTATAGTGCTGTTTTGTAAAGTGCTGTATATGTGTATGTTTTAATGATAATTAATCACTAAATTACGTAAATGATACCTTACTGATTTGTAGTTAATATACGCAGCAAGCAATGGTCTGAAGAGCTAACAATCTGTTTTGATGTTCCTGCAGCATCCAATGTAGATTTGCAGTGTTGTTGAGCTGAGGTGTAAGTGTCAGCAATGTGTGCAGTGTGTAGTGTAAATAGGCTGCGTGCGCGAGGGGAAGCCATTAGTGTAGCTGGGTACTTCCGCATTCTGTAAGTTAGTGTTGTAAAATGGCACTGAATGTGTATGTGGTACGCGGGTTTGGACGATTTAGCGTCCTTGCTAATGGTGTATGTTGTAGGTCGTACAGGTTTTAGTAAAAGTCGTATGTGCCTGGTGTTTTTTGCAGCTTTAGGGGTCGTGTAGCCTCGTTTTCGTTTTTTTTGGCGGCCATTTTTTCTCTTGCTTAGGGGAGTTTGGAGTGTCTAAACTTTTTTTAATTCTATTGAAATCGATGTGTAACCTGTCTTGCAGACGTCCTGGGTATCCCTCCTTGCTGTGGGTATTATTGTTGTTTGTTATTTGTGTGTATTTATTGTATTTTTAATGTTTTGGGCTGTGCACGGGTTGTCCGTTAAGGTCGTATTTTTGCGAGTCCTTAATGTATCTTTTCTAAGTCCCGCGGGTCGTATTTACTTTTCGGCAAGTCCACAATTTTTTTTTGGGTCAGTCCCACGGCTCGTATTTTTTGTGTAAGTCCGTATTTAGTCATTGGGTGTTTTGTCGGCATTTGCAGTGTGCAATGAGTCTTAGGCTCATTGCTGCCAACGTGGGAGCCTCCACCTTCGCAAATGCGGCCCCTCGCTTTGCAAGGGTCCGCATTTACGGTCCTGAAAGTCGTACGGAGTTGATGGGATGAGCGCCTAAGGCGCTCATCTCCACCAGCGCAAGGAGCGCCTTTGGTGCTTCTTGCCTGGCCGCAACCACGGCCTTCGCTTACCCTCGTTTCCCTGTTGAGTTGCCAAGCCCGTCTGCTGACAACTATATATGTGATATTACATGAAAATGTCAAATAAAGTAAATTTAAACAAAAGTATGAATGTAACTTTTAGATCACAAAACAAAAATAAAATTGTTCAAATGTGTCTTGTCTTAATTCACTTATTGATCTTCTATGGCCAAGATATTAAATTCCCGACAATATAGCAATATATAAATGTAAAAAAGTTATGCAAGGGATATAGACAATAATGCTACAATAAGCATCAATAGAAACATCGGCTGATTTTTTTTTTACCCTAAAAAGCATGTTTTAATAAATAAACTTTTCAATTCAACTGGATCGGCTCTGTCTTTATTCACTTTACATACAGAATTATTTCCTGTAGTAGTTATAAATTAACAATGCGAATGACTATTTTGCAAATGGAAGAAAATATACATGTATGTGAGAGAAAGCATTGAATTAATATGTATGTATAATGTTTTGTGGCTGAACCTGTTTGTCCAGAATTGTGTTCGTAAGCACCAATTTTTGTTAAAAGTCAATATTCATTTGTTACCTTTCCAAAATATCAAGCTATGATCGATCAGTATAGCACAGGAACAATAAAGATTATCCATTAGAATCTATTCATTCCTTAACCCGGAAAAGGGATCCATCACATGGCTGCTTGTAGGGGCTTTATTAGATGATGTTTGGACTCACAACCAATCTGATTGGTTTACACCCTTTTGCGTCGCTCATTAAGGCTATGCACCAGTAATAATGCAAGGCATCATATTAACTATTTACAGTCTATAAAATACACTGTTTCTGCTCAAACGCTGACTATGTTGTGCTTTATGAGCTCACACACAGGTCGGAGGAGTGGTCGTTTGTGGCGAGGGAGAGAGACAGGAGTAAATAGAAGGAGATGTGGTAGACATATTAAAAATATTTTACACTTAGTTTACAGTAATGTACATTCACATAGTAACACTTTACTTTGACTTTATCCCTAGCCTAGAAACTTGATACCTCCACCCTATATCCCCACACCACACATTATTGTATTACACTTAAGAAATACATAACACACAATTTTGATTTATATCAAATACATATTATTTTCTTTTATTATCACATACATTGATTGGAAGGATGAAGGGAGGAGTGAAGAGGGGAGAGGAGGAGAGGAGAAGATATAGTGTGCCCTGAGGAAAAAGGAGGGAGAGGATCTGGTAGAAAAGGTGTAGGAGGGAAGGAAGGTCAGAGAGGGAGAGGAGTGGAGAGAGAGACAAACAGAGAAATAGGGCCTCATTCAATGCTGCGTGGCCGCAAGGGATGGCCGCAAGATTCTTAGCTATTCTATTCCCGTCCTGTGTTCCCTTGCGACCACCCCGCCGCAGCTTACTGCAAGGAAATCCTTTGATCTCACGCAGCCGCAACACTTTCAACCACATGAAACCCCACGACCCAATTTAAAGCAGGTGTCCAAACGGGACCCCTGCATTGACCTAACATTAATCCTTATAATGCAGTGGTCTGAATGGGACCCCTGCAGGTTCCCCACAATAACTCCTTGCTGCAGGGGTCCCAATAGGGACCCCTGCAGGCTCCCGCATTAACCCCTTGCCTTGCTGCAGAGGGTCCTGATCGTCACAGGTCGCAAAACACCCGCAGCATCTCCGAGATTAAAATTTCCTGTGCGGACTTGAATTCAAAATTCAAGCCCAGAGAATTGTGGGGTTTGAATTTCCTGCTGCGGGTCCTTAACCACTAATGGTTACGCCCAAGCCGCGGGGGTACTATAAGTACCCCCCTGGCACCTAAAATTTACCCCATAACTCATAATACAAACTAGAAAAAATCCCCTCAGTCCAATAGGGGCCTATTCAGACCCCTATAGGACACTATTGACCCCTAGGTTAACCCTACAAGTGCCATGAGGGTCCTCCAGAACCCTTATGACAAAGTCTAAGCACTACACTACACTATTAACCATAATTATATCCCATTAACCCCTTAACCATACCCCCATAAGCTTCCATATAACTCTATCACTTATGAGGGGCCGATACAGGCCCCCATAAGCCTCTATTTAAGCCCATTAGTCCCATAAGGGTTTGGTGTAAACACCACACTACACTATCCCCCCAATAAACCAATAGATCTAAACTAACTCCCTCTACCCTTACCTATTAACACCTACCTACCTAACACTACCTACCTAACCCCCTAATAAACCCCCTACCCAACTAATTACAAAAAATATAAAAACTTATGTTACTAAAAAAAGAACATTACACAACTCCCAACTACAAAAAAAACATTACACAACCACCCACTACAAAAAATAAGAAAGAACATTACACAAGACCCCCACTACAAATAATAAAAAAAGAACATTACCCAACACCCCCACTACAAAAAATAAAAAAAGAATTACACACCAGCAAAGCAAATACATACAGAAATATACATAACATTACAGTACCTCAATAAATACATTACAAATATACCCCTAACTAAAATACATTTCCCCTTATTGATAAAACATTACCCCCTATCTATACATTACCCCTATCTATACAACATTATCCATATCTATAAAGCATTACCCCTATCTATACAACATTACCCCTATCTATAAAACATTACCCCCTATCTATACAACATTACTCCCTATCTATAAAACATTACCCCATCTACAAAACATTACCCCATCTATACAACATTATCCCCTATCTACAAAACATTACTCCATCTATAAAACAGTACCCACTATCTATATTGCATTAAACCCCTAAATCTAACCTAAAATATAATAAATAAGACCACTTACCTTACCTACATGCTCCTTCAGCAATGATGGGTTTCCTGCCACAGGTCTCATCCTAGGAAAAAAGGAATCTGTATCTTCTGATTGGCTACTATCTGATTTACAGTGACAACAGCAAATCAGAAGGTGCAGATGCTTGGAGCCAATCACAATGAGGAAACACCCCCATGGGGTATATCTCATCCTGATTGGCTGAAGGGAAGAGAATAGCGCATTCTGATTGGCTGTTGTCACTGTCAATCAGATAGTAGCCAATCAGAAGTCACAGATGCCTTTAGCCAATAACCCTTGGGGGTGTATCCCAATATGATTGGCTGAAGGTAATAGTGCTTTCTGATTGGTTTCAAAATGATTGATAGGTCTATCAGCCAATCAGAATGAAATATAGGGGAGTATGTCATTCTGATTGGCTCACAACTTGGTGCCTTCTGATTTGCTGAAATTTGATTGACAGCCATTTCTGCCAATCAGAAGGCGCCGGTCCATTTTTTTTACAGGAATAAGCGATAGAAGCTTGTTTTTTTAGAAAAGTGGTTTTGTCAAGGGCCCAGCCAAGACATAAGAGGAGGAGGATGGGGACATCGGGGCACGGTAAGGTTTAAAATATAGTATGTTTGTTGTGTTTTATGTTGTGTGTATTTGTGTAATGATGTTATGTATTATTTATTCCAGAGGCCCAGCCGGAGAAGACAAGAAGAAAGACAGGGACATGGTGGAAAGGTAAGTTTAATATTTAGAATGTTTATTGTTTTTTATGTAGTGTCTATTTTTGACTAATTTGATTTTTTTTCCTTGGAGTGGCTGATCTGTGGCAGGAAAACCATAATCGCTGAAGGAGCATCTAGGCAAGATAAGTGGTCTTATTTATTCTATTTTATGTTAGATTTAGGGTTCTTAATGTAATGTAGATAGGGAGTAATGTTTTCTAGATTAGGGTAATGTTTTGTAGATAGGGGTAATGTTTTATAGATAGGGGGTAATGTTTTGTAGATGTTTAGGTTTAGTGGTTTATTGGGGGGAATAGTGTAGTGTAGTGTTGGTACTTAGTGTCATAAGGGTCCTGGAGGCCCCTCATGGCACTTATGGGGTTAATATTAGGGTTCTAATAATCTTCATAGACCCTTATGGGACTGATGGGGATAAATAGAGGCTTAAAAGGGGGTCTGTATAGATTTTAGAATTGATGGTGTTAGATGGAAATTATGGGGGTCTGTATAGACCCCCACTAGAGATGGGGTTAAATAGTCCTAGAAGGGGTTAAATAGGCCCAGTTAGGGTAATTAGGTCCAGATAGGGTTAAATATGCCCAGTTAGGGTTAGATAGGCCCATTTAGGATTACATAGACCCAGTTAGGGTTATTAGGTCCAGATAGGGTTAACTAGCCCCAGTTAGGGTTAAATAGGGTTTAGTATGGGTTCATGGGGTATAGTTAGGGTTAGGGGTTAATGGGGTATAGTTAGGGTTAATAGTGTAGCGTAGTGCTTACACTTTGTCATGAGGGTCCTGGAGGATCCTATGACCCTTATAGGGTTAACCTAGGGGTTAATTGTGTCCTATAGGGGTCTATATGGACCACTATTGGATTGAGGGGTTTAATTTTAGGTTCAGAGGGGGTGCTTATAGTACCCCCGTGGCAGGTGTTAACAGTTTTATTGATCGCGGGTACTTCAATTACTTTTAAGGTCCTTTGCGGACCTGCGCGGGGCAGGAAATTTGAATTTTTAATGCAGCTGGTCCTCGATCGGGACCCCGCTGCAGAGGTTAATGTGGGGAGACTCTGGGGGTACCAATGGGGACCCCACAGAATGTTTTAAGTTTATCCCACTAATACATTGTACATCATTTTACATCCTGGGTAGGTGTGTTTGTAATAAAGCTAATATTGCTAATCAGCATATCAAAGCATCAAATTAATTTAATAAACAGATGGATAACACAACACATATTCTATTATCTGTGGGAAACAGCTATGAAAACCACATTAATTGGAGTAACAATGTCCATTAGTTGTGACCTGACAAATCATGTGATGGCACATCTTTCGCGCACTGGAGACCAGCGCACCGTCATCAGGGCGCCGAGAACTGCACTTTGATGACGCTCTGCGCTCCAGCCTGCATCCCATCTGCCCCATCTCATATTTACTGGACCAGCTTGCAGGCGGCTGCCAAGGCTAAGGTAAGGGGCTATCTATATGTGGGGTAGTGGGACTGACATGTTTCACTAGGAGCATATTCTTTGTAATGTCACTATGATTGTGTGCATGTGTCACTAGGAACATGTTGCAGTTCATGTTTATCACTACATACATGACAAACATGCAATGCACCATGCTCCTAGTGACACATGCACACAACACCTGGCCCATATACCACACTGTCAGACCCTTACCTTAGCTTCGGCACCCTCCAATAAATATGAGATGGGGGCCTCTGTCGCAGATGGGATGCAGGCTGGCATTCTATATATTCTACTTAGAACTGCAGGCTGGAGTGCAGAGTGACCTTGTTTCAATTTAATAGCATGATTGGAATTATAGCAGTTACGGGCTTAACAGATCAATGGATTTACGGCCGCGAAGTTCAATGTTGCTCATCCCGTAGGCTTTTTTCAGCCTTGCTGCGTCTTAACCCCCAAGTCTTCTGTGGGTTGCTTTAAGAGGTTAATTTAATAGCCTTAAGTCTTGCGAGCTACGTTACGAGTTACGATTTCCCACGTAGCCCTAATTTAATGAGGCTGCATGTCCTCCCAGCCTGAATAGTTGAACTGTGACAGCTACATTTTTATTGTAGGCACTGTGGAATGGGGCTAACCAGGGTTGTTGTATGTGTGTATTATACACAGAGCAATGTATGTGTGTGTGCATTATACAGGGCAGTGTAGTCTTAACAGGCAGGAATTATTGTAGTGGTATTGTCATTTATTTATGTATAAAGGAAACCAGGCATGTTTAGGGTTAGGGTAAGGGGTTTTAGGGATAAGTGTGATGGGTGTTAGGGTAAGGGATGTTAGGGTTAGGTGTTAGGGTAAGGGCTGTTAGGGATAAGTGTAAGGGGGTATTAGGGTTAGGTGTTAGGGTGAGGGGTGTTAGGGATAAGTGTGAGGGGTGTTAGTGTAAGGGGTGTTAGGGATAAGTGTGAGGGGTGTTAGGGTTAGGTGTTAGGGTTGTTAGGGATAAGTGTGGGGGGTGTTAGGGTGAGGGATGTTAGGGTTAGGTGCTAGGGATAAGTGTGAGGGGTGTTATGGTTAGGGTGAGGGGTGTTAGGGATAAGTGTGAGGGGTGTTAGGGTTAGGTGTTAGGGTGAGGGGTGTTGGGGATAAGTGTGATGGGTGTTAGGGTAAGCGATGTTAGGGTTAGGTGTTAGGGTAAGGGGTGTTAGGGATAAGTGTGAGGGGGTATTAGAGTTAGGTGTTAGGGTGAGGGGTGTTAAGGATAAGTGTAAGGGGTGTTAGGGTGAGGCATGTTAGGAATAAGTGTGAGGGGTGTTAGGTCTTAGGGATAAGTGTGAGGGGTGTTAGGGTTAGGTGTTAGGTTGATGGGTGTTATGGATAAGTGTGAGGCGTGTTAGGGTTGGGTGCTAAGGTGAGGGGAGGATAATGATAAGGGGGGGGGAGAGACAAAGGGGTGTCCTTGCAGCAGAGATCAAAAGAGTCCTTCAGGACTGTATTGCACACTGTGTACAGTAGCCTAGCTATGGTTTTCCCTATTGATGCAGTTTCACCTACACTCAGCCTCCTCTCAGTAAGACTGCAAGTTAGTTATGATTCCAAAATGGCTGCTGTCCATGAGGTAGAAGGCTCTGGAATGGAGTGTATGCTGCTGATTGGCTGGAATGTGTCTGCTGACTGTGAGTTGCAGGGTCATAGTTTGCTCAATGATAAAGTATAGGGGGCGGATCGAACATCACATATGTTCGCAGTTCGCCGCGAACGCGAACATGCTATACAACTATTCGCGACATCTCTAGTGCTATGCATCAACAAAGAGTGGTCAGTTTACACATACAGTCAGGTCCATAAATATTGGGACATGGACACAATTCTAACCTTTTTGGCTTTATACACCACCACAATGGATTTGAAATGAAACAAACAAGATGTGCTTTAACTACAGACTTTCAGCTTTAATTTGAGGGTATTTACATCCAAATCAGGTGAACGGTGTAGGAATTACAACAGTTTGTATATGTGCCTCCCACTTTTTAAGGGACCAAAAGTAATGGGACAATTGGCTGCTCAGCTGTTCCATGGCCAGGTGTGTGTTATTCCCTCATTATTCCATTTACAAGGAGCAGATAAAAGGTCCAGAGTTAATTTCAAGTGTGCTATTTGCATTTAGAATCTGTTGATGTCAACCTTCAATATGAGATCCAAAGAGCTGTCACTATCAGTGAAGCAAGCCATCATTAGGCTGAAAAAACAAAACAAACCCATCAGAGAGATAGCAAAAACATTAGGTGTGACCAAATCAACTATTTGGAACATCCTTAAAAAGAAAGAATGCACTGGTGAGCTCAGCAACACCAAAAGACCCGGAAGACCATGAACACAACTGTAGTGGATGACCGAATAATTATTTCCCTGGTGAAAAAAACACCCTTCACAACAGTTGGCCAGATCAAGAACACTCTCCAGGAGGTAGGTGTATGTGTGTCAAAGTCAACAATCAAGAGAAGACTTCACCAGAGTGAATACAGAGGGTTCACCACAAGATGTAAACCATTGGTGAGCCTCAAAAACAGGAAGGCCAGATTAGAGTTTGCCAAACAACATCTAAAAAAGACTTCACAGTTCTGGAACAACATCCTATGGACAGATGAGACCAAGATCAACTTATACCAGAGTGATGGGAAAAGAAGAATATGGAGAAGGAAAGTTACTGCTCATGATCCAAAGCATACCACCTCATCAGTGAAGCATGGTGGTGGTAGTGTCATGGCGTGGGCATGTATGGCTGCCAATGGAACTGGTTCTCTTGTATTTATTGATGATGTGACTGCTGACAAAAGTAGCAGGATGAATTCTGAAGTGTTTCGGGCAATATTATCTGCTCATATTCAGTCAAATGCTTCAGAACTCATTGGACGGCGCTTCACAGTGCAGATGGACAATGACCCGAAGCTTACTGCAAAAGCAACCAAAGAGTTTTTTAAGGGAAAGAAGTGTAATGTTATGCAATGGCCAAGTCAATCACCTGATCTGAATCCGATTGAGCATGCATTTCACTTGCTGAAGACAAAACTGAAGGGAAAATGCGCCAAGAACAAGCAGTAACTGAAGACAGTTGCAGTAGAGGCCTGGCAGAGCATCACCAGGGATGAAACCCAGCGTCTAGTGATGTCTATGCGTTCCAGACTTCAGGCTGTAATTGACTACAAAGGATTTGCAACCAAGTATTAAAAAGTGAAAGTTTGATTTATGACTGTTAATCTGTCCCATTACTTTTGGTCCTTTAAAAAGTGGGAGGCACATATACAAACTGTTGTAATTCCTACACCGTTCACCTGACTTGGATGTAAATACCCTCAAATTAAAGCTGAAAGTCTGCAGTTAAAGCACATCTTGTTCGTTTCATTTGAAATCAATTGTGGTGGTGTATAGAGCCAAAAATATTAGAATTGTGTCGATGTCCCAATATTTATGGACCTGACTGTACATAATTTCAGGTATGTGTTTCATTCTGACGATATAATAATCCTTATTTCTGGGATTATTGCTGCTGGGTCTGCATTGGACCCTATTAGATCCGGTAACATCTGCTGGGTGGCTATTGATTCCTGTGGATTGCTGGACACTTTGGTGGCAGTAAGCTGGGTTGGTTCTGTTACTGCTATCAGGAATTCACAAAAAAACAGACGTCCTACAGGGTAGAGTTTAACTAGGTTCTTATCAATCCCTGAAGCAGTAGGTCATCACAATTATCCCTGCATGATTATGACAACCAGACTCTTGGGGTCAAGGAGGACCCTTTTGGAGTCTCATATAAAATTGCATCACCCGCAATTTACGGAAGTTACTTATCTCTGTTTACATTGTAGGCCATACAGAGATTTATGACAGCAATAAAATTCAAAGGCTGGCAATGCTGGTTGCCACACAATGCAAGGCTCTCTTCCCTCTAACTTGCGGTCGTTGCGAGTAGCACCTTTGGTGCTCATCGCTGGCCTTGCAATGAGCACCTTCAGCGCTCATTGTGAGCCACTAACACCATCTACTTTATGGGCCTCAAGGCGCTCATCACGAGCCCTGCAATGAGCGGCTTCGCCACTCATTGCAGGCCTCAGCCAACCCGTCACTTTCATGCCTCACAGTGAGCACCTTCGGCGCTCATTGCGAGCCTCTCCCTGTGACACCCATGTCTGTTTCCCCCCTTGCCCTCCCGCTGTCCCTGACCTTTGGTTTTTCCTCTTATTTCCCTTTCCCCCCCTCTCTCACCCCTGTGTCTCTTTGCACCCTCTCTCTCCCTCTCCCTCTCTCTTTCTTCTCTGTCTTTCTCCTCCCTCTCTCTCTTCAAGTCTTGTGTGCCTCGCGATGAGCTCCTAAGCCCTACGAGCTTCGGCCTCGTCATGATCCTTTTTGTTTTAATTACAGCTTTATGGCTGCCATTTTTTTTTCTCGCTTAGCTGATTTCAGACCTCCCAAAAATTTCAACTAAACATCAAATTACCTTGCAACCTCACTTACAGGCTCCCTGCCCCTCCCCCCATGCTGTGTGTGAGTTGTAAGTACATTTTTTTATTAATTGGAGTCTTTTGTCTGTCTTTTGATTAAGTCCGAGTTAGGGCTTGAAAAAATTGTCTGCCCTTTAAGTCTTGCGTATCTCCCGATAAGCGCCAAAGGCCTATGGCGCTGATAACGGGCATCCCCATGAGCGCCTTTAGTGCTCATGTCGAGGATGACCATATTCAGTTCTTATTGTGAGGCCCTCAATGATCGCCTTTGGCGCTCATTGCAGCCCCGTCAAACCAGTAACTTTCGAGTCTTGCGACGAGCGCCTTTGGCGCTCATTGCACATGCGCAAGCCTGTAATTTTTAACATTGTGTGACGACAACTCGCAATTATGACAACTATTATATGTGATATCTGGCTTACTTTTTAGAAGCATGTCATTTTCCATGGTTTGTAGTATTTATTTTTATGAGTTTCTAGCTCATGTAATAATTTTGTGAATTTCAGACTGTGTGATATAATATAGTATTGAGTAATTTTCCCACAAGGGGTTAAACAATGAAATCAGTAACTGACATATGGGTTTCAGTTAATAAAGTTTCCTTATTATTTTAGAGGGAAAACCTTTTATTATTTTGTCATGCCCGCATGTATGCTGTGTTCCTGCCAGGTCATACTCTTAAGAGATCTACACATGTTCCTGGTATCCTGAACTGGTTCCTGACCTGGAGAAGCCAGTTGAGTGCTGAGATTACCAGAACCCTGACAATCTAGGGGTGTTACTATAACTGAAAGTAGAAAGGTTTGGGGAGCACCAGGTGCCCTCATCCCTGGGTATGTGACAATGATACTTTTAGATTTTGCATAGTAGCTTATTCATATATTAAATCGTCTTCCCAATCTCTGCTAACATGATTGATTTGGAAGATGCTCATATATCACATATATAGTTCTCAGCAGCTTGGAGTTGCCAAAAGTCATTGGTAACGCAATGTTAAAATGCGGACTCACGAGAACACGGTTATGGCCAGGCAATGAGTGCCCTGGTGGAGATGAGCACCAAAGGTGCTCATCCCTACGACTTTGCACCACTTAAGCAGTGAGCGGCGAAGGTGCTCACTGCGCTGGTGGAGATGAGTGCCGTAGGCGCTCATCCCTACGACCCTGCACAACTTCAACAGCGCACAAAAAAAAAAAAACTCACACACAGCACGGGGGGACATCTTTGCTGAGTTTCACCGCGAGAAAATAGCCAAAGCGTGCAAAACACTGACAGCCGCGTATTTTGAGTTTGCCAGGGACATACGAGGTAGAAAAATACACTATTGGGAAGGACGTCTAAGACATAAACTAACGCCGCTATTTCCCAACACTAACTTGAACATTACCACATTACACTTTTGAAATGGAGGTTCTCCTGCCTAAACAAACGATTTGCCCTTGCGCACACTTAGCACATTGCTGACACTTTCTACTCAGATGATCAACAGTCTCCCTGTACATTTAAAAAAATAAGCCAAACAGATTGTTTGCTCTTCAGGATATTGATTGCTGGATATTAACTACAAAAAGGTAACGTATATTCATTTATTAATGAATTATAGTAAGGTATATAATGTATTAATTAATTATTACAAAAAAAACAAAATATCATATTTTACACTGCCCTTACTTTATGAATAATGCTCATATATATATAAATCACTTTATTATGCTCTGCCACCTGATGAGCGCTGAAGGTACTCAGAGGACCAAAAGCCTTACATTGTGTGGTAAACAGCATTACCTGCCTTACAATTTTATTGCCGTCATTTTTTGACGGGTAAGTCGCTAGATGTATTATAATATACTGGGATTGTATTTATATATATTAGATATTTTCCTTTTCTATTCTATTCAAATTTCTATTCATCTTTACTACCTCTCCGGCACCTAGTTTATGTTTTTATTTTTAATTATCTCTTAGTGTGGATATTAATGTGTATCTTGTATGCTTCTTACCAAATAAAAGTACATTTTTAATTATTAACTCATCAATCACCACTTTCCTAGCTAATCCCTTATAGATTAAATATTGATCTCTATTGCTGGTATACTTGTTTGCATCACTTTCTTATCTAATCTTATGTATTAATCTGCCACAACTGCATAGACAGTTGGACATTGCGTATCTATAGTTAATGTCATACAGCACTATTACATGCGAAGCCCGTAACTCCAACGTGAAGCTCGCCACGGCTCAAGGCTTGAAATTTGGCCGAGTTACGTTGTTATCACCTAAAATAGTTGTAGATATACAGCCCGTTGGCCACACTTTGCGGCCCAAAGGGCCAGAACTGCAAGCCTCATGAAGCGAGGCAAGCCTTGCGGGCCGCAGTGAGGGTCGCAATCCTCCCCCTTATCCTCCCTCCTTCCCCCTTATCCTCCCTCCTTCCAGCGAGGCAAGCCATTACGGACAGTAGTGAGGTCCACAATCATCCCCCCTTCTCCTACCTCCATCCCCCTTATGCTCCATCCTTCCCCCTCTCCAATAGCCTCCCTGTCCCCTTTCCCCTCTCTTACCTTGATCCGCTGAGCTCCTGCTGCTGCAGCGCGTCTTCTTGCTGTGACCGTACCGGCATATGCTAATGTTGTGACGTCACATGCGTGTCACGTCATTAGCATAGGCCGGTTTCGGACACAGGCAGAAGACGCGATGCAGAAGCTCGGCGGATCAAAGATGAGAGGGGAAAGGGAGGTTATTGGAGAGGGGGGAAGGAGGGAGCATAAGGGGGAAAAGGGAGGAGGAGGATGAGACACGAGGGAGGGAGAGTTGGGGGGAAAAGGAGACACAAGGGAGGGAGAGGCTCATTGCATGCCGCAACTGTGGTCCTCGCAAAAATTACAGAGTTCTGAAAAATTGCGGGACCTCGCAATAATTACAAATTTAACAGACAAACCAGGGAACTAGAAAAACAAACCAAAAAAAACAAATATGCCTCCAATCCACACAGCATAGAGGGAGAGTCAGGGAGACTGTGAGACAGGTTACAAGTTAATTTAAGGAATATTTGGCGTTTTTTTAAAGTTTGAAAATGGCTGAAGTGAGTAAAAAAATGGCTGCCAAAAAAAACGGAACACAACGAAAATGAGGCCGAAGGACGTAAAAAGAGGTGATCCTTGCAAAGCAGAAAAGTTACTTAGATTGGCCATAGCCTCGCATTGTGTGGCAAACAGCATTGCCAGGCTTCAAATTTTATTGTCGTAATTTTTATCAGGCAAGTCGATAGTAATGCAATATTTACAAAGCCGTAAATACGATATTCTATCACATGCAAGTTACAGTATATGTCCAACCACATTGATTGGGCGGATCGATATAACACAGAAATCAAACATGAAATAATGTATTTTTTGGGGCCGATTTGCAGAAAATAAGACCTAACATTTTCACTTTTAAATAAAGGACTGTAGTGTGTTTTTATTTGCATTTACAGTGCTACATATTGGTCTTTACTACACTCTCCAGCACACGTTTAGCTTTGGGCTCCATTTGTGTGTTACGGGCTAGCTCGGGGGTGACTTAGTTGTAATTTAATAGCATGATTGGATTTGTAGCGTCTTTTTGCGAGCCGCAAACCATCTACAGGTTACAGGCTTAAAATCAACTGTAACTTACAACTCATTTAAGCCTTTGATCTTTCAAGCCTGCAAGTGTTACAATCGCAAATTGCTATTCAATTGCTACAATTCCTCAAGCTTGCAAATATTTTCACACATGTAAATGTCAATGTCAATGACACAACAGTCTCAAGCTCGAAAATCTGCAATAATTTTTTTTTTTTTATGTTATGTGTCATTTTTATGTTATATCAATATCGGGAATGAGTTAATACATATCAGGCCACCCACATGGACTAGAACATTACCTTCATTCATTTTTATTATTTTGTGCATTGCAGGATTGGGGGGTCTGATCGAATATGGGACCCCTAAACGCTAATTGATTGACATGTAACCTCCATGTTTTACTGACCCAATGATGACGGTCTCATTTACTATTGGCTATTTCTAAATTGGTAGTTATGGCGTTGCTTAATTGATTATGTGCACGCTCTGAAATGCTAGATAATATTGCATGTTTACAGTTTTGACTTTTGGCCCTAACTTGAGGGCTTGTTCAATTGAATTGCTCCGTAATTGTAGCAGAGTTCAAGCCGGCAGCAAGCCCGCAGACATACAGCCTGATTACCGTGAGTTGCGGCCTTGCAATTAGATGAGGCCCTTTATGTTAATGTGTTTAGTTATAAATATGCTCTATCCTCTTCAATAAAGAGATCTTCTGGTAACGACATTGTTAGGCCTTGCAAGGGGAGCCCAGGCCTTGGAAAGGGGGTTCGTGACAGACATAGACCCCTATTCAATTGTCCAAATCAATATTACTGGAGCCCGTAATGGAGCACATAAAAATTACAGATATTTAATTGGCTACATTTTGCTACTCGAAATCCATTTGCGAGTTACAAGCTCAAAGTCACTGCGGTGGTCATAAACGTAACCCAGTCCTATCTCCTCCTTTGATGTTTCAAGCCCGCAAATGTTACCAATGCTGAAGATGCAAAATCCATATTTTATTACAACAAGCCCACAATTTCCTTCAAAACCCGTAAATCGCAAATGTAGCCAAATTGTAGCAAAAATATTCAGAGGTCCAAATAGGACTCACAAATACTTTTTTGAAGACGTAAGAGTGCCCTAGCAGCCATTAAAAAGTAAACCACTTTTAAACAATACAAAAGCAGGGAAGTTAATTGGAATTTATTGCACAATATTCTCCACTAAAAAAAAAGACCTAAAAATATATATTTCTGAAAATATGTTGGCAGTAATATGTATAATTATTTCATACGATTGGCACACTGCAAGCAAATGTTAGGTGTTATCTGCAACAGTATGTGAAAGGATATGACCCCGGTGTGAGGTCTGATGGTGCTGTTCTTCTATGTATTAGGATGGGGTCCCAGGGACAGGGGGAACCAAAATGAGAGATATGGGACACATGTTTAATCTGCATAGAAAGACATTACCAGACATGAATATATCTATGTATGATCAGATTATAGTGTCAGGGGCCTAATAAAGATAAGCAGATTATGTAAGCAAATAGGATAGATGGTCTCCAGTATTGTCCTACTTGATGTACTACTCTATGGTCAGCAACCCAGAATAAGATAACTTCCCCTGATTAATAGGTTACTGCACCACAAGGGTAGATTACAGGCCTGACATCTATTAATGGACAGGTGCCCCACTTGTATATACAGGAAGGTTTTCTCTGTACATATATATGATTGCGAAATACATGTAATGTATGTGGATGTCTCAAAACCTTTGAAAACACAGAAACAGTGATAACGGTATAACAAAACTTTATTATATACACAGAGCACACTGTATACGACTGTGCATTAATATCATGGGTGTGGTGTGGGCGGATCCTGGAAGTGTCAGAGGCTGTTTTAGAAAAAGGGGACACCTAAATGATTAAATGTAATACTGCATGATAATTATAAATCATAGCATCTTCCAGGGTCACATGTGGGCACTACACCACTCCAAGAATAATCTGATGAATACAAATATCATCATACATCACTCCATTTAATAGAAGTAACCAGTAATGCACATAGTGCCTACATCCGGTCTTCATCTGCTCCATTAAACAGATGCAAGGACATCTGGACTATGCAATCTAATCCAGTTACACACATATAGTGTGTTCCCAAGAAAATTTTAAAAAGGGTGGTCCAAAACTAAAAAAGGCAGAGGAGGAAAAAAAAAATACATGTACAGTACAGTACTAAATACTGTAACTGTAACAATATACCAACTTAGCTGATCTGCATCTGTAAGCATTACTAAACATTAGGTAGTTGTCATGATAAATCACTAGCCATGACCATTATTAAGGATGTGTCAACTTACAATGAATGCTTAGCTATGAACACAGTCAGTGGTCCAAGGGTACTATCACCATCTCCATCTGATATTTGTTAGCAACATTGATATCACATTCATCTATTATACAGGTGTTATCACATTGTAAAGGATTCTTATGATATCATAAGTCGGGAAAACCTAGCCATTAATATGGAGAGAACACAAAGGTCACCAGCCATAATCAGTGTTACTTACATCCGACACAAGTACTGTATCTGTTGTATTATTGATATTGAAGAGACGGTGATATGCTTCACTAGTGCATGTGTTAATGCTGTCTTTTATTAACATGCCATTGTGAGACTTTGCAAGTCCACCATTAAAGCTGTATTGGTGTAAATCTATGCTAACCACAATCATGTATTATACATCTGGATATATGATTAAATTAAAATTGTGTGAGCTACATTGTTGGGAGGGGATTTCATTGATGGAATGTCTATCTGAGAGCCACTGCGAATATATTACAATTACTTCATATTTGGAACAATGCTTGCAGATGAGAAAGATGCGTTCATAAACCTAAAAACAAAATAAATAAAAAAATGATGAATAAGGCCTAACAAAAATATAGGGACTATAGCATCTCCTTTCAATGGCATTCCTCAGTGACCATCAATTGGCAAAATGTTAAACATAACCCTACGTGTCCACAGAGAATAGGATCATGGACCATGTGATGGTAGGTAGCAATCTGCTTACAGAATATCATCATTACCTAGGCCATGATACTTTGTGACATTAGCTTCTTACGCTCAAACATGTCCTTTACAGGCACCTGACTATGGGCAGATGAACAGGAACTTCTCAAAGCGAGAGACGGAGTGGCGGATGGTTGAGAGGGGGCAAGGAGGACAGCAGTGGTTGATGTGGCTTATGATGCTGCACCAGGAGGAGGATGGCGGCTTTGAGTTTGTGTGCTGCTTGTACTCATGTGTTGGTCTGGAGTCACCCAAACATTAGGTCTTAACCTGTAGAGGATAAGGGAACCAGGCTACTCTAGACCTCATTCATCATTACAGGTTTTGACAGATCGGTACTATGCGTCCAAGCTACTGTGACAACAGATATGAGTGGCACTGTGCACTTGCAGAAGTTGGTAGAGTAGACGCTGTAGGTCTGACACACACGCTTGCAGACAACTAACTGCTATGCAATCTATTACAGTAGAATTGTATTTTTTATTTTAAATGTACACTACTGTTACACCAGATATGAGTGGTGTGTTAAGTAGTACTACTCCTATCAGTTTAATCCCAGTTATGTGCCTTTTTTTGGGTTTGGTTGTTGAAGCCACAGTGCAGCACCAGAGGCCAGAAAAATTAGGCATGTACACATGCCTGAAAAATTAGGTATTGTTGATCTTGCAGCGAGCAGAGAAGAAGGTAGGCCTGATTCAACGCCCCATCCCTGCATATCCACACTCAGAGATTGAGGGGGCGACCCTTACAAGGCCACGGGCCGGAGGGGGGCCATCCCAAATAAGCACACAAGCGGGGACAAAGGTAGTGAAGGGGACATAGAGGCCCATGGACTGACGGTCGCCATCTTGGCAGGAAAAGGGCCCAGCAATTAAGCCAAACTGACCCAGCACAGGAGTCAAGCTACTTGAGTCAAATGCTGTACAATTACACCTTAATAAAGCTGAAACATGCAGCAGCAGGGATTCTAAACGGCCACACGGGGACAAGGAGGCTAACAGCCCCCACAGTCTCTGCACCAATTTTTTTTAACAGATAACCCAAGGGGCTAACCAGGGACCTTGCCCATAAAAAAAAGCAGAATTTTATTGGAGGAATTATTAGTGTCTTTACCCCCCAAGAGAGGACATAATATACAGTATCTTTAGACTATCTGATGGCCAAACCTCCTTTAGCCCCAATGCTATCCAAGAAACATTTCAAAACTTTGATCAGACCATATATTCATCCCAATCCCGCTGCAGCGGATCTGACATAGAGTCCTTCCTACTACAGCAAGAAGTCCACAAAATACCTGTACATCAATTGGACAGCTTGAACCTAGACATATCCCAAGAGGAATTATAATCTGCAATCCAAGATCTTAAATTTGGCAAGTCCCCAGGGCCAGACGGTTTTACTCATCTGTACTTTAAGAAATTTGAGCCCTGCTTACCCCCGCACCTAACATCTTTGTTTAACGCTATACTAAATGGAGAACCTATGCCCCCTTAATTGAATCAGGCCGACCTCATATTCTTTCCAAAAGAGGGTAGGGACCCAAATCTCAAACTGTATTACAAGGCAGCACAGCTGGCTTTCATTCCTCTGGCGCATTCTCCAAAACACATCAGCCGCTCTGGGTATTTATGGAAAATGTAAGCATGTCACCTTATACATGGGATACAGTAATATGGATTCCAGGCCTGTATACTTTTTTGAGAAACTTGAAAAACCCATTGATTAAGCACTCATTAAAAATATGGACGGAGATGAACTGGACACAAAAACTGGAAACTCGGGTATCAGATCTTACCCCTATCGTACCCAATCCCCACTTTAAGATACATCTTCCGGAAAGCTCTCTCAGTTGGTGGAAGTCTCAGAACCTACTAAGGGTTGGTCCATGGTGGCATGACGACAAAATAATGACCTGAGTGGGTGAGAGATAGATACAATTTACCCCTGGCTGAACACTATAATTTTTGCAGGATACATCATTTTATATATACGATAAGTGGTAGGGGAACCCCCCAAAAAAACACCTGGCTACTCGAAAAATGTAGGGATTCCCCCTTTCAGCCTGGTATTATTAGCCTCATGTATGAACTATTTAATGAAAACTCATGGGCAAACAAACCAGACTATACCAAAGCCTGGGAGAGGGATTTGGGCACCTAGTTGGCAGATAGCACTCTTTAAATTATAGTCTGCTTGAGACTTCAATAAAGGTACTACACAGGACATATATTACTCCTTTTAAGCTAATAAATGGGATCCAAAATGGAGCAGCTCATGTTTTAGGAACAGTGGTAATGAGGCTACATTTATTCATGTCTGGTGGGAGTGTTCGGCAGTCATAAGACTATGGGAAGAAACATGCTTACTAGCTTCTAAAATGTTTAAGATTGACCTAATAAACTATTTTTTGAAAAAATACACATAGCTAGTAGTTGGAAAACCCCAAATTAAAACTTTCAGGAATTAATAAAAAAAATCAACTATTTACTGCTCAACAAGAGATTTAACCATGTAGTCTTGGATAGAATCACCCAGTTCCAGACAATTTGGGATCCCTGGATAACATCCCCATTTAGTGCCCCCCTAATATAATAAAACATTTGTTAATGGTTGAAGCGATTCGGGGGGAAGGACCGGAGTGGGGGAGCCCTAGAGGAGACCCTTCAGAAACAACCAGCGGCAAAATCATCCGAGGAAAGGAGAGGTCGCCTACTGAAGCCTGCCCTAGGGTAACCCAAGGGCGATTGAGCAGGTTAGATATTGTAACTAATAAGCTACTGCTGGAGTGATGATAGATAATAGGACTTTGGTGTTAACTGCTGATATACTCTTTACTATTGTTTGTTTTACCATGTCTTAGGTTTCTCTTAAAAATTGCAATCACAGTAAAAAAAAAGAAAATGTATTAACCAAAAAAGTAAAAAAAAGAAGGCCTAGCCACCTAATTTTAACAAAATGTCTTCATTGTAAATATGTATTTTTGTACAACTGTTGTGTTATGCAAGACTTTTCAATATGCTTTCTTTTCCATTACGTGCCGTACGCCTTCTGACATAAAAATTGAAATTCAAAAATTAGATATTGTTGCAGCCGCTGCTGTTGCAGCGGCCAGAAAAATGTACCTTTGTTCCCCAGGCAGAAAGTGCCATAAAACATTGCCTCTTCTTGAACCCTAGTTGGTGGCGGATAATTCACGCAAGTCATCCGGCATTCACAGATAACATACAGCAGCGTGTTGACCATTTATAGCCGAAGGCAGCTCATCTCATCAGGCCTTTTTCAGTCGAATGTATCGCCCAGTGTCAGTCCCTTCGGGATCCATCCTTCATTCATCTTTATAAAGGTGAGGTAATCTAGACTTTTTTGCCCTAGGCGACTTCTCTTCTCGGTGACAAAACCTCCTGCTGCACTGAAGGTCCTTTCTGACAGGACACTTGAAGCGGGGCAGGCCAGAAGTTCAATTGCAAATTGGGATAGCTCAGGCCACAGGTCTAGCCTGCATACCCAGTAGTCAAGGGGTTCATCGCTACCAGTCTGCTACCTGTCGGTCAAGTCGTTCTCTGAGGGTGGATCCCGAAGGGCTGATGCAATGCGCAGGACTGAAAAAGGTCCGCATGTCCTCCATCAACAACACGTCTTTTAAACGTCCTGTCCTTGCCGGCGTGGTCGTGGGAGGTGGATTACTTTCACCTCTTCACCTGTTATATTGCCCTTGTGCTGTGACATCACCCTTATATGCTGTGTAAAGCATACTTGTTAATTTGTTTTGGACCTGCTGCATCCTTTCTGACTTGCTGTAATTTGGTAACAAATCAGTCACTTTCTGCTTATACCGGGGGTCTAGTAGCGTGCACACCCACTACAGGTCGTTCCCCTTCAGCCTTTTTATACGAGGGTACTGCGACAGGCACGACAGCATGAAAGTCCCCATTTGCACAAGGTTGGATGCCGAGCTAGTCATGTCCCGTTCCTCGTCCTCAGTGATCTCGCTGAAGATATGTTCTTCCCCCCAGCCACGAAAACACCACGGGTACCAGATAGGTGACAACGAGCACCCTGGGATGCTTGTTGTGATTGGTCTTCCTCCTCCCCCTCAAAGCCATATTCCTCCTCTGACTCCTCTTCCTCACAATCCACTTCCAGCGTTACCGCAGGTCCAGCAAGCGATGCTGATAAGGCTGTTTCCGGTGGTGATGGTGACCACAACTCTTCCTCGTCACGCTCATCTACGGCCTGATCCAGCACTCTTCGCAGGGCACACTCCAGGAATAAAACAAATGTTATGATGTCGCTGATGGTGCCTTCGGTGCGACTGACAAGGTTTGTCACCTCCTCAAAAGGACACATGAGCCTACAGGCATTGCGCATGAGCGTCCAGTAACGTGGCAAAAAAATCCCCAGCTCCGCAGAGGCTGTCCTAGCACCCCGGTCATACAAATACTCGTTAATGGCTTTTTCTTGTTGAAGCAGGCGGTCGAACATTAGGAGTGTTGAATTCCAACGTGTGGGGCTGTCACAAATCAAGCGCCTCACTGGCATGTTGTTTCGCCGCTGGATATCTGAAAAGTGCGCCATGGCCGTGTAGGAACGCCTGAAATGGCCACACACCTTTCTGGCCTGCTTCAGGACGTCCTGTAAGCCTGGATACTTATGTACAAAGCGTTGTACGATCAGATTACACACATGTGCCATGCACGGCACATGCGTCAACTTGCCCAGATTCAATGCCGCCAACAAATTTCTTCCGTTGTCACAAACCACTTTGCCAATCTCTAGTTGGTGCGGAGTCAGCCATTGATCCACCTGTGCGTTCAGGGCGGACAGGAGTGCTGGCCCGGTGTGACTCTCTGCTTTGAGGCAAGTCAACCCCAAGACGGCATGACACTGCCGTATCCGGGATGTGGAATAGTATCTGGGGAGCTGGGGGGGGGGGTGCCGTTGATGTGGAGCAAGATGCAGCAGCAGAAGAGGACTCAGCTGAGGAGGTTATGGAAGAGGATGGAGTAGGAGAAGTAGAGGAGGTGGCAGCAGGCCTGCCTGCAAGTCGTGGCGGTGTCACCAACTCCTCTGCAGAGCCACGCATTCCATGCTTGGCAGGCGTCATTAGGTTTGCCCAATGCGCAGTGTAGGTGATATACCTGCCCTGACCATGCTTTGCAGACCAGGTATCAGTGGTCAGATGGACCCTTGCCCCAACACTGTGTGCCAGAGATGCCATTACTTCCTTTTGCACAATTGAGTACAGGTTGGGGATTGCCTTTTGGGCAAAGAAATTTCGGCCGGGTACCTTCCCAATCTCTAAAAACTTTTTGAACGCCTCAGACTCCACCAGCTTGTATGGTGAAAGCTGGCGGGCCAAGAGTTCAGACAAGCCAGCTGTCAGACGCCGGCAAGGGGGTGACTTTGTGGCATTGGCTTCTTACGCTCAAACATGCCCTTGACAGACACCTGACTGTGGGGAGATGAGCAGGAACAGCAAGAGGCGAGAGAGGGAGTGGTGGAGAGTTGAGAGGGGGCAAGGGGGACAGCAGTGGTTGATGTGGATGAAGATGCTGGACCAGGAGGAGGATGGCGGCTTTGAGTTTGTGTGCTGCTTGTACTCATGTGTTGATCCCATTGGCGTTTGTGATGTGACATCATGTGCCTTCGCAAAGCAGTTGTACCTAGGTGGGTGTTGGACTTCCCACGACTCAGTTTCTTTTGGCACAGGTTGCAAATGGCATCGCTGTTGTCAGAGGCAGACACACAAAAAAAATGCCACACTGCTGAGCTCAGCGGTGACGGCATTCTGGTGGTTGCAACAGCATGCGTTGATTGGTGTGCTGTCTGGCTGACCCCGGGTGCGGATGCATGCTGTCTGACTGTGCCACTAGCTCGTTGCGATGACCTCCCTCTACTTCCAACTCGTCTCCTCCTCCTCTCTGTTTCCCCATCTGAACTTTCCCCCTGTTCTTCTTCTCTTCTAGCAGGCACCCACATGACATCCACGGACGCATCGTCATCATCATCACCCGCCTCACTTGTATATGACAACTGAACAAAGGAAGCAGCAGAGGGTACATCATCATCATCATCATCATCATCACATCGTACGTACATGTGTGTAATGCTGCCTGACTGAGACATATCCCTGTTATCTACATTCTCTGGCAATAATGGTTGCGCATCACTCATTTCTTCAAACTGATGTGTAAATAACTCTTCTGACTGATCAATTGAATTGGCTGTGGTACTAGTGTTGGTGGTGGCGGCAGGCGGGTGAGTGGTAACTTGATAGGTGCCCGAAGCTAAGCTGGAGGAGGATGGTGCGTCAATGTTCCAAGCGGAAGCTGTAGAAGATTGGGTGTCCTGTGTTAGCCAGTCAACTACGTCCTCTGAACTTTTCAAGTTCAGGGTAACTGGCCTGAACACTGGGCATTATTGAAGGGCCAAAGGGAATCACAGCACCACGACCACGACGGCCTCTGCGGGGTGTCCTGCCTCTGCCTGTCATTTTTTTTTAAATGTAGACTGTTGGTACCCCAACTAGATATGATTGGTTGAACTTGGCACAGTACTTGTAAGCAAGACACACACTATGGGTAGTGGTCAAGCAAATGAACTTTGATTGACGGTCAGGCAAATGCACTTAGATTTAAGAAAATAAAAGTTTGTTTTTTTTAAATGTGGACTGTTGGTACCCCAAATAGATTGGATTGGATGAACTTGGCACAGTGTATTTTAAAATCATGAGAAAAACTGTTCTGTAAACTAAAGAAAAATCATTTTAGGAGGTTGAGAGATAAAGAAACCGGATGGGGGGATACCGAGCAGAGCACACCATCTAAAGCCCACTGGGAGACAAACTCATCCATTCCCCCAGTGGACAAAGCCAGGTGGTACTCTGCCCGGATACGGGAGCGCACCAGCACCCGGAACATGGCCTCAGGTGACAAGGGAACCCCCCCTATCAAACACTGCTTCCTGGACTTATATATAGCCAATTTGGCTAATGCCAGGAGCAGGTTGACGAGGAGGTCCCTGGCCTTATTGCCCCGGGACACTGGGCGCCCAAAAATAAAAATGTGAGGGGAGAAATGCAGCCAGAACTGCAGGAGGAGGCCCCTCAAGAGTGACAAGAGGGGCTGCAGTCTGGCGCAACTAAAATAAATATGATACACGGACTCTCCCTTGCCACAGAATGGACAAGTGGAGGGAGAGTCCGTGAATTTAGCTAAGTACTCTCCCGTGCTCAGTGCACCATGGAGCACTCTCCAACTCAAGTCCCCGGTGGGTCGTGGAACTAAATCAGAATAAAGTTCCCTCCACCGGGGCCTCTTGCCCTCGTCAGCTGGTAGGACCCGCCTCCAGATGGTATCGGGACGGGTCACGAGGGCAAGGAAGTGCACTGTATGGAGCACGAGAGAATATAAGCTCTTCCTCGGCATGCCGCGAAAGCATGCCGAGGGTATGTCCCTCAACTTCGAGAGGTTGGGGACAGGAGGAGCCTGAGGGGAAACACGGGGCTTGTGTCCAATGCAAACAGCCGGAGCAGGGGTGTTGATAGGTGCATGTGGCACTCCGGCCTGCAAAGCCCCGCGAAGGAAGGTGCTCGAGTCGGGGGAGATGGCATCCCTAATCTCCTGGAGCAAGCGCCCTGAGACTTTGGGCGTCACATATCCCAAACGGAGCGCAAGCTCCTGGGGTGACACCCAATCAGAACGCCCGTATTCCAAGAGATCCCCGACTCGGGTCATCCGTGCATGACTAAGGCGGCGGATGATACTGGGGGACTGTAACATTGCAGCCCCCACTGCTGGATTAAATAGCAGGGGCTCCGTGAATATTTCATCCCCCAAAGGCACGCCCTGCCTGGTCACGGAGACCATGCTTCAGGCCTTGAGGGTTTCCTGGTAGTATGCCGGCAACACAGAGAGGTCTCTCCCAAACCCCTCGGGCCTGATCAGAAATAATTGCCGGTCATACCCCAGGTTGCGCAACTGGCGATAAAAGCTGGATGCCAGTGCGCACCACTGCGGAGAGGGATCTGCATATAGGTATCTCTGCAGGTACTGAAGGCGGAAGGTGGACAACTGGGAGCATACACAAACTACTCCCTGTCCACCCTCCACCAAAGGCAGACTTGCCACCCCTGCAGAGACCCAATGCCTTCCCATCCAGAGGAAATCTAACAAATTCCTCTGGATATTGGTGACAAACTCGGGGGTCGGACTCAGACAAATCAGCCGGTGCCAGATCTGAGAAGCCACCAGCTGATTCACCACTAGAGTCCGCCCCCTAAGGGAAAGCATTTTTGCTAGACCCCTCCATCGTCCCAGACGAGAGAGGACACTGCCCTCTAACTCCCTCCAGTTGTCTGGGACGGAACGTCCGCAGCGGACAGGTAGACCCCCAGATATTTAATGACATCTGCCTCCCACGTGATGTCACGAAACGTGGGAGGCAAAGAGTCTACCTGTAAATTACCCTCTAAAAGGCCTGTGCATTTGGACCAGTTGATCTGAGCGGAGGAGGCAGCTAAATATACCTCCTGGCACTGTTTTGCCAGCTCAAGATCAACTGGATCCTGGGTCACGAGGAGCACATCGTCAGCATAAGCTGAAAGGACATGTCCGCATGTCTGGATCTTTTAGCACCAGCCCTGTGAGCCTCTTCCTCAGTAGGCAGAGGAAAGGCTCAATGGCCAGTGCATATAACTGTCCAGACAAGGGACATCCTTGACGCACCCCTCGTCCAAATACCAAAGGTGCTGTTAGGGACCAATTGATTTTAAGTAAACACTCTGCAGAGGCGTACAGCGTTCTTATAAAGCCCACAAACTGTGGGCCAAAGCCGTACGCTTGCAGAGTGGCTATGAGGTAACCATGGTCCACCCTGTCAAACGCCTTCTCTTGATCTAAAGAGAGAAAGGCGAGTGACAGACCAGTCCTGCGAGAATAATGCAATAGATCCTGGACCAGAAAGATACTATCAAAGATAGTCCGGCCCGGGATCGCATAGGACTGGTCAGGGTGAACCAATTCTGCCAGCACAGACCCAAGTCTAAGCGAGATGGCTTTAGCTACAATCTTGTAGTCCGTGCTGAACAGAGAGACCGGTCGCCAGTTCTTAATAAGCCGGAGATCCCCCTTTTTGGGCAGCAGGGCAAGTACTGCCCTGCGACAAGACAGGGGCATCTCCCCGGTCTCCAGGGCTTCCCCAAGGACCAGATGGAAATCAGGTCCCAGAGTCTCCCAGAAAAATTGGAAAAACTCTACAGTCAGTCCGTCCAGTCCTGGAGACTTTTCACAGGACATGGCACGGAGGGCTTCAGAGAGCTCTTGAAAAGATAGTGGTATATCAAGCCGCTCTCTTACACCCTCACTGACTGTGGGGAGCCCCTCCCATAGCACCCTGCAGGCGTCTGGAGAAATGGGATCCGGAGAGTAAAGATCTTTATAAAAGTTCCGGGCTCTATCCCGGATACTCTCCGGATCTGTAAGGGGGGCACCGTCTTCATCTAGAAGACAGGTGATGTGCCTACTGTTACCCCCCTTTTTCTCCAGTGAGTAGAAGAGGCGCGAGCCGCGGTCTAGATCTTTGAGAAAACCTAAGCGGCTGCGCACGTATGCCCCCTTGGCCTGGTGTCGTTCCAGGTCACAGAGGACACCCTTCCTCTCTACATACTCGCTCTGCAGGGATTGGTCCCTACAAGTGAACAGCCTCTGCTCCAGATGGAGTACCTCCCCCCGGAGTGACTCCAACTCAGCTTCGCGCTGCCCACTCGCACCCTTGGTATATTCCTGACACAGAAGTCGCAAATGAACCTTGCCCACGTCCCACCACAGTTTTAACGTGGCAAAGTCCCCCTTGCAACCCCTCCAGTCCGTCCAAAACTCCCGGATCAATGTCACGAGCCCCTGGTCCTTCAACAAAGCATTGTTGAAGTGCCAATAGGCGGCTCGTGGCGCTGTTGGCGTTAGCGCCACTGTCACAGACACACAGTTGTGGTCTGTGAACGGAGCCAGCCTAATGGCACAAGAACCGACTCGTGACATATAGTGACTAGATATATATAGTCTGTCGATCCGGGAGTGGGACACCAGACCGGCTCTCACCCTGACGTAGGTGAAACCGTCTGATGCCCCTGGGTTCTGCTCTCGCCAGATGTCCTCCAGGGAGAAGCGGGCGATGATCTCCCGCAGGGCTGACGCAGAAGGCGGGTACGGCTCTGGACTATTCCGGTCCAGAGCGTCGAGGGTGCAGTTGAAATCACCCCCGAGTACCAAACACTCATCTGCGTCAACCGTCTCCAAAAACTGGGACAGTCTGGCGAGGAACCTCACTCTCTCGAGCCCTCCAGCAGGGGCATATATATTAACTAGGTTAATGATGCTACCCTGCTCTCGGACCAGGAGGTGGATTAGACGGCCTGGGATAACAGCTTTCACAAGCAGCAGCTCTGGCTGAAAAGACTCTGAGAACAGGGTCACCACTCCACATGACGCCGATGTGAAGTGGCTGAAGAAGACCCTGCCTCTCCACTCCAGTTGCCACGAGGCCTCAGCCTCTGGAGTGGTGTGAGTTTCCTGCAGGAAGCTCACAGAGTACCCTCCCTGATATAAATAGGAGAGTACCTGGAACCTGCGGAAACTGTCTTGACAGCCATTGGTATTTAGCGTGCTGATGTGCAAAGCCATTACTGCATGTCAGGAATTGTGCGTTCCTCAGACCCTTGAGACTGCTGATAGGACACGCACATTTTATAGAATTTCCGGACGCGGAGATGCTCCGCAGTCCCAGAATTCTTGGCCCTAGTGCTGACCACTAGATATTGCTGGAGAGAGTGGAGAATAAACGACATATTCTTCCACCTCTCCAAGGCCAGCCGCACCTTCCTTTTCTTTTGTCCATGAAGGGTGCTCTCAAGGAATAGATCTATTTCCTTGACAGGGATAACCCACCCAGAATCTGATGTTCCTTCTAGTGGGTCACCCCTGGGCTCCTCTTGGCTGAGGGCTTTTACTCCATCCTCCCCGGCTGGAGTCAGTTTCCTCAGCTTTATTCTCAGGGACCCCCTCTTAGATGATACAGAAGGAGTCCCTTTAGCACCCTTCAAGGTAAATAATGGACCCTTGGATTGCTGCTGCACCCCTGTAGCTTCAGGAGTGCATTCAGGGGTAGCTGGCTGGACAGCAGTGGCTGGCATGGCTTCCTTAATGGAAGCCTTGGAGGCTTTATATGCCTCCTCTGCCAGTTCCACCGCTGCTTGCTCAGCTTGGATGGCACCGATGTTAGGGTCAGTGGACGGCTGAGGAGGGTAGACAGGCTCTCCCATGATGTTAACAGGAAAACCTGTTTTATCACCCTCCCCCATTTCCACTTCCCCTTGTGCCACATCCCCCCTGACAGACAAATCCATGGGGTCCTGAATGGGGGTCATGCCTATATTCCCCCCCTCCAGTAGTGACTCGGCCTGGGGCTCTAACAAAGCCCGAGGTACGTCACTAGAGAGTGACACTGGAGGAGGAGACTGACTGGTGCCCTTGAAGCTCAGCACCTCAGGGACACTGACTACCCATTCAGCAGGGGCTTTGTTGGGACCCCCCTCAAAGGCCAGAGGCAGAACCTGATCTTTCTTGTCTACCCCTGCCTCACTTGGGAGACCCTCTTGCCCCTGCTTTTCCTCCAGACCCTTTTCCACATTAACCCCTATAGGGTCTGGAGAGAGAGATGTGTGGTCTGGCACCGGCTGGCTGAGCTTAATAACCGGGCCAGACAATGTCACCGGATGAGGAGGAGATGTTTTGTTCCTCTTCTTGCTTTTAGAGGGAGGTGCTCCACTATAGAGCACTTCCCACTTATCAGCAACCTCCCTGTTGGTTTTATGCTTCCTCTTCCTGGGGACGTCACTCCTGGAAGAGGAGCTGCCACTAGCTGCCTCCCCTGCAGAGGGCTTATTATCCCTCTGCTTACACTGTGCCCCCACACTAACTGATGTAATTATGGTGGGGGCAGATTGGGACTTGGGAGATGCAGCTGTGACACTGGGAGGACCGGTGACATTCTTCCCCTTTTTCCCCGTGTCTGCAGTCTTGCTGGAAACCACAGACACAGATGGCTTTTTTGGGGAAGAAGGGGGTTTGGAGGCCGTGGTGGTGGCTTGAGGAACGGCCTCCTTGCCTGAGCTCTGCGGGGGGGCTATGACCCTTGAGGTCCCCGCTGTTATGGGCTCAGCGGGGATGGGTGCTGTACTGACGGAGGTGCCATTTGCTGGGGCTGGGGCATGATGCTTTTCATTAGGACAATTCCTACGTGTATGCCCCAACCCCTTGCAATGATAGCACTGCACCTCCGTAGTGCTGTAAAAAATCCTGTAGAGCACCCCCTCAAATGGAACCCCAAAAGACCCCTCAATGTTTTCTGCGCCCTGAGGCAGGCACATTTGTACCTGCCTCTTGAAAGAGAGCACATGACGAAGTGCTCTCTCTCTGCACCCCAGGGGAATTTTAATAAATGGTGTTTTTACTTCCCCTAGGGTTAGCAGGTGGGGGCGCAGGAGGGAGTCTGGTAGGAAGGGGGGCACATTAGAGAGTGTTACTTTTGTGCCCAACCCTTCCAGGGGTTCTATTGGGACATATAACCCCCCCCCCCCCCCACTGTGATGCCTCTCTGTATAAGAATGTGAGCAGCAGCCAGCTACTATAACAGAGGGGCTGATGACATTAGCTGCAGCACGCAGATAGATATCAATGCTGTAGACCCCAGACATCTGACATTTAACCCCATGCTTCCTGGTGATCTGCCCCTCAGCCCCAGCGGTGGTATTACTGGGGCCAGCAGAAACCACCTGTGACCAGGTATTAGCCACAGGGGTAGGTCTGCTGGCGGAACCACCAGGAGCTGGGGCTGCCTTATCTGCCTGGGGCCTATGCTGTGCAGTGCTGCAGCTAGGATTTTCAGGGGCCATTATTCCCCCTTTTGACCCCTGAGGCTTCTTAATGGTCTTATCCCTCATGTTTAGACACTTTTTTTTTTAGTTTAATTGTTTTATTTATTTTTATTTTTTGTTTTATGATTTTCTATTGTTTTCTTTTTAAAAATATATAAGTGTGAAAAAGAAACAAAAAGACAAAACTAAGGGAGAGAGAGAGATGATGCTTGGCAGTTGAAGGGTTAATGGCCTGTTGCAAGGTGTCTAATTGCAACAACACAGAGAACACAGAGGCTTTTTAACCCCTCTGTGTCTCTGTGTCAGATGTTAAAAAAAAGCCTTTTCAACAAAAATTCAAATAGTTTTCCCCCCCACTGCCTACAAAGATGTTACTTGTCTTCTCTCCCCCAAAACATAAAACCCAACACCAAACAAACAAGTAAAAAAAATAAAAAATAAAAAAAGGTCCAGGAGTGAAGGTTAAGTGCTAAGGGAGGGGTGTGGCAAAGTATCCAGGAGACAGCTCACTCTCCTGGGATAGAGAGCTAAGCCTGACTCCCAGAAAACTAAAACCTAAATTAAACTAAGAAAAATACTACAAAAACTCCCAAAAATGAACAACACCGTGCACAAAGTACTTATAAACAGAAAGGTGTTAAAATAAAACTTGTATTTGAGGGACTAAGACCCTAAAAAGCCTTTTGTTTAGAGCTCAAGCATGCACACAACCTCTTGGCACAGTGTATTTTAAAATTATGAGAAAACATTTTCTGTAAACTAAATAAAAATCATATTAGGAGGTTGAAAGAAAAAGAAACCGGATGGGGGGATACCGAGCAGAGCACACCATCTAAAGCCCACTGGGAGACAAACTCATCCATTCCCCCAGTAGACAAAGCCAGGTGGTACTCTGCCCGGATACGGGAGCGCACCAGCACCCGGAACATGGCCTCAGGTGACAAGGGAACCCCCCTATCAAACACTGCTTCCTGGACTTATATATAGCCAACTTGGCTAATGCCAGGAGCAGGTTGACGAGGAGGTCCCTGGCCTTATTGCCCCGGGACACTGGGCACCCAAAAATAAAAATGTGAGGGGAGAAATGCAGCCAGAACTGCAGGAGGAGGCCCCTCAAGAGTGACAAGAGGGGCTGCAGTCTGGCGCAACTAAAATAAACATGATACACGGACTCTCCCTTGCCACAGAATGGACAAGTGGAGGGAGAGTCCGTGAATTTAGCTAAGTACTCTCCCGTGCTCAGTGCACCATGGAGCACTCTCCAACTCAAGTCCCCGGTGGGTCGTGGAACTAAATCAGAATAAAGTTCCCTCCACCGGGGCCTCTTGCCCTCGTCAGCTGGTAGGACCCGCCTCCAGATGGTATCGGGACGGGTCACGAGGGCAAGGAAGTGCACTGTATGGAGCACGAGAGAATATAAGCTCTTCCTCGGCATGCCGCGAAAGCATGCCGAGGGTATGTCCCTCAACCTCGAGAGGTTGGGGACAGGAGGAGCCTGAGGGGAAACACGGGGCTTGTGTCCAATGCAAACAGCCGGAGAAGGGGTGTTGAAAGGTGCATGTGGCACTCCGGCCTGCAAAGCCCCGCGAAGGAAGGTGCGCGAGTCGGGGGAGATGGCATCTCTAATCTCCTGGAGCAAGCGCCCTGAGACTTTGGGCGTCACATATCCCAAATGGAGCGCAAGCTCCTGGGGTGACACCCAATCAGAACGCCCGTATTCCAGGAGATCCCCGACTCGGGTCATCCGTGCATGACTAAGGCGGCGGATGATACTGGGGGACTGTAACATTGGAGCCCCCACTGCTGCATTAAATAGCAGGGGCTCTGTGAATATTTCATCCCCCAAAGGCACGCCCTGCCTGGTCACGGAGACCATGCTCCAGGCCTTGAGGGTTTCCTGGTAGTATGCCGGCAACACAGAGAGGTCTCTCCCAAACCCCTCGGGCCTGATCAGAAATAATTGCCGGTCATACCCCAGGTTGCGCAACTGGCGATAAAAGCTGGATGCCAGTGCGCACCACTGCGGAGAGGGATCTGCATATAGGTATCTCTGCAGGTACTGAAGGCGGAAGGTGGACAACTGGGAGCATACACAAACTACTCCCTGTCCACCCTCCACCAAAGGCAGACTTGCCACCCTGCAGAGACCCAATGCCTTCCCATCCAGAGGAAATCTAACAAATTCCTCTGGATATTGGTGACAAACTCGGGGGTCGGACTCAGACAAATCAGCCGGTGCCAGATCTGAGAAGCCACCAGCTGATTCACCACTAGAGTCCGCCCCCTAAGGGAAAGCATTTTTGCTAGACCCCTCCATCGTCCCAGACGAGAGAGGACACTGCCCTCTAACTCCCTCCAGTTGTCTGGGACGGAAGCGTCCGCAGCGGACAGGTAGACCCCCAGATATTTAATGACATCTGCCTCCCACGTGATGTCACGAAACGTGGGAGGCAAAGAGTCCACCTGTAAATTACCCTCTAAAAGGCCTGTGCATTTGGACCAGTTGATCTGAGCGGAGGAGGCAGCTGAATATACCTCCTGGCACTGTTTTGCCAGCTCAAGATCAACTGGATCCTGGGCCACGAGGAGCACATCGTC